>JARQZK010001483.1:520000-532500 GCA_030704885.1 Cynegetis impunctata | reverse complement strand
TTTATCGAATATTCTCATAGATTCGAACAATCAGTGGAGGCTGAAACTATCGCTATTCAGATCATTTTCTTTATCAAAAACAGATCTTATGAACAATAAGATCAATTGCCAAGAATACTGGCTTCAAAATTCCACCTATTGAACATCTTATAAATAAAAAACTTTCAATCATTACATTAAATATCTCAGTTATATTCACACATTCCAACAAAATATAAAAGTACAATTTCTAAATACACAATGGTAAAGTAAGTAATACATATGTATATCAATTTCTAATCCAAATATTAAAGCAGTATTTAGCCCGCAACCCAAATTGCAAATATTCGTTTCATTGCCAAAAGTAAGAAAAATAAATTTAATCAGTCTGGAGTTCAAAAATTGATTTGTTCACAGTGCAATGCTTTTCATATTGTCAAACTGGCTGTACCTTTGTTATAAGATATGAATAACATTTGCAATCAACTAACTCAAGTATAACAACGCACTGCATAAATACAAACCACTAATTTATCGCCATTTCAGAAATGTAAATGCTTCATACCTGCCAAAAGCCTTCAAAATGAAAAAACCTGAAAAATTTAAAAATTGATCAAGCATTATCAGTCAAACCTTCTGAATCTTCAACTCAACAAACCTGCCAGCGCGTCATCGCTAGTAAATATGTATTGTCTGTATTTCTATTTAATTCAGTTTATTATATGATTCATGTTTGAAACTGGTTCGATCAGGTCATTTATAATTATAATGGTGCGTTTCCACCGTAATTGTTGGCAACTTCAGTGTTTCCAACTGTTTGCAACTCTCCAGACAATCACCAACTTTTGTTTCCATTGTGTCCACACCAAGTTGCCAACTATTCGAGAAACATTTTAGTTGACAACAAGGTGTCTCCACCATCGGCAATGTCTCCGACCGACGATGATATGCAAGCAGCCGCGGTATTTATTATTTTGTGCAAAAAAACGCAAGCATAAATATTGGGTACGACCAAGCCTCAAACGAAGAAAAGTCAATGGAGGGATCAAACTATTAAAAACTTTGAGAAGAAATGCTAGCCCCATTGATAGCTTTTTATGCATCCTTTCTCATATTTTCATCAGTTGAGTCCCTAGTACACTTTCTATGTGATATAAATCAATTAACGTATCGGTTAATTCGTTCGTTCACGTGATAGACATTATTCTGTTTCCAACTAATGTTTCCACCTGAAAGCGTGCCCACAGAGCGAAAAAAAATCTGCAACAATCGTATTCTTTTGATGTTTAACGCCAAAAACGGAAACACGGTTTCTGACATTTGTTTACAAATTTTGTTGCTTACACGAGGTAATTACAGAAACTTTTGTCACCAACACGTGTTGACTACACAAAAGTTGGCAACTTTTCTTTGGAGGATACCCACCATAATATAATTTTGTGGCAATAAACATAGTCAATTCAATTTTCCAATATTTTCATGTTTTAGATTTTAATTTTTACATACTATCTCTACAAGTATTTATAGATCATTGGTTGTCTCCAAAGTTTTCGGTGCTATGTTATATTCTGAAAGAAGTGAAAGAGTTGTAATTACGACTGCTGTGTATTAGTGATAATTTTGAATTTTAATCTGAGCAACGAGTTACTATTTGCTGTCATTTCTATTTTTCACATAATCTAGTATATCATTTCCAAATTTCAATTCCAATGTCAAATCACAGTAGGTGCCTCAAATAAATCATTTGTATTCTTGATCGCGATTGATTACTATTAATTAACGTTGTGGCATGACCACATATTTCTGGATGTTTTAACCATATTCACACAACACATTTGAAAGTTATTGAATTATTTAAAATCTTGAATACTTCACTAAGTGAAGCATTTCCATCTACTTCTAATCTGAAAAAAAATATATAAATAAACTCGTCATTCTTTCAATTTATTCGGTAGCTCATTAGTATATTTTTTCTGATTTGAAACCGTAGCAGTCAGGGTCAAGGTGGATTTTCATGACATTGTCACGGCACCCTGTTAAATTAGCACAGTTATACTTCATGGAAGGCAATGAAAATCGCGAGGTGAGGTCGTGTAGGTAATCTTCTACACTGAATTAGGTACAATAGCAACGCAATTATTGTCACATGGATCTTCTGGTATTAGTTATCTAAATAACTAACTTTAACATTTCGAATACCTACTTCAATTGCTGCATCAGAAGCAAAGAGAAATAACAATCAATTCTACAATCGATATAATAGAGCCAATGTGTGCATAATTATTTGAATATTATTTTTCAAATTCATGAATATTTGATAATGTTATATTTGAATGAAGTCCATATAAATTAGTTTTGTCTTGAATTTGTTTCATTACCTATATGATAATAAATTAAACACTCGACCCACTCATTCCATCGACTTATATCTGACATTGTTTGGAGTTGTTCTCAACCAAATTTGATAAATTGCGTAGAAAATTTAAGCAGCTATGAACGGAAACCTACATAATTTATAATTGCAAAATATATTTTGCGCTAAACACACCCTGCTGGTATGATAAAGGTAATAATATGTAGGGAAATTTATTTGAAAAATTGATGATTAATCAAATGAAACCTCCAACATAGCTAGTGTCATGAGATCTGAGCTCTGCAACGAGCTCTTTGCATGAATATGTATTTGTATAAATTCTGATCTACAAATTATTATATTATTGATATGGATATCGGATCAGAAATTTAGTAAATTATCCAAATGTTAATTTTTTTTTGTATTTTGGTTTACTGCTTCATTTGAAAAATTTGTTACATATTAGAGGAATTTATTTCGAAAGGATTGAAATTAGTAGACAGATTTGTGGATTAGATAACATTTGTCATAATTTCAACAAGGACAACCTCATTCCTTATATATTTTTTGTGATTTAATCTAACTTAATTTTAGTTTAATTTCAGGCATTCATATGACATTGAGGTCTAAAAATTCTGAATATAGAATTCTATAATATTTTAAATTAAATAGAACAGAAGAATAAACTTTTCTCAAGTAAGAAAAGTTCATTTATTTATGCGCCACATATTTGATCGCGAAATTAACTTCTCTGAATGATCGAAAATATACTTTTTATGGATACTTTCGACATGTGATATATTAATTATATTTGAAACTAGTTACTACCATGGACACCGTTCGCAAGCTAAATTATAAGCATCAAAGTATTCATCGCGTATGCGTACGTTCACCCGATATTCCAATACGAGGGTAAACAGAAGCAATAAGACTGCAGCATCAGGCTAGAGGAATTGCAACCTGCAGATAACATAATGTGGTAATATTTTTGAAGCGGAATGCATATCCAAAATTTTCAAAATCATTCGAATAGAAATAGGTAACTGATTGTTATAATTGAAATTATGACCCTACCTGCAACAGTTTCTCAGTTTTTACGCAGTAACTCTGAATATGTCCTAAATAGAAAATGCTAGATTACGCTTTGAAAATTCCTCTACCTACCCATGAAAGTAATGTCACACTTGGTTTAGCCGTTTCGAAGATTAACCATGATCAGTAAATATACTACATTTTTAAGGAAAGGTGTTTCAATTTTGGCAAGTACAAAAACTTCAAGAAAATGCTTTCATTTTTAAATCGCAGATTTACAAACAAATTTTATTTATTTGTAAAAATTTTTATGAAAGTTATGGAGGGTCAAGTTTGGGCTGTAGATGGAATAAACAAGTGTATCGAATCAGAATATGTGCACACAATGAGCTGCGTAATCAAATAGATTTTATCCTAAGCAACCAAAAATACAGCTCAACCATCAGAAGAGTCGCCACATATCTTGGGGCAAATGTGCCTTCTGACCATGTACTATTGGTGGCCGCCTTGAAAATTTCCTTGCTAAGCCAGAGAAAGTCAACCACTCAATGACGAGTGGCGTTAGAAAAATTGAGGTATCCAATAAATAAATATGAGATGTTTAACGAGATAAACACAAAAACTCAAACAATAACATCGAATATTGGAGAAGAACCAACACAATCTCAGACAAAGAGAATAGGCATTGTACAAAATTCAATACAAAACAGAAAAGGATATATGGCAAAGAACAAAAAGCAAAAACGGATGATGGATGAAATCTTGTCGTTAATTGATTAACGTCGATAGCACAAGAACAAAACATACAGCAACAGGTACAATAATACTCAAATTCTCATGAGAACAAAGATTAGAATAGCAAATAACGGATCTCTCAGAGGACTCGGTAGCCCAGTCGTAATGTGTATCGCTTGTAAACCGAGGATTGTGGGTTTTGTGTATGTTCGGAATTTAGTGGTTCAAGAATCTGTTGGGTGATGATCTAGATTCAAGCCCATTGGCCGTTCAGAACCGGAGTAATACTGTAGGTCTCTGAGTTAAAAAAAACGCTCTGAAGCATGAATTCCAAACGACAATTTTAATCAGCATAAAAAGCTGAAGTAGACTGCTGGTACATATAAAAAAAACGACGGATTATAACAGTCAATAATAATTCTGTCCTCGACAGAAAAAGAAAACCAAGGTGTGGGAAGAGTACATTAAACAGGTTTTAACGATGACAGAAACCCCCTCCTCCCCAGTACGTAATTCAATAAATAACAAAGCGGCTGGATCAGATGCAATTTCTTCAGAAATACTAAAACTCCTAGATGAAAGAGGCAGCACAACTCAGAGTGTTTAACACTATATATGAGACAGGTCACTACCCCAAGCAGTGGTTGTGCTCTACTTTTATCCCTCTTTCTAAGAAAACCAATGCAAGAAAATGTTAGGGTCACAGACTTATTAGCCTGATGAGCCATGCTTTAAAAATCTTTCTTGAAATCATACACCAAAGAATATACAAGCTACAAACTAGGTAATAATATGTCCAACGCTATACGGATTAGAAGGGATGTGTGCTGTCTTCACTCCTATTCAACTTATATTCGGAAGCAATTTTCTAGGAGGCTTTGTAGGAAGTGGAAATGGGGGTCAAAGTTAATGGAGTATGGGTTAACAATATCCGGTTTTAATCGCTGATAACATGCACGACATACAACAACTGGTCAACAAGGTAGGAGAACAGAGAAACGAGGCAAGAAAGTCCAGTGGACAGTGCTGCACGATGTAAAATCGTCGATACGCACCGCAAGGGATAGGGACGCAATGGAAAATGTTATCGCAAACATCCATTAGTGGATGCGCAGTAGAAGAAGATGGAGTGGTGCAGTCGCCCAGTCAAAATTCACTGCGAGTGAATGGTTATAATTTTTACACATCTTTAGCCTTGCACCTACAATTCACAAAAAAATGGTTTGATCGGTGCAACCTGAACATATTATCGAATATGTCACTCAATTTCCTCATTAATATAAGAGACAAAAACCATATCCATTAGCAGGGCAATGAAATAAGTTCACGAGTTTTTCATTCGTGCTTGAAATGATTACAAAATTATTCGCACTGAAAAGTAAAAAATAAGTTTATCTTCATTCTTTCAGCTTCAAAATTAATTAAAAATACATCGTTCATACATAAAATATATATCACTTGTTCGCAGATCAACTCAGTGGAAATTTAACGTATACATAATTGTTTTATTACAATGTGTCTAACTTGTGTTTATATCAGTCTCCTTGTTTAAAATGCAGAAAATATAATTTTATTTCTGATCTGTAAGAACCTGTCAACTTACCATTGCAACCTTTCTATTGATGTATCCTTAATACAAATTAATTAATGTTGATGATAAATTTCTAATCAAATTCAGAAAATGAAAATTTTTATTCTAAATTATCATAACAGTGATAAATGGCCTCTGGACAACGGCTTTTATTCCATAAGGAAAAAAAATAATTGTTTCTTTGAATGGCGACTACCATTGATCATAATAGTTTTGTCTATGGAAAAAGAAAAGTCACAAGAACGATATTCACCATAAGCTAAATCTCATCAAACTCATTGAATATGACAATAGGATAAACCGGAATTCTTTTGAATAATGAAGATTATTTTCAATGTTTTGATGAAATAATATGTGAGAACTATACAGAATAAAAAGAGTGAGATAACAAATAACAATTGAATTTGCAATAATTGCTATTCTGGAACACCTCTGATAATAAAATATAAAATAGTTACACTCAAGAGACTTGCTATGTTCTTAAGTTTATAGTAGGTTCTTATTCGGATATGAAGACGAACAACTTTCGAATGGGTTCTATAACCTCTTGTAGTTAATGTATATCTATAGATATCGACAGCAATGGAAATTATTTCCTATTTGTGTCGTTCAAGGTATAGTCCATTTCGTGAAAGTTAGTTCTGAGAACTTAGGTCGATATTTACAGCATTTGAATATTACCGATAAGATTAATTTACATTCCACAATTTTCTTGGAATTTCGTTTAGGTGTATTACTCAGGACGTGTGAATTTTTTAATGGACTCTTTATGACCATTCGCCGAATTTTGACTGAGGCTCCATACTCACTATGTATTAGCATCTAAACTTTAATGCTCTGTTATCTCTACTTTTTTTGATGTATACCTACTTATCTGCAAGTACACATAGACAAATTAACCCTAGATAACACAACCTTGGAGGTGTTAATAACATGTTTATCATTGAATCTCTTCGAAAATATTATTGTTAAATGTGTTATTAATTAGCAGTATATAGAAATTTTACTTATTAAGAATAGTGTGCTGAATACAATGCGACATTATCAAAAATATTTTTATGACTCATTTGAAACAGTTTAGCTGGAATATTTGTATAGTGGGACATCTTCTGATCGTTAATTAATGGATTTAGGGCCATCCCCTTGAACAGGGAGGCAACCCCTTTAAGAATCTTCAATGACATAAAGGATTTTAATTATCTTTACAAATATGCTGAATTTTGTTTTTTTTCGTTGAATGTGAAAAGAAGTGACGGTAGAGTAAATGGAAAGAAAAAAGTTTTCAAACGAACTTTAATTTAGTGATTTTTGTAAAATTTGAAGTGTTATTCAACTATGCGTACCTGACTTGTACCTATCAATATTTTCCTGAACACTGGATTGGTAAAAGTAGTTTCATTGAATGGCCTCCAAGGTAGCTTAATATAACACTAGGGCACTTCTTCTTATTTGTTTTCTATAAAATGCCACCGAATAGTGGTAGAATGTGGTGAAATAATAAATGAAAAATGTTCGGCAATATATATATATATATACAGGGTGATTCATTAATATGTGTAAATATTTCAACGGGAAAATTTTGAGCTCAAAATATGAAGATCTAACCCAATTTGCTTTTACAAAATATTTCTTCTTACTGATATACAGGGTGTTTTATTCAGATTATTAAAAATTAATTTTTTTCATTACTTTAATGCTGCTTGATATTTCTTTATGATATTTGGCAGTAAGTTAAAGTAGTTTGGGACACATCAAATAATAGTAAAGAAGACATAAAAGTACATAAAAATCAAAAGAATTGTGCAGCCATATGTTCAACGTTAAATATCTCGAAAAATAGTGGCTCTAGCGTTACGAAAACAGAGTGCCTTATTTACAGAGAAAATATTGGAGAATCGAAAAATTATACTAAAATGACAATTCTGCCAGTGGCGTAGAATTTAGGAAACGAAAACTCTTCCCGTGCCCCTGCCGTACGCCACTGGTGATAGCGAGAAAGTCTTCTTTACTATCATTTGATGTGTCCCAAACTACCTCAACTTACTGCCAAATATCATAAAGAAATGTCAAGCAGCATTAGAGTAATGAACAAAGTTAATTTTTAATAATCTAAATAAAACACCCTGTAAATCAGTAAGGAGAAATATTTTGTATGAGCAAATTGAGTTAGATCTTCATATTTTGAGCTCAAAATTTTCCCTTTAAAATATTTACACATATTAATGAATCACCCTGTATATATATATATATATATATATATATATATATATATATATATATATATATATATATATATATATGTGTGTATATGTATATATATACCTATATATATATATATATATATATATATATATATATATATATATATATTTATATATATTTATCTACCTATATACACGATTATATATTGACTCATTTCTTCGAGTAAACGTCTCGTCTTTTCTACTCTAGCGTAATGCCCGGAAAAATATTGATATTCTTATGAAATAACTAAACCAAAAACTGCTATGAATTCAGACAAGTTTTTATATTTTATTCATCAAGAAATATTTCACTATGTATTATTTATATTTGTTATGAATATATGGGTTATTCAAGGTTCAAATACTAATCAGTGGTTATATTGAAAAACATTCTTTCCAATGGAATTTTTTTGATCAGTATCTATATCTGTAAGCCATAAGAATCATATTTGAGAGTATTCATTAATTGTTTATAAAGGATAGTCTTCATACTTGGCATACCAGCATACCGTTCATCATTAAGAATTCAGTTTGTGGCTGCAAAACCGAAATCGGTATTTTCTCGTGGCCAAGTATTGTTACGAGATTGCTGCGTAGGCTTATGAATTATTCATGTCGTAATTAAAATAAAAATGTAAACAGTATGCTAAATGTTATAAAATGAAATAATATCTATACTATTATATATTTCTCATCATATGATATTATGTATGATCATAAGTATTAGAGACATACTCATTTGAAATCCTAAATATATTTATTAGACGATAATTCATGATATTTCGTTACTTCCGGGTTAACAAGAGGGAACTTCATTGAAGTAACCGAGTTCATGACAAATAACTTCCTTCATCCTCCGCATCAAATTAAACAATCGCCATGAAATTGGGTATACGGCAAAGTGTGATTCGTGTGTATAATAAATATAACAAGAATATCCACAATCTAGTGAGATTAAGGTCTCTTTTTGAAAATAAAAAGTTCTTGTTCGAAACAAAAAAACCATTAAAATTTTTTGTATAAATTTCTTCTATTCTTCACTTTCTGATTTGTTGATTGATGAATTTTAGTTTGTATCTACTGTTAATAGTGTTCCTATTTAATTTGAAACATTCTGTTCAGAAAGCATCCATGATCCAAAAAAAATTGTTTTGTTATTAGAATTTATACTATAAAACAGTGTATGTAAAATAAATAAATAAATGAATAAACAAATGAAATAACAGCTTGCAATAGTTAGATTTGTACTTTTTAGAAAATATATATATATATATTTTTTTTTTTTTTTCGTTATGTCAGCGTATTCTGAAAGGCACATATTAGTTTTATATATCTATCACGATTTTATGGTTGCAATTATAAATTACTGAATTTTCAAATTCCGAGAACAAAAAATTTCAATATTGAAGCTTCCCAATAGAAATTTGATGAAGAAAATACAAAAACAAATTCAAGTTGGAGCACTCAAAACTTTTGTAATCGTATTTAATATTCATCACTATTCTTTCGGGATATGAATCTTGCGTATTAACAGAGAAGAGAGACGCACATAAACCAAATTATTGTGCCAGTGTAGCCAAATTGAGTTGAAATGTATTGTTGCTGTTTCATGTCGGTCAAATTTCACCATGCAGAGGTGGAAGATGTACGTTTCCATGTGCCTTGAGTAAAGAAGTTTCCCTGTTGATGAACGGATCAAGTATGAAAAAGAATAACGGGTGTACCTACGTCACCTTTTAATAATTGTACGATTTTGGGTGAAGCTGGATGACTTGTAACGGACTTTTCGTGTCGGTTCTCCTGAATTATAAAGAAGGTATCTTTTAGTTATATACAAGTTTATTTACAGTAAATTATTAACAGAAATCAAATAATTAAATAATATGACCCAGTGCGCATCTGCTTCTGCTCTGGTCTCGTTTCGCTGCGTCGACCGCCTCTCCAGTGCGCAGGCAGTCCTTTGTCAGTCGAGGATGGAGCGAAGCGCAGGGATGTGCTGGATCCTCGCGTTCTCAGGTCCGCGATTCTGCTTGACGTGATTACGGTGACCGGGGTCGATTTCGTCGCCGCCAGCTGGTCAACCTCGTTGGCCACTGCAAGCGAGTCAGCTCCCGGTCTATAGGAATTCACCGACAATCAGTACTTGTCGGACGGAACGGGAATAGATTGGTCAATACCCAACCTACTAGGAATTCCGACAATCAGTACTTGTCGGACGGAACGGAATAGATTGGTCAATACCCAACCTACTAGGAATTCCGACAATCAGTACTTGTCGGACGGAACGGAATAGATTGGTCAATACCCAAGTTACGAGGGTTTCCGACAATCAGTACTTGTCGGACGGAACGGGAAGAGACTGGTCAATACCCAGTCTCAGGGATTTGTCGGCAATCAATACTTGCCGACGGACGGGAGTTAGACTGGTCAATACCCAGTCTAAGAGAGAGAGTTCCCAGGAGTCAGTACCTCCCAAGAACTCCCTTCTGCATTTTTTTTTTTTTAAATCGAGGTGAAAACTTCAAAAGCGATACCGGTTGCGAACCCGGCCTGTGTGGGATTCAATAGTTGATATATATAAATATATATCAACATTGCCTACCCACTAAAAACACCTCTGTTCTTTCGGTTTCCAGGCATAAGCCTACTAAACCTCCAGTCTCACACTTAGATTAGGACTCTCGTGCTGCGGTCAGCACTAGAACCTGTTCCCTTCCTTGTGTCTATATTTCAAGACCCAAGTGTATATCTCTCTGCGTCGCGTCGCATTAATTTTGAAATCAAGTAAACATACCTGACGACTGCCCGTGGCATTCTCTGTCGACTGGAAGTATGTTCGCTTCATCCCAGGTTGGTTCGATCTTGAACAATGCTCATCACTCCGACCTCGAGATCCAACATCCATTTTCACACTAGTCGTCTGTAACTGCCATTACTCCGACATCGAGATCCAATATCTATCTTCACTCTCGTCGTCTGCAACGAGCATCATTCGTCTTCGAACCTGACGATCCGCTTCCATCCCACCGTGCCGTCCTCTGTTGGGCGCTGCTCCTTACTACCCTTCTGCTTTTTTTTTTTTTTTTTTTTTTTAAATCGAGGTGAAAACTTCAAAAGCGATACCGGTTGCGAACCCGGCCTGTGTGGGATTCAATAGTTGATATATATATAAATATATATCAACATTGCCTACCCACTAAAAACACCTCTGTTCTTTCGGTTTCCGGGCATAAGCCTACTAAACCTCCAGTCTCACACTTAGATTAGGACTCTCGTGCTGCGGTCAGCACTAGAACCTGTTCCCTTCCTTGTGTCTATATTTCAAGACCCAAGTGTATATCTCTCTGCGTCGCGTCGCATTAATTTTGAAATCAAGTTAAACATAACTGACGGCTGCCCGTGGCACTCTCTGGCGTCTGGAAGTATGTTCGCTTCATCCCAGGTTGGTTCGATCTTGAACAATGCTTATAACTCTGACCTCGAGATCCAACATCCATTTTCACACTCGTCGTCTGTAACTGCCATTACTCCGACATCGAGATCCAATATCCATCTTCACTCTCGTCGTCTGCAACGAGCATCATTCGTCTTCGAACCTGACGATCCGCTTCCATCCCACCGTGCCGTCTTCTGTTGGGCGCTGCTCCTTACTAGCGAACCGATGAAGAACGTGTTTGATGGACAATCTCTCAGCCTATCTAGGTCCTTCTTCACTCCTCGTCGTCTTCAGTTTCAGTCGCTTGCCGTCGAATTCACCGCTTTCCCAGGGCGATGCTGCTTCCTCGGTGGTCTGGTCTCGAATCGACCCTTCTGCATTCTCTATATAACCCGAGCATTCTCGGTGCTCGGGTTATATAGGCAGTGGCTTGCCCCTCCAGTGGAATAACCAGCTTGCCCCTCCACTATAATAAACAGCTTGCGTACCACAAACGTTGGTGCGCGAGCAACAACGTTACAGACTTTTCATTGAAATTTTTTCAAAATTTTATGATACCAAACGAAATATCCAGCAGAAAATCTGGTATGAAAAATACCAATGTTCCATTATAAAATAAAATTTTCGCCCCTGCTTCAGACTCTTGAATATATAAGAAATACCGGTAATTTTCAAGTAGTTTTCGAGTAGCCAATACAATCATTATAACTAAAAACTCTTGAACAGGAAAGCCTCCATTGAAAATGTAGTATTCTCACGTCACGGAGGGATAAAATTATATTTAGTCAAAACACGCTTAAAAATCAAACCGCATTAAAAAGTAGAAAATAATTTATTTAATTGAAAACAAAATCACGAGGTGCATCGTGGTTAAGTCAAAAAGTTGAAACTAACGAAGGAACGTACCTTAATATCAACTGAATCCACCTACCAAATATCAATGCTCTATTGTAAAAATAAATCGAGATACAATCGGAACGGAATAGTTACCACGAAATGCAGGGAGGTTGAGAAAAAGAGTTCAAACCCTCAAAGGATCGTATACGTTTAATTCAATCTGCAGAAGCAGTGGAGTGTAGCAGATTTTCAAAAACCATGAACAAACAAGAAATATGTAAAAATGGCGCCGGT
>JARQZK010001483.1:482500-515000 GCA_030704885.1 Cynegetis impunctata | reverse complement strand
TATATAAATAAATATAAATATAAATAAATATATATATATATATATATATATGTTTAAAATATATATATATATATATGTATATATATATATATATATATATATATATATATATATATATATATATATATACATATATATATATATATATATATATATATATATATATATATATTTTTTTTTTTTTTTTTTTAAGTTCAGTGTAGTATTTGAAGTTTGATTTTTTTAATGGCACTCAATAACTTATTCATATCTCAGATTCAAATCCCAAAGTTGGTTGTTTATCCGATTTGCAATTGTAATGTGGTCGTTTGAACAAGAAAAAACTATTTTAATTGGTTAGGATATTTTTAGTTCTTTAAGAGTTAATATGAATTACTCATTTGATGTATTATTCTAATGAAATACATCAGTTTTAGGCTGGTTACCTTCATTGATTGCAAATCTAGACACACAACGAACTATGTATTATATATACCTAACTAATTACTAGAAACAATTGTATAATAAATTAATGATTTCCGTTGTGATGAGAATTTATTCAGATTATTAAGTTAGTTTACGCAGGAAAACTACTATAAATAATAATTATTGATAATTTCTGAACAATTTACTCATCTGTCATATAAGTTCAATTTTTTCTGAGAAATGAGACGTTTGAAACGCTAGTTACTATAATTGGTAAACCAAGGTGTGATTATTCAATTTGGTATCCTACGCAACTATGTATTTGGTTAATCATTCGCCGGCAAACGAAGAACTCCGTTTGGGTTATTTTGATAAATTAATTTTGATGAGATCTGACACACTTCTTTTACAACTCAAGTTATTTTCTAAAATTTCCAAAACCGGTTTCGGCTTTTGCATTATCATTAGTAAGACGGTATTTCTTGATATAATAAGCAAGGCGGATCTTGTTCTGCAATATCTCGAAATTTAAAAAATCAATGGGAAATATCGTGAAATATTTTATATATATATATATATATATATATATATATATATATATATAAATATATATATATATATATATATATATATATATATATATATATATATATATATATATATATATATATATATATATATATATATATATATATATATATATATATATATAAATACATATATATATATATATATATATATATATATATATATATATATATATATATATATATATATATATATATATATATATATATATATATATATATATATATATATTTATATGTATATATCTCTACCTATATATAAAAATGAATCCTTATTTCCCTTGGTCACGCCATATCGCTTGAACGGCTGGACCGATTTCACAAATTCTTTTTTTGTTGTGTTTTTTATTGTCAGAAGAAGGTTCTTATGAAAGAAAAAATTGAGAAAATTGCGCGGGAAATTAGAAAATTTGAGAATACTTAACCACCACTATATATAAAAATGAATCCTTATATCCCTTGGTTACGCCATCACGCTTGAACGGCTGGACCGATTTCACTAATGACAGAATGTTCTTATGAAATAAAAAATTAAGAAAATTGCGTGGGAAATTAGAAAATTTGAGAATACTTAACCACCATATAAAATTATTTCTAATCTATGTCATTTTTATTTTGTCATGACTATATATATATATATATTCTATATATATATATAGAATAGAAAAATTCATATTACTCTCAATTGTTTACCCTTCTACGATCAACCCCTATTTTTGCATCGCGATTTTCATTTTTTTTTTATTTTATCCACAGATCCGCAATAGGGCTGCAAGATGGCAATAGTCGGTTTGAGAATAGGTCGTAATATATTTTTCATACTCCCAATGATTAACATTCTTGCCGGGTCAGATAGATTGATAGATAGATATACATCGGCAGATAGATGAATAGATAGAAAGATAGGTAGATAAAAATAATTTATATGGCAGAACGTCTGCCCGGTCCGATAAATTGATAGATAGATATGCAGATATATTGACAGATAGATAGATAAATAGATAGATAGAATGATAGATAGATAGAAAGATAGATAACTATCTAGATAGATAGATATATAGTTAGATAGGTAGATATACATCGGCAGATAGATGAATAGATAACAATAATTTATATGGCAGAACAACGTTTGCCGGGTCAGCTAGTATATATATATATATATATATATATATATATATATATATATATATATATATATATATATATATAAGGAAAGTGTTTGTGGGTTTGTCGACCCCTGTGTCTGTAACTAACTACTGTCGTCCACTCTTGGTTGTAGTGTATTCATTCAGCCCATGGTTTGCATTTGTGAGTAATGGAGTTTTGTCTTAGTGGGTGGCAAAAATTACTTTCTTTTTCTAACACATTGAATGAATTATCTAAACACGAGATTGTATTGAATGAGGTTAAGTGTATATGTGTGGGACAATGATGAGTATTTCTCTGCAATATTCCAGATTTTTCCTGATTGTATTTAAATATAATTGTGTGTTCTAGAACGCTGGAAAACTATAAATTCAAATGAAAAATTACAAATATAGTGTATAAGCAAGTGTTGCAAAAAATAGTAATAAATTAATCATTCATGAATTTGTAAGTAATTTTCAAATCAAACAAGTGCATTTTAAATTCAATTTATGAATATTTTAATAAACTTATAAATAAATTATCTTCGTATACATTATATACAACGTACGTTAAATAGTGCAAAAATCTGTACAATATATTAGTACGCCTGAATGATAAAGAAAAACAGATTCCATTGCTACAGTAGCGTACGATGTATTTCGACCCATGCAACTCCGGCTTTCGTACCTAGTTATATTATATATTGAGATTGTAAACCTGCTCGTTACAAAAATGAAAATTAATTCCCAATCTGTTTAAGTTTTAATAATTAATCATTTGTTCACATCGTTGAGAAGATAAATAGTATTTTATCCTGGAAATGTTGTCTTTACCTTTATCACCGTAAATATTTAGATATAGAATAGAAAATTACCAATTTAAAATAATTCCTAAAATATGATTTTCTATTAGGTGATAATAGATCTATCTGAAGCATACCTTCAAAAAGAGCTATTTTATCTTAGCTTCAATAATTTAAGCAAAACTTAAGAGGCTACATATATATAAAAATTTGAAATAATTAATTGTTATTCTGAGACTTACTCTATATTTTTAGATTCCCATTTGTCATCTTCAATATTTATTAGGCTATATTTTCGAATAACAGTAATTCTAGATGAATGTTTCTCGCATACACATCAATATTAACTATTTTTACCCTAATAGTATTGAAAAAAGTACTGAAATTTGATCAGATGCATTACAACTTAAATTCCTGTAAGATAAGATATATATAAATAAAATAATGGTAGAGTGATTTAAATAATCGAAGTCAATCAAAGATAATTGAAATCAACATTTTAGTCACAATTTTTTCATGAAAAAGGTTATTCTAAAACTATTTTTAAAGCATTTAACTAAAACAATTTAATACTTAGTATATTTTATTATTGGATGAGAGTTTAATTTATTTTCATTAAGAACGATTTCTTGTCAATAACTCTTATCTATCATATTTTTCATTTCAAAATCATCATGATTTCATCAATTCTCATAGCAATACCCATACCAAAGATGTGGTTCATTATAGATTTTTTATTATTCAGAATAAACTGCAGGATATGAAATTGAAGAAATCTATCTTTTATAAATGTCTAACAATGTTGACTTGTACCACCATATTGAAAAACTTATAGTTTTGATGTTCAGAATTGAATAGAGTACTGATTGTAGTACTAATGATAAATATATATATATATATATATATATATATATATATATATATATATATATATATAATCTCTTGGTAATTATTAGCAATAACAGGCTGGTTGAATCTTAAAAAACTCGATTTCATTAAAAACGGCTACTTCCATATAAACGAACTATACCGATAATTTTGCTCTACCTATTTAATATTTTCCCGCGACTAATTTCTTTGTTATTGTTTATTTACTCGTTCTTAGTTCTCGCGGATAGCATTAATCGCCTCCGTGGCAAAGTTTGACCAAATCTCCCATACCGGAGAGTTCAAACAATAAACCACAATGAGGGTGATTGTCTTCCGTATCAGAGGATTTTGTTTGTTGTACTATTTTCATCTTCAAATTTTCAATCCAATGCTTTGCTACGCCGTTCTGATGAGAACCAAAGAGTCCGAAACACGTGTCAACGGCTGCTTCCATATAAACGTACTATACCGATAATTTTACTCCACATCTTTAATGTTTTCCCATGACTCATTTCTTTGTTGTTAGATAAATAATACCCTATTATTTTTATTTTCAAACATTACGTAGGTAAAGGTTTCTTTGGTTTCCCTTACCATCTAATGATAACATTTTTGAATGTTAATATTAGACTGAATAGCATATGATAAATAACTAGCAAGACAAAGCAGCCTTATTTTTTCAATTTTTTTCAATTTTTTCACATCAATAAATGTCAAAGAAATTTCAATTACGAATATCGAAGTGAAACGTCAACTCTTTAATAAAATCGAGTTTTTTAAGATTCAACCAGCCTGTTATTGCTAATAATTACCAAGAGATTAAAAATAGATCACAGGCAACAACAATTCGAATAAATAATTATATATATATATATATATATATATATATATATATATATATATATATATATATATATATATATATATATATATATATATATATATATATATATATATATATATATATATGTATATATATATATATATATATATATATATATTTATATATATATATATATATATATATATATATATATATATATATATATATATATATATTTAATTTGAACCCTTTATATTTTTCCATCTGGTGTTTTCTCAGAGCATGAATTAATTCATTTCCTGTTGAAAATGTTAACGTTTTAGGAAATCGATATAGGATGCCCTGCCAAACAAATAGAAATACATCCGGAGATTCATGTATAGTAACTGATGAAAGACATTCTCAATATTCAGTGGAATTTTTTAATTCATTGTTTTTATTGTATTATTGATTATGGTGGTATTTTGCTATTTTACTGCTTGTTAACTAGTAGAATATAATTTACCTTCATTGAATGACATTCTAATGTCAGTTGAATGCCTACTAAAGTTTTCTAATAAAAGGACATGAAGATGTTCTCAGACGTTTTTTTTTATAAATCAAAATTTTGCTTAAAACCAATTTTGACGCCTTCAAACGTTCTGCTGGAAAATATAGGGGTTAGTAGACTGTCCCACCGGAATAATATGTCAGGCTCTTTCTCGCTTGTTTAGCACTCATCAGTATCACATACCAAACGATTGCAAAGAACCAGAAATTATATTAGGAAGTTCGATATTTCAGATAATTGTCCTGATTATATTTTGATTTGCGTTTTCATACGCGTTCTTCAAATTCGAATACCTTTGTTTTGCTTTGCTTTTATATAGATATATACAGTAAAACCTCGATTATCCGAAACAATTGAGAACGAAACTAGCTCGGATAATCTAAAGTTCGGATATTTTTTGAGACGAATAACATATTGTTTCGATTTTTTTTATATCGGTGATTATTGCTCTTGCGACACCATAAAGGAGTGCTAGAGATGCGTTAGTTTCGCCCTTATCTAACTTCGACAGGATTTCCAAGTTTTGTTCTACTCTAAGAACATTATGTTTCGACATAGAAGGACTCGGCATTGAAGCCAGGATACAAATTAAGTACAAAACGAAATAAATATATTAAAACTTTGCGAGAAATCTCCGTAAGCGCATCTGAACACTCGATGAATGCAATTTGAGCGTACGGATAAACTAAGTCATCGTCCGGTATATATATATATATATATATATATATATATATATATATAAATAGATATATATATATATATATATATATATATATATATATATATATATATATATATATATATATATATGATTGGGAATTATAGTATGTTACTTCAATGTTACAATATTTACCCAAAAGAATACTAACTTACCAAGTTAATCTCAATAATCTAATTAAATAGGAATAAAGAAATTAAATTCTATTTCAATTTAATGATGTACGCATCATTCTCGTACAATTGCAAATATTTGCGGATGTGGTAAAATGATGAATATCATTAACTTATTGTTACTTCTTGAATGCTATGAGACAAAACTCGCAAATATGCTCATAAACTGAATAGCATGAAAGCTATCCAAACATAATTTAAAATGCATGATGGAATTTTACTATACGCGGAAGAAGTCTAATCAATATAATTAAAAACAATTTAGATTGATTTGATGATTCATCGATTGCTACGAGCTAATCTTTCAATTTTATGCTTCTAGTCTATAAACGTATAAACAATTATTCTCTATGAATGAGTTTTATTAAAGGTTAGTACCAAGGAGGACCGAGAAAAATATCTTTGTTTCAAGAGGATATATTTTCCCACATTTACCTGATATGCAATATATCACTTGAATTTGAAATAAATATTTTTATCCTGTAATGATGGAATTGCAGTTTCTACGCAATAATTGAATTAGAAGTAGTAGTTCTTAATAAATTATTTGCATGAAACTGTTCCGGAATTGTCGATAATTAATAAATTCAGACTTTAGTAAATAACACTGAATATGCTTGGATATTTCAGGAGGTTATGTCATATCAGTACAAAATTGAAAGCTCAACTTGCGCTATTGAAAATTTTTTACATGCAAAGGCTAGCTCACATGAAATTACTTTGAATTTGGCAGCAATTTCTCATACCTTAAGAATACCACCGACTAGATATAACTTGTTCAATTAATTATGAGTAATAGAGGTAATAACGTTTTTAATAGGTGCATCATTTAAAATTCAAAATCGAAATATAAACAACCATAGTCCATCAATATAAAAGTAAATAATTATCAAATTATATTCAATATGCGTATTGTAAGACTACTTATATTGAAAAAAAATTAGTTCAAATCCGTAATCAACACAAAATCAAAAAACTTTTCCCCTCAGTGTAAAATATATTTTTTGATGTAATGCATACAGTTGATATTTTGAGAGATAAAAGAATGAATTTTGTAAGCCGATATTTTATACAGGCTTTAATATAAATTAAACTTTAAGGAGTATATACGGTATTTAGTTATTAGTTATAATTAATTGCTCGATGAGAATGAATTCCTACATTTATTAACCTGAAAATCTTTATAAGTCGGCTTGAATGTAGAAGGATTAATTACACATGTCGAAACACTGACATGTTATCACGCCATTAATTGCTGAAGATTACGTTACCTTGAAATATACACACGCTGTGGAGGTGTAAGACTGTAATGAAGGTTTTTGAAAAAATATTTGTACTATTTATTTTTGAGATATTCTAACTCCCATGTAGTGTTGAAATATTTTCTCTATATAATTATTTTATTATTATCTTTTAAAATATGTATATATATATATATATATATATATATATATAATATATATTTAAAATATAAAATTCTCGTGTCATAGTGTTTGAGGACACAATCCTCCGAAACGGCTTGACCGGTTCTTTTGAAACTTTTTTTGCATTTTCGGTAGGTCTGAGAATCGGCCGTTATCTATATGTGACAAGAGTCCACCCCTGAATATTTTTTAAAATTTTTTCGACAAAACTCTATTTTTATTTTTATATTTTTCAAATTTATTTCACGTTCAACGTATGCTGTGTGATCAACGATTGCTTAAAACTATCGTCACACTGGCGCAATATTGAAAAAGTGTTACCTACTGAAAGTAAACATGCGCGTTCAAATGCTTCAAGATCGTTCAGCTGAAACATTCTCAAAGCAATTATTAGATATTGGCGATGGAAAAGTTGCTGTACATGAAAATACTGAATGCATAAAATTGCCGATAGATTTGTGCACAATTGTCGACTCGCGAAACTCTCTGATCGACCACATATTTCCTGATGTATACCTACACACAACACGAAAATCTTGATTGGCTGGCAGAAAGAGCAATTTTGGCAGCATAAAACGTGGACGTCAATAGTTTAAATTTCAAGATACAATAGTTGTTGCTAGGGGATTTGGTGTCATACAAATCTGTCGCTACAGTTTGCGATGCCAACGAAGTTACAAATTATCCAATTGAATTTTTGAATTCATCGGATATGCCAGGCATGCCACTGCACCATTTACAATTGAAAGTTGGATCTCCTGTTATTTTGCTTCGTAATTTGATCCCACCACGGCTGTGCAATGCTACACGATTAGTTATTGAAAAATTGATGAAAAACGTCATCGAAGTAATCATTTTGTATGGCAAGTTCCGAGGCGAAAATGTATTGCTGCCACGAATTCCTATGGTTCCTACAGATGTGCCAATAATTGAATTAAAATGCATACAATTTCCTGTCTGTTTGTCTCTTAGATTTGAACAGACCATGCTTTTCCCACGGACGACCGAGCGTGGCATGTTCTCGCGTGGGTAAACCATCCAGTTTGTTTGTGTTGGCTAAAGACGAACTAACCAAAAATACTGTACACTCCATTGCACTTAGAGTTTAATAATAAATTAGTTTTTAATTGCCAAAATTTGTAGTAGAAATATATATTTATGACGTATATATAGCTATCAAAAATGTACTTTAAAATATATTTGTTAATTCAATAAAGTATAAAGTTTGACATACTTAAGTGATTAATGTAATGTCTTTTTATAGGCCGATGTTGTCAATCATAACCACACCCCACACATTTACAGAAAGTTAATCATTTTCTATTCAACTAAAAAATTATCTTATAGAAATAATATATATGGCGAAACAACGTTTGCCGGGTCAGCTAGTATATATATATATATATATATATATATATATATATATATATATATATATATATATAATATATACATATATATATATATATATATATATAATATATATATATTATATATATATATATATATATATATATATATATATATATATATTCATTATATATGATATATATATATATATATATATATATATATATATATTCATTTATATATATGATATATATATATATATATATATATATATATATATCATATATATATATAAATAAATATATATATATGTATATATATATATATATCATATATATAAATGAATATATATATATATATATATATATATATATTGAATGGAATTGGCATTTACTTGGTGAAAGTTCATATTCATATTCATTACTTATATTAATTCCATACACTCTCGTATTAAATTTTCTCTAGAAACTGAAATGAATAATTCTATTAATTACTTAGATTTAACTATTACCAGAAAAAGCAACAAACACGAATTTTCAATTTTTCATAAACCATCTCATACAGATATTACAATTCATAACATATCACTACACCCTTTTTCACATAAATTAGCGGCTTATCATAGTATGATTCATAGACTTTTCAAAATTCCGTTGTCCGAAGCTAATTTTCGGAAGGAATTGCATATAATTAAACAAATGGCAGTAAATAATGGTTATTCACCTAATATGATTGACAGCCTCATTCAGAGGAAAAAATACAAAATGGCAATTTCAGAAATTTACCCACTTATATCCGAAAAAAGTAGAGTATTTAGCAGTTTAACATACTTGGGCAAAACTTCCGAAAACCTGAAATTGTTTTTTCAAAAACAAAATTTCAAAATTTCATATAAAACCAATAATAGCATTGGAAAATTGATTAAAAACAACAAATCAAAAATTCATAGAGATGAACGTACTGGTGTTTATAAACTCGACTGTAACGATTGTGAAAAATTCTATATAGGACGTACAAGTAGAAATTTCAAAACTCGAATACACGAACACCAACGTAGCTATATTAAGCAGAAAACTGATTCTAATTATGCGTGTCATCTTATTCAAGAAAACCATACCTTTAATCACAATTATAATATATTACAATTTGAAAATAGTCTCCATATAACCAACTGTTGGGAATCCCTATACATAAATAAATATAAAAATTCCGGAAATTTAGTTAACGACCAGATTGAAGTAAACCCTTCTCCTCTCCTTAATTTGTTCAATGTAGGTACCTACTAATAGCTCAGAATGAATTGCTTATTGTTATTTAGTTTCTCTAAGTACCCCTCTGTTATGTTCAATTTTCGTATAAATAGATTGTTTTGTAATACCATAGTTTAGTACGAGATGAAGTCAATGTTATGACGAAACGCGTTTACTCAATAGATTTTTATTTTAACCTGTGAAAAGTTAGTTTTTTATTTCTTTATAAAGTTATATATATATATATATATATATATATATATATATATATATATATATATATATATATATATATATATATATATATATATATATATATATATATATATATATATATATATATATATATATATATATATATATATATATATATATATATATATATATATCGTGTTACCAAGAGAATCTTGGATAATTGATGGAAAGATGTTGTGTGGGTAGAATTCGTAATAGTTCTCACAAATCACTTTTATCTTATTTTAAATAATTTTATATAATGTAGTACAGTTTAATAATTTTATGGTTTGTCACATTAGTTTTGTGTTTTTTCCGTTGTTGAAGAATTTAGCTTATTTTATAACCTCAAACATTCGAGTCCTGATGAAGGCTTAGATAGAAGCCGAAACGTTGACAAAGAATATAAGAAGTACACTTGATTAGCCTTTATTTCATCCGTTTAACCCATTATCCTATTTGATATATCACGACAGGAGTTATTCTTTCTGATGTCTATATATATATATATATATATATATATATATATATATATATATATATATATATATATATATATATATATATACAAGCTATTTACTAAAATCATTGCCAAACGTCTAGAAGGTAAATTAGATTTTTATCAACCAAGGGAACAGGCCGGCTTTAGGAAGGGCTACGGGACAAGTGACCATCTCCAAGCAATTAAACTCCTGATAGAAAAGTCTGTGGAATACAATAGACCCTTAGCCTTAGTATTCATCGATTTCCATAAAGCATTCGACACGGTAGAACTACCATCAATAATAGCAGCATTGGAGCAGTGTAGAATATATTATAGATATACAAGGCTTATAGAATACATATACAATAATGCCACCACAACTGTAAAACTTCATGAAACAACAGGCAAAATAAAAGTGGGCAGAGGAGTTCGACAAGGAGACACCATTTCGCCAAAACTTTTCACAGCTGTCCTCGAATACGCAATGAAATCACTACCTTGGGAAAGTAGAGGAATCAATATTGATGGCAAAAGGCTGTCACACCTCAGATTCGCAGATGATATCGTTCTTATCACAGATAACATCGGTGATGCAAAACAGATGCTTGAAGAAATAGTACAGGCCTCATCAAGAGTCGGTCTCCGAATAAATGCAAGTAAAACCCAAATAATGACAAATTTAGTGCTTTCACAAGACATCAGAATAGACGACTCCGA
Source organism: Cynegetis impunctata (assembly GCA_030704885.1). Classification (NCBI taxonomy): domain Eukaryota; kingdom Metazoa; phylum Arthropoda; class Insecta; order Coleoptera; family Coccinellidae; genus Cynegetis; species Cynegetis impunctata. Next base: position 503,485 of record JARQZK010001483.1, on the reverse strand, counting down.
GATAAAGGAGACGCATATCTACAAATACCTCGGGCACGAAATACAAATTGGAAAAAACAATGAAACGCACGAGATACAACGTAGAATAGGTTTGGGTTGGGCTGCTTTTGGCAAATTACGAGAGTTATTTAAAAGTGATATACCCATATGTCTAAAGAGAAAAGTGTATGAACAGTGCGTGTTACCAGTAATTACATATGGAGCAGAAACTCTGACATTAACACAAAAGTCAGCAGAGAATCTAAGAGTGGGCCAAAGAGCAATGGAGAGAGCCATGCTTGTAATCACTAAAAGAGACAGAATACCCAATAATACCATCAGACAAAGATCTAAAGTTAAAGACATAGTTGAACACATAACTAGAACGAAATAGAGATGGGCTGGTCATATAGCGAAAACATCAAACGAAGGTGGACTAAAAGAATACTGGAATGACGACCACGAGAAGACGAACGTCATAGAGACAGACCACCGACACGCTGGACCGATGATATAAAGAGAATTGCTGGGATCTGGATAATGACGGTCCAGAACCGAGAGGCATGGAGGAACCTAGAGGAGGCCTATGTCCAGCAGTGGACAGTGACGGCTACACGATGATGATATATATATATATATATATATATATATATATATATATATATATATATATATATACTTTATATATATATATATATATATATATATATATATATATATTATAAATATAATATATATAAAATATATATATATATATATATATATATATATATATATATATACAAGTCGTAGGAGTCGTAGGAGTCGAAATAACTTTTTTATTCTTGACTGGTACAACAGCCGACTAGTTCAGGAAGGTATATTCACTACAACTCTAGTCATCTAATAAAACAAAAGAAAAAATGAAAGGCAGGATCATAAAAATCTAAAAAACTTCTAAAAAACAATCTTAAGTAGTTAAGGAACCTACTTCTTAGCAACTCTCACCCATCTTTGTACCAAAATAATGCTCAAACCTTAACATATTTTACAGTATACCTTGTAGATCGTGTGGGCAGGAGTATGTGAGCCAAACGTTAGAAAAATTTAAACAAATAAAAGATAAAAGTGACATAGCTATTCCTTCTAAGTGGGGCACACTGTCTTGTCACTATAGGGTAAACAACCATGAAATGAATTTTAATAAAATTATGATATTAGAGAAGAAAGACAATTAATTCAAGAGATCCTTCCGTAACATATATATCAACATAAAATTCACACAGAAAACTGAAGTGATGTATATTCCGGGTTAATCTACATATGGACCGCGTAAACATCAAATGAAATCAGTCCATACATCGCAAAATTTTGAAGGTGAAATCATGATTCATTCGGATGGACTAGTGACCTCGTTCGTTCAATAGTTGATTTTCATCGGTGATTGAATGACAATGCAACAGTACAGTTTCAGCACCATGGATTTACGTGAATTCCTTCAATATAACTCCATCTGTATGAAGCCAAAACCTAACTGTTGGTCCCAGCAATCAAACAAAAATAACCAGTTTATCTAATGCCTGAAAAATTAGAATGTCCAAAATGTGAATAATAATAATACTTGTTAATATCTGAAGTAGATTAACGTATAGGAAACTGTGCAAAATTTTCTTACTTTTGTGTTTCATAGGAGTGTCAATTTGCTTAAGCATTAATTTTTTGTAAGCATTTGTTGCTATAAGAAGATTTTAACTAGTTAATGACTATGCCTTTCGATTCTGATGAAGCAATAAGTATATATGCGAAATATTGGCATAAAGAGCAAGAGCAATTTGATATTATATGTATATATATATATATATATATATATATATATATATATATATATATATATATATATATATATATATATATATATATATATATATATATATATATATATATATATATATATATATATATATATATATATATATATATATATATATATATATATATATATATATATATATATATATATACAGGGCCGTAGCCAGCACTGCTTTCTAGAGGGGGCTGAACAAATTCTTGAGGAGGCTTGTCTTTTACATAGTACTAAAATAAATATACGTGAAAAAGAGACAGGAATATACAGCTTTTTCTGTCTTTTCACCTAGAAGTGTATAATGGAAAATGAACATTCATTAAAAAATATTTTCGAAAATTAAAAAAATTCTAATAAAAAATAATGAATGAAAAATCTCTCGTGGAGAGGATATTTTCATTGATGAAAATTGTTAAATGTAAAATTCGAAACAAAATGATACCAAAAATGTTAAATTCAGTTGTGTCTATTAGATCTCACTTTGTAATAAATGAGATTTGCTGTAAAGAATTTGAACCTAGCAAAATATATGCAAAATTTAATTCTGATATAATTATATCAGCAGAACCAATCCACAACTTCAACCACAGACAAAGATGATGGTGTAATGGTGTTTTGTGAACAGTTTATATAAAAAAAAAAATACTTGTAGTAGAATCGTGGTTTTGATTGTAATAGTAATTTGAGTAAAAAGTCCCGAAAATACCTATCATAGTTTTTGGACGAGTACGCAACATGTTGGGTGCTCTATTTTTTCGTGCGTTTGCGAAAAATTCATGGCCGAGATTTTAGGCGACAAATTAGCAGCAAAACACGTATGAAATAACTGCTAGAATGAGTGAATTTTATATGCAAGAACACTTGTTACCAATGTTTCCCCGTTAACATGTCGCAACCACGGTTGCGCTTTTGGGCGAGAAATCATCGTCTAAAGTGCAACACGGCTCTGAAAATTCTGGCAACCCTGCTAGTAGCTGCTCGTTTGGCGCTATTTTATTTTAGGATAAAAACGTCAAAATGTTTTGCGGGTTTAAAGATGCCGCAAATAAATAATTTCAAGTCAGTTTTACAATTAGGTAGATTTGTTTGTAACTAGGCTAGTTTTATGTTTCAACGCAGATATAAACATTTTTGGTTTGTAATAATTCTGGTATCTTTTCTAGAGGGGGCTTAAATAATTCCAGAAGGGGCTCAGCCCCCTCTGGCGCCCCCTTGGCTACGGCCCTGTATATATATATATATATATATATATATATATATATATATATATATATATATATATATATATATATATATATATATATATATATATATATATATATATATATATATATATATATATATATATATATATATATATATCTATAGACATATACAGTCTGTATGTAGTTTATATAGATTGTGACTACCACCTTGATATTTCGAACATTAATCTCTCAAGATTTTATGGAAATGTTGCTGGCGTCGATAGTCATGTAACAAGCTCCACTGTGGAATTGACCTGATCAATTTTGATTTTTCGAATGAATGTCCTAGTTTTCCATTTTGTATTAATTGAAAAGTATAATTTGAAAATGAAGAAATATTGTACGTAATGTTGAATATGTACATAATATAGTAAGTAGGTATATGTGATAATCCTATACTATGGGATAGGGTGATGCGCATATAGTTAGTAGAAGAATGAAGTTGAAAATGAAACAGTATACATTTCAAGGAGACGTTTTTGGAACAAAGTTCGTTTACGTGACTTAAGGTAGTAGTTGGTCCGTAGAAATCGTCGAAAAGGTGCACCATGAAAAATGGAGATTCTAGCAGACGACCTCATATATTAGCTCGTTTTGTGTACAGCATCAGGTGATTATCGGCATGCTGGAAAAGATAAGATTGAAATAGGAAGTGATTTATTTCATTGACGAGAATCAAAGATTTAGAGAAAAAATCGAAAAATACGTAAGGAACTTTGTTCCTAACAAGGGCCCCTCGCAATTGTTCTTTAATTCATTAAAGTGAAACACTTTATGAACATTCATGACCTAATTGACAAAAGGAAGGTTAATTCGTTTCAATATTTGAACAAGAAGAAGTAAACGAAATGTATATTGACAAAACAAATTCAATTTTTTTTCTTTTATAATCCCGAACAATAGATTAATATGGCACCACTGATTTCGACAACACTTTACGCTTCCTGTTCCTGAAGATATTGATGTTTCTAACTCTTATTCAAATTATGACGAGGTTACAATATTCGCCTTTCCTGGTGTCCTTCCTATTTGAGGCATTTCCTTTGTCTGAAATGTTGGCACCGATGTTTTCGAGTCCAATAGAGTCCTTCACTGCTATACTATTGTCATCATAATATTTTAAATTGATGGGACTTCTCCTTCCTCTATAAATTTTTGTTTTGGAGCAAGAATATCCCTGTTAGTAATTATATTACGAATTGGAGGACATATTCCTTTGCGTCTAAAACCGTTAACGGCAATTCCCTTGTTTACACCTTCAGATAAGCCTTTCCAAATAATTCAGCAATATCAAAATGTGTGATTGCTCTTCACTATAATTGGATTTCAGCGGTTCCATTAATGTTCAATCTAATGGTTGCACGTGGTGTGTAGGATTAGAGGGCAAGCACACTTTTTGAACCAGATTCTGCTTCGATAAATTTATCATTTCTGAAAGTCGATAATGAATGTGGTGCCCATATACCACTAGCAAAACTGGGTTGTTTTGTGATGGTTTCTTCTTCTCAATAAAGTATAGAAACCACTGAATGGAAAAGTAGGTTTCAGTCAACCCACACCGGTAAAGCACCATTTTCCGAGAGGGGGGTGAGATGAAAATTATGATAGAAAATTGAGCCGCAAATCCTGAAAGTTGAAAGAAAGAAAAGTTGTGTGTCACTTGCGGAGAAGTAAGGCATGGCGACTTTTGCATATATTCCGCATGCTAGACTTAAACAACAAGGCCTATGCGTAGATGATGAATACTTTAGCCACTCAAGATATATATATATATATATATATATATATATATATATATATATATATATATATATATATATATATATATATATATATATATATATATATATATATATATATATATATATATATATATATATTTATATATATATATATATATATATATATATATATATATATATATATATATATATATATATATATAATTATTTATTTGAATTGTTGTTGCCTGTGAACTATTTTTAAATATTTGATAATTATTAGCAATAACAGGCTTGGTATATATTCCTTATTTAAGTAATAAAATATCACATATTTTAAATCCACACGATATTGAAGTAGACCACACTGCACAAAATCAAATAAAACATATATATTCTAAATTAAAAAGTGAAACACCTCTTCTGCAAAAATCTCATGTTGTTTATAGTATACCCTGTAGTAATTGTAATAGATTATATATAGGACCTACTTTTCAAAATTTAGAAGAAAGATTAAAAGCACCCAAATATACCAAAACACAAACCACACCACCAATCAAACATAAAAATAATGAAAATCATAGTTTCAACTTTAAAAGCACAAAAATTTTAGAAATAGAGAAAGATCAAAAACGAGGAGAAATTTTAGAAATATTACATATTCAACAAAATTTAAAAACAGATATAAAACAATTGAGTTCAATGTACGCAGATTCAATTCTTTAATTTTTCTAAGAAACAACGTAAATCAAGACCAAAAAAATTCAACAAACAAACTGTAACCATAACAACTCATCTTTTTCGACAAAATCTAGACATCTAGAATTTTCAATTTTTCTAAAATAGGATATAGTTTAGAACATGTGATCTCCAAAATTACAAGTAATCTCTTTTCAAAGACAAATCAAACAATCAAATATTTTAAACCTATTTTGTACATTACGTGGGTGAAGGTTTCTGTGGCTCCCTTTCCATCTAATATCAACATACCTGACTGTTGATATTGGACTAAATAGCACGTAATTAGTAACTAAAGACGGCCACAGCCGTAATAAAATAATTTTTGAAAAAAAGATAAATAGTGCCCCATTCTTTGACTTTTCAAAATCAAAATAATTTGAACCTATTTCGAACATTACGTGGGTAAAGGTTTCTCTGGTTTCCTTTACCATCTATTAATAGCAGATTTGAATGATACCATATATATTAGACTGAATAGCACGTAATAAATAACAGAGATCGGTCACAGCCAAAAAAAAATTGAAAAACACAGTGTTTTTTAACTATTTAAATTTTTTCAAATCAATAAATGTCAAAGAAATTTCAAAATTTCAAAAGTTTTGCCACGAATGTCGTGGCGAAACGTCAACTTTTTAATAAAATTGGGTTTTCTTGAGATTCTCCAAGCCTGTTATTGCTAATAATTATCAAAAAGTTAAATATATCTTGAGTGTTCTTTGATTGGCGTTAATGTTTGGCATGAAGTGAGATATATATATATATTTCCGATGGATGGCGCTATGACTTGTTCGCATGTCATAAGTGCTCTTCTTAGAAACTTTGGAGTACCTATGTAGATTCGTAGATGTTGCCTGCTCGGTCGATAGTCTGGACACTAATGATGACCTCGTTGAAGGGCGAAACGTACTGTTTAGTGTTTCCATCGTTTGTCGAATTTTCTAACAATCTCCCGTGAAGGATAAATGGAAATTTCATGTCGTCAAGTCCCATGAAACTAGCGCAGTTTATTAATCATCATATTTTCAAATGAATTTCCCAAGGTTTTATTATTTTAGTGATATGATTGATATTCAATACTTGCTGGACGATATTTTTAATTACTGTTTTATTTGAATTTACCAACTCAGGTCATTCATTTTCGGCAGCAATTCGTCGTTAATCTATATAAATGAAAAAACGCCTGAGAAAAAGAGTTCTGCGACTTCGGTCGTTTTTTTTCCCACATTTTTTTTCCACATACCTACAACCTTAACCCGATAAGTCAATTTGGAGGGACTGTGAAGATTAAAAAAACCTTAAACTCTCAACAAAATATGAAATCTCTACATTTACTTATTCACTCTACATCGAAAGTTGAATATCGAATATGTTGTTCATAATTCGTTTCCACATCTGTTACCACCAGATCGAAAAATTTCGGCACTTCCCCACCACTTCCTTGGCTGAAGTTCTTTAGCAACCGCATCATGGCAGTACTGATTGGGCTATTTTTTATAATCCGAAATGGTTTGCTATGGAAAAAAAAAATTGCAGAAATTCATGGAAAAATTACAAATTCGTAAAAACTGTACATCCTTCCTTCTATGGGAATATGTTATTATTTTATTGTTGTATTTTCATGCTGTCTTCGTTATGAGAAAAATATCAAGTTTGTGTTATATATCAAAAACTAAAAGTAATTTGACATTTTTGTTTTCAGTGGAATTCGTCTTAAAAAAACCGGCCAAAAAAAATTTCATTATTTAATGTAACTGAAAATTTACTCTTTTCGCAATTTTTCCTTTATATGTGCTATAAGACGTTGTTCCGTGCCAAATTTCAAGATTCTGAGTTCACGGGAAGTACCCTGTAGGTTTAGATTCCCTTGCGAGTGTCGAAAATTTGGGTCGAAAAAAAGGGTCTTGACAGACAGATGGACGGACGGACAACAAAGTGATCCTATAAGGGTTCCGTTTTTTCCATTCTGGGTACGGAACCATTAAAGGTAAAAAATTTCTCTTTAAAAATTGAAAATCTTGATAATAAAAAAGATATGACGACTTTTCAAAAAGGCGAACGTTTGAAGATCTCCCTGTAGCTCGAAACGACTATACTTATCAAAAATCAATTTTCATATTTACACTTGTTTCGAAAATCGAGCATAGGACATGTCCTCTCGTTTATCGCTATCTATGCTAGAGGTACTCTAAATCCCCAAATTCCATCAAGGTTGGCCCACCCGGTACATTATAAAAGTGTGTTAGCATTCATTCAATTTGACTCTTATGTCCATCATTAAACTATCACCTTCTGAATTGAATGAAGCAGAGAATAAGGGCATTATTTTCTAGATTCAGTGATAGTAATATTCTTTCCATTCGTCCATTGATGAATAATGAAGTATTGAGAAAGTGTATTGATATGATCTTTCAGAAAGATATTTTTATACTCGTATAATATGAAATTTTAGTATATTTTTGAATTTCTTTGGGTATCATTCTTCATATATATTTTTTACCAGTGAGATCTGATAACTAGATATGTTTAAATTCTTAGTATCTATCCTCAAAGTATTCATATTAGAACTAAATTATATCTACATGTCATAAAAGGCGATAATTGTTCTTTCTTATGCAGGTCTCAAATGAAGTTATTTTTATTCTTACCATTATCATTATTATAAAGTTTGTAGGGGTATAACTTATGTAGTTTTCTTCAATGCAATATAACATTAAATTAAAAAATGTTCTAATTTTGAATTGAATCTGCGCAAAAAACGATATTTTGTGAATTAACTGAAATTTCGAATCATTCTGGAAGAGAAATATGAACGAATCCTTCATCTTCTAAGTAATCTCTATCTTGATCATTATTAATATCTCTCTAAAAATCGAATTTCAATTATAAAGAACGACGTTCGCTCTTGATATGAACAATATTATAGATTCGAAGTATTTATATTGTCAAATTGAAAATATCCAAAACGATTAGGTCTACGCCAAAAATATTGTCATGGATGATACTGATCACCAACACATGTAATACCCACGAGATAGTGGGTTGATCAAATAAATTAATCAGAATCTAGAAAACACGTAGTGCTCTTTAATATCTTATGAATTGTAAAATGTGATACGATTTGTGTTCACCAACTCAAATTAACGAAGGTCCGCTATATGAAAGCAATAATTTTTTACAATAGAGAATTCATTCTAACGATATTGCTACTTTTTATCGCCTTCGAATAATTGTGCTGTAAAAATATATAAGAAACTTGTATGCATAAAAAATAAAAGTAGTATTGGTAAACAATTGTATGCATTTTTCCATTCTATTATCGAAATCAATGATATCCAACGCTGTCACAAAATTTAAACGCAATAGCCAAGGCAAATTTTATATTTTCATGTTTACTGCTGGTTCGACCAGAATATTGAAACAGGTTTCTAATAATTATGGCGATAATAGCATGATTAAGTATGTAATCAAAGTATAGCAGTGTACTAAAGGTGATAAGAAGACATCCTTATTCGTTGTTTATGCTCACACTTATTTGGAATATATAGATAAAATCTAGCATCGGATAAGATGAATTGAGAGTTAGCGAATATTTTATTTTATATAGGGTACTGAATCTTAAAGGTAAATCTATTGACTAATTTGTAAATAACCACTGGAATTGCAAGTGTACATATGCAATGAAGACAAATTTCTTCAGATCGACTTCCAGAATGAGAAGACATTTCATCAGAATTATATTAAAAGGCTGATATAGAATGTTATTTTTCAATTAACATTCAATCACAGTATATCCCGAAATTGAAAATTTAATTTTTCATATATATATATATATATATATATATACATATATATATATATATATATATATATATATATATATATATATATATATATATATATATATATATATATAATCAGGGGCGGCTAGTCAAAGGAGGCTAAGGAGGCTAAGCCTCCTCAATAATATTCCGTGTATCACTAATATATTATATTGAATAGTCAGCATTCAGCATATTCATATTAATCAAAATCATATTATTTTATGCACCTTCCTTCCTTTCAACCTACATTATATAATATAATTTATTAATTAAGATAGAAGGTATTTACATTTACTGCATTTCATTCATTTCAAGATTTGTGGCAACGCTGCGGAGGCTTAGAAAGGTATATTCTCAACGATCATTATGCCTGCCACAGAAAAGCAAACAACGGTGCAAATACTCCGAATGAATACTTCATTGCAATAGAAAAGCAAAACACATGTAAATGGCAACACGGATAGGAACCCAGTCTCACACAATGTCGACCAATCACAACTATAGAATTTCGCGTGACATCGAGAGAATTCGTTGGAAAGCATTAATTGAATCGTAGTGTGATCGTAGTTACTAATGGTCGAAAACAGCAGCGTGTTTACTTATATTGCTCGCGTATTGTTTTAAAATGAGTTTGGTTACTGAAGTTAATTTCAAAAATTTCAATGGTGACTTAGTGGAATATTTGTTATCCCATAACTTTAGTGCACTAAGTTATGAGGATAAAGTTTTGATAAAAACATTGCGACCTACCCCTGAATTAAACAATTTGGTGCAGCGTAACAGACAACAAAACCGCGGTTTTAATACAAGGAATTATGAGAGACATCCTTGCCTAACCGAATCACAGGTAAAAAATAAATTATTTTATTGGCAGTGTTTACATTTTACTAGTGAAAATGTCTCTGTTTGGGGCCGCTTAGGATTTGAGGATTCAGAGGATTTAATTCTATACCTAGTTGAAATTGAGGAATTTTTCACCGATAAAGTAACTTTAAATACAGCACGCGGATTAATATCTTACTTACAAGATAAGGAATTTATATATTTTTTAAACATCTTTAAATTAATTTTTGAACAAACAGAAATAGTTTTTCAAATCTTACAGCACAAGTTTTCAGATGTAATTTACTCACGAAATCGGGTCAAGTTTCTTTTGGAAAAAATTTCAGAAATTCGTGCAGAAGTTTATTTTAAAAAAACTATTTTCTGTATTTCAAACTACTGATGATACGACTCTATTTATCCCAAAACGAAAGAAATTCAGTTACGCAGATATGAAGCTTCACTATAAGCAAATATTTTATGAAATTTTGGATACTATTAGGGGACAAACAGAAATAAGGTTCTCTGATTTGAAAGAACTGCATTTCTTAGACTTACTCAATAAAAATTTGTTAACCGGATTTTCGGCTAATTTTCCAGATAACCTTTTGGAAAATTTATGTCAAAAATACACTTTTTTGATAAGGTGGCCATAAAAAGTGACCTGTGTGTTGTTTATAATGACAATGAAATTTTGGGGCAAAAATGAAAATCATGTGAGGACTATTAAATACCTTTTTGATAATGATTCGAATCAAGATTTACCCCAAGTTTATAAACTCTTATGTCTAATTGTTTCTATCCCGGTGACATCGGCTTCCGTAGAGCGCTCGTTTTCCACTCTTAAGAGAATTAAAACTTATTTACGAAATTCAATGAGCCAGGATCGTTTGAAAAATATTAGTTTGTTATCTATTGAAAAGGAATTGGTAAAACTTTTGGCGAAAGACAAAAAATTTTATGCGGATATTGTAGATCATTTTGCTAACGTTAAAGATCGCAGAATCCCGCTAATCTTCAAAAATATATAATAACTTTTTATTTGCTCTCACCAGCTGTTAACAAATTCGTTAAGTAGGTAGGTACCTATTTTGTGAAAGAAAAAAAAATTTGATGAATAGATGAATTGATTAATTGGCTGAGAAGAGTTTTTGTGAATATTGTAAATAGGAGTTGTAGGTCTCAAGGTTGACACTCGAAAGTGAAAACAAATTAATAGCTTAGGGTGCTTTTTTTACTTTGATTTTCTTTATATAATAAGGCGGTTGACCTTGAAATCAAAAAAACACTCGCCCACGCTGTATTTTTTTACACCTCTTGTATCTTCCTCACACCAAAACCTCACGCGCCCCCACTGATATATATATATATATATATATATATATATATATATATATATATATTTATATATATATAAATATATATATATAAATATATATATATATATATATATATATATATATATATATATATATATATATATATATATATATATATATATATATATATATATATATATATATATATATATATATATATATTTGTTCGACCGCACATACAGACCCAAATCGGTATACTCGACCGACTTTTCAGTCCAAAAGTGACGTTGTCAGACCCGGCTTCGGGACTGGTAACGTTGGACTATAGAATCGTTATGAAGGGGCTGAGGGTATGCCAGGGGTGCATTTTCAGCCGGGTCTGAAAAGTCGGTTATACATGTGATTATATACAGAAAGTTTCAGTGTTTGACCAGTGCGAGGGCGCTTCAGTCGACATAAACTTGCTGTATATAATTCGTATAGTTAACCAACGCATTGGGTCCCTAAATATGGCAACGCTGTTTCCCATTCATACACCTCAAATACACTATTCGAGGACTTATACGATCCCGGTATGGACAAAAGTCGTCATGGGTCTTAGTGAATATTTCGAATAGACTCGTAGATTTGTTATTGGATTCTTTTGATATCAATATGAACTGCAGATTCTCCGGTATGGAAGCTTATACAAACCCGATGAAGACGATAAAGTGTGTCGACTATATGAAAAATGGTTCATTTCGAAACTTCAAGACAGAATTTTTTTAAAAAAATCCTAAACCGTCTGTCGTTTTTACTTGTGCAATTATCGAGATATCACCATATTGATAGACAACCGAAAAATAACAAAAATATTTATATCTTGAATAATATAAAACTTTTTCATTTCAATATTCAGTAGTCAACAAAAGAAGACAACAGAAAAATAACAGAAATATTCATTCAAGAATAATATGAAACTTTCTGACTTCAATATTAAGTTCAAGCTAGCAATAAAATAATAAGAAATAAAAAACAAACAACAGATAAATAACGAAAATATTTAATGCAAAAATAATTAAGAACTATTGAACTTTATAATTCAGTTTCAGTCGGCAATAAAAAACAAACAACACAATAATAACAGAAATAGTCATTCAAAAATAATATAAATCTGACTTCAATATTCAATTTGAGTCAGCAATTGAAAACAAACAACAGAAAAAAAAAATAATAATTCAAAAATATTTCAAATTTATACAACTTCAAAATTCAGTTCAGCTATAACAAAATCATAGTTCCATTCAATTAGGTTTTATTGTTGTCTATGGGTATTGTACACCAGGGTTTTTATTCTTACCCAATCCGTATCTACAAAAAAGGACGAGTTCTTCACTATAAAGTCCTGGCATTCATTTTTTCGTCGCGCCTTTTTGGACCTAATTTGGTTTCTGAAATAGGTCAAAACCAATCGTTTTTCCTCTTCAGACCATATGTGGCGTTGTTGTTTTCTCTTTCCTTTTTCCATTTTTCCTTTTTTGGGTTTGGTATACGTAGAGCTACTATCAGACCCAGACTCTACATCATTTATCGGCTGTTCCTGTACTGTGGCATTTTCATGTATATTAGCTCTTTCAGACATGGTGCTGCTTTTCATGACTTTCTGCAATACCTGGTATTTTTCTCCTATTTCATTATTTTGATCTGCAGTTGCAGTATATATGGGATTGGAATGTTCATTTGGTATTTCGGGTTCGAAAAGAGCTATTCAGATATCGTCCATATATGTATGTGGTGAAAAATGATCAGGCTATATAGTTTGATGCCCTGATGCAATGCCGAAATTTCTAATTTTTTCGATTAGTGATCTGCGATAAACAATATTTCCCCATTTCTCGTATGATATTCATGAAAACTAGACAATTTTGGAATGTTTTTCCTTTCTCTTTCCTTGGTAGGTTATTATTCCATGAGTAATTTGTCGAGAAAAGTCGAGAAGATCCTGTATCGGGAAATGCTTGGTTCACGAGATAAAGGGCGTTACATCTATAAGAGAAGGCAGGACTCAAGTCTACTGTGCAGAAGATCATTTTCTACAATTTTTTTCGATTTCAGAAGCTTTTTACACGAAGAAGAAAAAGTTATGGCTGCTATTCGTTTCCGTGGTACCTAACTACTAAGGCTCTACCTTATTGGTTATTCGCCGTGCGATTCAATTTACAGATTTCACAGAGGCTCTTGAGCCGTGAGCGTGCTATTCGTTTACTGTGAAGTAAATCGCAATTTTACGTTGCACAGACCTTAAAATAGGCAGTTACATGTTGGTGACATGTAGGTACGAATTTCGTCACTTTCTATGGGCGGAGTAGAAATAGCTTTTATTTAATTTTTGCAATGTATGTTTGTTCGGGTGGAATCTTGCAACTCAATTTTGTAGCAGATATCTTCAACCGATTGAGCTGAAATTTGGTGTGTACATTTAGTTGAGATGACAATACACAGTAAGTTTTTTGACGACATTCCAAATTCAATATGGCGGACCTTCCAAGATGGCGGAATATTTACTTTTTATCCACTCCTACAATTTGGGTATCAAATGAATGGGCTTGACGAAAGTAACTTGAAGAATAATGCGATGTTATTCTTAATCCAATATGGCGGACCATCTAAGATTTCGAAATAGTTATATTTATTTACTTCTACAATATGGGTATCAAATGGAAGGGCTTGTTGAGAGTAACTCGAAAAATAGTGTGACGTATTTCTAAAACTAATATGTCGTAATATACAAGATAGAGACTTATCTAGGGTCGTCTAGTAATGACGTGAGACATTTTTCAGTAGGCAACAAATTTTATAGAGTTTTAGTGGGTACGAGATAAGTGAAAATAAAAAATTGATTCAAAGAATGAGAATGAGGAATTTCATCTTCACAGATAAGAAAATTGTTCACTTCGTGAGGATATTTAGTATTCCCGTCGACTCATTAACACATATACACATTCTTGCCATAACACCTACTCTTTCAATCCCTTTTATACATTGAAATCGTAGCGACTGATCCCGACAATCTGGCAACAGTGCTGGGATCGAAAAAGTTGGTCATATTGACCGGTGCAGTATATGTGGGATTGAAAAGTTGGCGCAATGTATTGGGTCTGAAGAGTACTATCAGATATACAACTTTTTTGAATGAAAAAAAATTTTTCCCCTCTCAATGTGCCTAGAGAGTTATATTTTAAAAGAGCCCCTTTTTTGCATATATACTCGTAAAAAACATACAGATCATGTGGGTCTTAGGTCGCCTTAAGAACGTACCGGGACTGGATACGTCTATCAGACCAATATATATATATATATATATATATATATATATATATATATATATATATATATATATATATATATATATATATATATATATATATATATATTATATATACACGAAAATATACTATTTATGTATGTACATATATTGGAGGTTTTTCGTTTTATATAACAAAAAAGAAAATTTGAATGGTAGAACTAATTCAGCCGTTTTGAAGCAGACAAAAACTTTCACAACAAATATATTTTTCTAATTGAACAGAAAATAAAAAAGATTCTCCTCTTTACAACTCCATCTGGAGCATGCTGTATGCTGTATATGTATACGGTATTTAATATAAGTCCGAGTTGAATGAATTATTTTAATTAATTAATTGATTTACATAGTGTGGATTTGATGATTTTTTATAGTTGGTATAAAAAATCACCAAGAGTTGAAAGGCATTCACAAAATCTGATATAGATATTTGTGTAAATGGAAACTTATTTAGTCATGAGAAATCCCAGTGATTTGTTATGGATTTTTCAGATATTAATTCTGAAAAACATCTCATATATTATTTTTAAATTACAAACGATATATAAATGTTTGTTCAATAATAATATCCAGAATAAAAATTTGAGTATATAGCAAAGCCAGAGTCTCCTTTCAGATAGTTTTTAGTTATATTTTACCATACAATACATACTGCTTGTATGGGTAATTTTTCGATATTTTTTTTTCCTGTGTATATGTATATAATATATATATATATATATATATATATATATATACATATATATATATATATATATATATATATATATATATATATATATATATATATATATATACCCCCGAGCTACGGGGGTTTTTCGAAAAATTGCTCAAAACTGCTCAAAAAATTTATGCAATTTAGACGTTCTGCAATTTGGTATTTCTTAAAGAAATTTGGTTGGTCTAGTTTTCGAGATATTAACTTCAACTTACTTTTTTTAAATACGGACCGGTATTTTATATTCTATTTCTTATTATATATTTTTTTTTCTGATTTTAACGATGTATCACATGTTTATATTTGTTTGCGTTTTAATGATAAAAAGACAAAATTTAAGTTGTATTGAGTTTTGAAGAAAATGAGAACATCAGAGGTGGCTTAGACTGCCAATAAAACAATTGCCTATTTGAATAACATAAACAGGCTGTTGTAGCCTGTAATGAAAGAAACTATTTATTAAGTTTTTAAACATTCAAACTTTTTACCATTTAATTGAATTCAAGATATGTAATAAACCTTAAAACTTCCATATTTTTTAAAATTACTTTTGCCAAAATTCAATGTAGATGATACATACCTAATGCATTTGTTTCATCTTCCCCATTCTCTGCCGTTACAGTTGTTCCCCGTTCTGAAGGATTATTAAATGATTCGTATTGTAGCAAATTTCGTTCTATAGCCTTGTAAAAATTATTCGATTCGGTAAGCGCCTTTCGGGGTACGAATTTTGATACATTTAAAGGGCTCTTTCGGCACTTCGAAATGCTTTTGTTTAACAAAACAATAAATATAATTTTTCCCATTGGAAAACGCTACCATGTTGCTTTAAACTTACTCTGACACGACACATGTAGTACAGATCATAGGCTTTTATAACCAATTGTTTCTCTCTGCTCTATGTTTAAACCTATACAATGAAAAAAGTGCCAAAAAATTAAATACTAGCTTTTTACCATTTCATCGTTGAAATCAGAAAAAAAGTTTTTTCAAAATTTGGAATGAAAAATGCAGTTCCTTGTTTAAAAAAAAAGTTGAATGTGATACCAGCTCGAAGAACGTCTAAAATGCAAAAAATTTTTCCTCACTAATTTTTTGTAAAAATCATACTTTTTGAGATATTCATCAAATAGTTAGATAGAATTTTTTTTAAAATCTGAAACCGGATTGTCAATTTCCATATTCAGTTGAAACAATATCTCGAAAGGGTGGAAAGATTTGATATAATGACAACTCATAACGAATCTTTTCAGTTTCAAAAGAATACTCATTCGTTGCTGGAATTTAGGAGAGAAATCAAAATTGAATACTGTTTGGATTTGTAAATTGTTCAATAATTCACGAAATATATCTGATATAAATGAGTTTTAGTTGTGACTTCTTATTTGACAAGAAATATCAATAAACTTGAGTTCAATCAATATAGAATATACAATAGCTGCAGATATGGATACAATAGATTCAATTAATGAATTTGCACTACAAAAGTCAAGATAATTTTGAGAGAGTTGAATTCACTTCATAATTTTCTGAATATTCGAAAACTACTCCTTGAAAACAGCGGAAAACCGTTGATAAAGTTGAAGTTGAAATCCGATTAGCAATCGGGCGATAAAATTACACATTTGATTGGAGAGTTTTAGTTCTTGAATGCCGGTGTGTCGGAGCACACATTGTTGGGAAACAATACAGAACGAGGCAAGGCGAGGCTGCCTTGACTTTATTCTACCTCTACCTGAGATGTATCCCCGGCTAAATAACATACCGAATTTTTATGTCAGGTTATATTCTATATTTCAATTATTTCTTCGTGGATACAATTAGCGAACAATTACTGAAAATCAATATCTGCTTTATTGCTGGGAATTATATCATATATAAGTTTAGTTGCTGGAATTCTGTGAATATTTTCAACTTCTTAGCAGCTTCCGGTCCATTTGATTGTTTCAATGTACTCGAAAAAACGTACAAATGTGCTTCAAATTAACTTTGGAAAAAATTTATTCTGTAAATATTCTGCTTTAATTGATGTGAAGGAAATCTCAAGATCCAACGAGCCTGATTTCTGTTTTATAAATTTTTAGTTATGTGATAATTTTGTGTTAAGTTAAGTGTAACACACATTCATTCAGATGGTACTGGTTGTAGTTTATATTTTCTTTGATAACAATTCTTTTATGCATTAGTCTACTTTAATTACTCATGTAGCAGAACATCATTTGCCAGAGGTTCCTGATAAACATTCCGATATAAATAATTCTTCAAAACTTTTAGTAGACAGTTTTTTTTGAAAAAAAACTTATTAATTATCGCTATTCGCAAAAAATATCTGTAAGAAATTTACAGAACTGCATTATTTCGAAGTTATTTACCCTTTTAAATCAAATTATTTCACCATGTTGGTCATGATATAGTATCACTTAAAATTCTGATTATACAGATAAATATTATCTATTTCACTATCACTTTTGAATAAGTTTTTTCTGCGAAAAATGATTTCACTTGAATCCTCTTTTATCTTTTATTATAAATTTATAATATTCATAACGAACAGAAGGTACTTAGGTATATTCAGTTCTGATCTTAACAGAGATATTTGAACAACTATTGAGGCCTTCCACTATATACTGATCGACTAACTTGGTGAACCTGATAATTGCTGTATTTAAAATATTGGCACTTGCCAATAAAACCAGGGAATATAACCCAATATTTTGTGGGAGAAGACATCAAGATAGATATGCAATGTTCGTCATAGTGCGCTGTCTTTTTCATCTTACTCTGAATTTGTACCAACTTGTAAAAATATAGGTACCTATTGAAAAATATCATGACGGTTCAAAAATAAACGCAACTTCGGGATTAAATACTTCGAATATGAGAACCATTTTCATATAAATATTTTACAAATATAGATTTACTACAGTAATTAGCGAACAATAAAATGCAAGATGCATAGCCGAAAAGAAAAACGTTTTTTTTCTTATTGATTCAGATTATAGAAACTTTATGTTTAATCTTTGCATAATAATGAGTGTTAATTGAAAAATAAATGAATGTGAAGGCTTTGGATAATTACAAATTTATGGCCGTAAGTATTTTCCCAGAAGATGATAGACTATTGCACTGTATTGAAAAAAACATTGAGATGTGAAAGTGGTTTATAAATCCATTTTAGCTTCCTGAACCACTTTTTCTCGTGAGGATTTGAGCACATTCACAACTTCTGTAGGTTGAGATCAGGTTGAAGTTTGGTACATGAGTTGAATTGATTTCAGGAAAGTGACGATTAGTATTTTCAATTGATTTATTGCAGGTTCTCAAACTTTGAGTAAGTAAGTAGTAAGTAAGTAGATTTATTGGTGCCAGATATACATATTGTATTTACACAGGTCAGGTCTTTAAAAATTCACAGATAAAATAAAACAATAAAAAGGTACAAAATCACAGATTTGACATATCTAGTTTAAAATAGTCATCTACACTATAGACTACACATTTAATAAGGAACTTTTTCATCACATTGTTGAATTTGTTAGTTGAGTAATTTCTCACCACTAGTGGTAGCTTATTATAAAGTTTAAAAGACAGGTATCCAGAACCTCTCTGTGACCTACATAACCTGTAAACGGGCAGTCTGATATCAAATCTGCCTCTGGTTTCATACGGGTGAAAATCACCACTCAATTTTGACTCTGTAACATGTTTATGAGCATACTTAAGTGATTCAAATATAAACAAACCATAAAATGTTAAAAAACCCAGATTGGCAAAAGCATCAGCACATGATTCTCGATATTTTAACCCCGCACATATCCTGACAGCCCTCCGCTGTAGTCCAAAAATCCTGTCGCTCCCGCCACAACCTCCCCATACCACAACGCCATACCTCATGTGAGACTCGCATAGCGCGAAATAAGCCACCCTGAGAACGTGCCCAGATACAGATTGGGAGAGGCAACGCAAAACATATATATTTCTAGCAAAAATACTAGACAGATGGTCCACGTGAGAAGCCCACGTGAGCCGTGAATCCAGGTACAATCCCAAAAACTTCACACTTGGGCATTCAACATCACGCATACTGAAAAATACCCTCTGAGTCTTCCCCTTATTCAAGCAAAGGCCATTCTCAGCAAACCAGCCCGATGCCCTCGACAGGGCCTCCCCACACCGAGCCTCCGCACAAGCCAGCCCCGACGAGGATATCGCAAGAGTAGAATCATCTGCATACAGTATTGAAAAGAATTTGTCCATGTAGCCTGAGAAATCGTTAATGAAAATAATAAAGAGTAAAGGTCCAATAATGGACCCTTGCGGTATCCCAATCGATATTGGGACACTGTCAGACCACTCATTTTTGAAGAAAACTCGTTGGAACCTAGTTTTTAAGAAGGATTCAATCAATTTTACACTGCTATCACAAAAACCATACGCCACTAGCTTGCCAAGAAGCCCCCCGTGAGGAACGCAATCGAAGGCCTTAGTCAAGTCAAGAAACAGGGCCACCGAGTACAAACCCTGTTCAAACATTTCCAAGGTATATGAAACAAATTCAATAATCGCATCCGTGGTGCCGCGTCCCCTCCTGAAACCAAACTGGTTGTCATCAAAAAGATGTTGCTCCTCAAAATGAGTCATAATTTGACCAACCAGCAACCTCTCGAACACTTTGGACAGCACCGGAACCAAAGATATGGGTCTATAACTTCCAGCATCGTCAATATCGCCCTTTTTAAAGAGTGGAATAGTTTTTGAAATCTTTAAGCAGTCTGGATATATACCCAAATTAATGCACCTATTCAATAAAAAAGTGAGTGGTTCAACTAGACAATTTATATTCCTTTTCAAAATGCTGGAAGTTAAGCCATAGTAGTCACGTGAGGTGCTATTCCCAAGCTGGGATATTGCATCCCGAACCTCCACGAAAGACACCTCCCTGAAAGAGAAAACCTCCACCGTGGGAGTCCCCACAGTGAAAGTATTTCCCAGTGCACCAGCCTGTGATCCCATGCTCCTGACAGTTTCATGAGGTGCAGCCTCAAAAAATTTACTTAAAGTGTCCGAATTAAGTTCAGTAGAACAGGCAGTGTTCGATCTTTTTCGCTGGGCATTTATAATTGACCACATGCATTTGGAGCGATTTGATGATTTCATGATTAAATTGTCATGAGCTCTCTTCTTTGCCGCATCAATTGCAAGTCTATACTTGAGCCTAAGAGAATTTTTCAGTTGTTTAAATTCATTCGTCCTATATCTGTCAAAGAGGGAACTCACCATCACGAGAAGTTGTCTCATCTGACGTAGTTCATCCGTATACCAGTGAACAGCCCGCTTCTCACAACCATGATCAGCATAAGTTTTTAGCGGAAAAGCAATCTCTACGGCACTCACCAGGTTGTTCAAAAAGACCTCAAAACCCTTGCCCACA
>JARQZK010001483.1:460000-477500 GCA_030704885.1 Cynegetis impunctata | reverse complement strand
CAACAATATGCGAAGTGACCCTTTTTTTCATTTTCCTTCGTTACCATGACACCGTGCGCGAAGTACCTAGTGTGCGAAATACTTACTTCGCACACTGCATGTAAACTATATGGGATTTTTATATTTTAACCTTTATGTTCCTCAATCAAGCAAAAATCCAAGAAATCATTTACTTATTAATGTATAACAATAATTAAGGCTTTCAAATTGTGAGAAAATTTAACACTGCCTAATTTTATTTATATTTACAATGCTAACATTAATGGTGCAGCCAGTGCACGAACCAATATTTATTCCTAAACCAGATAAATCAGATTCAGCTCGTGATATCGTAGTTTTGGGAGTTGGAAGACTATCCATTTTTGATTTGCAAGCAACTGCCGTAGAGGTGACAGCACTTGATCCTGAAATTTCACAGTTTAAAATTTTATTTGATATTTGAATTTTATTGTTGATAGAATCTTCCACGTATCCTTCGGCCACAGGCCACAGTCGAAGATTTCCATCCTCCATGTCGCTTCAAAACACATATATCGGCCCCCGTATTAGCAAGGAGTGTGGCTGATGTTCTCCGAAAACAATGGCCCGTGTAGGCATCAGGATTTGGTAATTTTAGGTGTTTTGCTATTAAGCTAGGCATCCTTCCAATACTATTAATTCCAACAACTTGGTTAAAACATCTCTTATTCTGATACTTCAAAAAAAATCGGCGACTGGTAGCATAACTTGTACGAAGAGCCGCATATTTTCGGTAAATGTCAGTATAATCTAAATTTGAAACTGTAAAAATTCGTTGTATATTCATTTTTGTATAGGGTACTTTAACAATCAAAATGGAATTTTTATCTTCTATGTCATCGACCGTCATTTTAGTGAGTTCCTCACGGCGGCAAGCACCCGAAATACCCAGTATTAAAACAACCTAAAAGGAAATCAGTAATTTAAAAAACAAATAAAACAATCAACAAAAATCTACCTTAACCAACAAATAGGTTTAATCATCTGCCTCTCTTATGAATTGTTCAACTTCCTCTCTAGTCAATACCTTAGATTTCTCAGGATGGTTTCCAACTGACAATTTTTTCAAATATGGATCCAACTTGGTAAATTTCTTAAAATCCATGTTTTCTTCAACATTGAGTGTTGCTTTCAACATAGAATATATTGCCCATAACGTGGAAGACTTCAGCTTCTTGGACTTCTCTGCAAAATATGCCAACAGCACATTTTCGGATATTTTTCTGGCTTTATTTGCTTCACACCACTCTTTAAATTGCTGATATGCATTTTCATACTGGCGCCTCGATTTCTCCGGTAAAAGATTTGAAATTACGGAATTGGCCGCATCTGTCAAGTTAGGTGGGGTACTGCTTACTTCATCGTCCCTCGAAATTTCCATTATTTTACAGTTATAAATATCACGCACGAAATTGACGCGAATAAAAAGTCACTCCAAAATAATTATCAAGAACTGTCACTTTGAAATAATTGTCAACAAATGCCATTTTATTTCCATCGTTACAGTAATTACTTGATTTGGAAAGACAGTTTAAGCCAGTTCAATTGTTCAATTGTTCAATACTATTTTTCATATTAAGCTAAGCATGTTACTTATTTTAGAACAATATTTTTGACGTTTGTAGAAAAAATTTCGTTTGCATCTCATGCTCGAAATACTTTGGTGAACTCGACTATTTTTTTTCATCAGTTCTCGATCACCAAAGTAGCATTTCGCGCACTAGATATAAAAATAACTATTTGGACATTCAATTTATTGTTGTTTCTTTACGGATGAAAATAATGTTATTAACAAATGATCTTCACATGGGGGTGCTGGTGCAACATGCTGGCCAGTTCGGCAAAATGGAAACTCTAAAAACTGCAGAATCATCTGATAGGTACATATATAAAACCGTTTAGTTTCATCGATAAAAGTGCATATATCTACCTTCTATTTCTGAAAACTTTGACGCGTGATTGTCAAGAATAATAATTAAATACTTAAGTGTCTTGTACAGTCTATTAAAGTTTTGCGAATCATTTTCACTGAATCAAGTTTAATTTGTCTTTCGAATTAATTTAACAAACATTTTATTTCATGAAATTCATATCTTGGTATCAACCTTCGATGAATAGTTCTAAAAGTGTTTTCAATCAATCACATGACCGCGGTTCAACAGTTATGCATCGCCGTGAAGAAGTTCGAATGCTAGCATTGCAAAAGCTTTTTGAAATAAATACTATACCCATGTTGGAGATTTACGGCCTCCTTATCCAAAATTAAAAAATACATACAATTTATGGATACCAGAACACAGATGAACTGAATTATAGTTCCAAAAGCATAGAATAGGAATAATGCATAGAAAAAACATAGATTTTCTACTCATTCAGTAATGCAGAATTAATGAAATGATAGCATATTGTTAGTTATTTATTGTTATTACTTGAAACTAGACACTGGCTACCGATAATGACGATAATTATTTAAATATATTTCTCATTCAGATTAAGGTTTCGTTCCAATTCCGCATTTAGTCTTTCAAACAAATGTCTTATATTGGAGGAAATATCTTTGGACTATATGTAAGATAACAAAGATGTGGGGCAAAACGAAACACTTGAATCACAAAACATAAATTCGTAACGAAAATCTTTTTTTTTTTTTTTTTTTTTAACTCGAGGGTCCTACAGTTTAACGCCGGTTCCGAACGGCCAATGGGCTTGTAAACTATGTATAATACCCAACAATATTTATTAATCATATATAAACACTAAATTCCAGACATACACAACACCCCATAGCAAGGTGGGACTCGAACCCACAATCCTCGGTCAACAAACGGTACAAGGCGGTATTCGCTTACCGCTGGTCTACCGAGGCCTCTATCCTACTAACTTACAGAGACACAAGTGGACCTCAAAAAAAATGTTAATTTAAACATGAATATATACCTATTTCTTTTCTCCCGATGATCTCCTTTTATCTTAAATTGTGGACTGTATATAGTTGTTCATGGGAATGACTTACGAACACCAAACAACTTGTATGTTTTATGTCTGAATAAAATAATGAAACGAAATTATCATGTGCTCGTATAGGTAGATACATATATATATATATATATATATATATATATATATATATATATATATATATATATATATATATATATATATATATATATATAAATTTTTTTTTTCGCCCCGTTATATATTGACATCTCCAGCGGCTCGCATCCAGTCGAATGAGCTGAAATTTGGTGCCGGGATTGTTTTCATTGCATAGCGAAAATATCTGCAACCGCCGCCATTTTTACGTAGATATTTCTAAGTTTCACATAAATATCCGTCCCGGTACATATTGACATCTCCAGTGGTTCGTATCACACCTAATGAGCTGAATTATTTTTATCTGGGATTTTTTTCGTTGTAGAACGAAACTGTCAAAGTTTGGTTGAATTTTTCCAACCGCCGCCATTTTTTGCGTAAGAATTGCTTGTTTTTTCATGGTTTTTGAAAAATTGCCGAACTCCGCAGCTTTTGCAGATTTAGTTAGAGATTTAGAATTTGGTACGTATATTAAATTTATGTTCTTCGTGGGTTTCAACTTTTTTGAATTCCTGAAGGGGAGTAATGGATGTTTCGTCTACTGCCAGTGACACATTTGAGGTGGAGATATACCGAAGTATGAGGGAAGTTGTATATCTTCGAATTTTTGAATTATTCCCGTGTACCATGATAGATAGAATGCACTCGACAGAATTCATTGCTTTTGTGACCTCTGAGTGTATTTGGAGTAGAGGACGAGATATGGAGGAGAACAGTCCGAAATCGTTTCGGAAATTGGGAATGAAAGGCATGATATATTCTTTGGAAAAAATTGCCAACGACTTTCAGAAGAGACACCTGTCAGTAGTTATCAGGGAATGAGTGATCTATGAAAGGTTATGGAATAATACCCAACAGTTTTTACTTCTTTCCACGCATACAGGACATAGCGCAGCTTGGGGAACCGAAGAACATGTAAGAGTTCTATTCCATCGGTTCTCAGGTAGGACTGTAAGTGGAATGTCATCTCCGCCTGGAGTTTTTTGTCTTCCTTGAGGAAATGGCTGAATCAACCAGACTGTGTCCTCGTTGATTTGGAATCTGAGAGGATCGCCTCCGTTTAATTCAATTTCGATATAAGATGATGCCTTTGATATATTCTAGGTTTTGTTTCAAATTTATGATCTTGATTCTCGAAAAGTAGATGTTGTTTGAATATGTTTGTTTATTTCAAATGTGTCAAAGTTTTTCTTTTGGAACCGGTAACAATTTTGTATTTTGCCAATACTTTTCTCCGAATTCAAGTTTCAATTTAAGTCAGACGGATGATAATTGCCAAAATTCAATTAAGCTATTTATATGTTCCAACGAGTAGTTCTGTTTTATAAAACTAAGCCAAAAAATTTTTTTGAGATAACGCACTGAATACCTCTGAATGAGAATAATTTGATGTACGAAAATGTTACATGAGAATAGTTCCTACGAATGTGTTATTGAAAAATATATGAACGAATGTGTAACCAGGAAATGTTTCCCGAATGCAAAATATTATTGCAGTATCAAAAAAATTAATTTTCTACATAATGGATTCGTTTCTTTTGAAAATGTGCAGGGGTGCCCCCGAATGTGAATACAAGTTGGCGGGACGCAAGGGCTCAGCTTCAGCCACCATCTTGGAATACCCGTTTCATATTAAATATCTCGTTAACCGTGCATCGTACGAAAAAAAAATACTTCATTTTTATAGATAATCATATTTCCTATCAAATTCATTTGAAATTTTTTTCTTTATAATGCTGACGTTTCTATTCATATCGCTCCATACTTTTTCCAATATGGTTATTGATGAATATATAGTTAACGGTTGATGCTACATTGAAAATGGTCGAAACCAAATTTGTAGAACATAAAATTTTCCAAAAATTTTATTCGAAATTTTTTGCGTTGTCACATTTATAGTTTAAGAGCTATAGCTTGGTAAAACTTGCACGTCGCAAATTGTCATTGGAAATGTTGCTCGTAGAATACGGAAAACGGCTATTCAGTGTATCGACAAATACTACAAATATATTTCATAACTATTTTCAGAATGGTACATTCACTGCAATGAAAAATACAATGAGATTCTTTTTTTACAGCCGCCATTACTATCGTGAAAATTTTGAAATAGTTATATTCTTCGTATATTTACAAACAATAATAATGAGCTACCGATAATAATGAGCTACTATATCAAAATTGAAACTATGAAAAAGCTTTATGGAATTCATAAAGAATTTAACTGAATTTATAATGAATTTACTTATAACGAATTCTTAGCGAATGCCTAATAAGTTCGTATAACGGGCATGCCAACCCACAACATTTTCATTGCTCATATGCATGACTGAGAGAAACTTATGGCTCATCATAAGAACGATTTATCATAGTAATTCTACGAGAATAGTAAACATTTCTACATCTTGACATATGAGTTTTTTTTAAAACGTGCAATAACTAAAAAAGTAAGAATATCTCTCGAATTTCGCTTCATTCAAAACAAAAGCACATTTCATAATTCTTTTTTCCATCATTTATAACCAGAGCAGAGTTTAACCAAAAGGAAGTAGCTAAGAGGTGAAAACAAATTTTGTCTGAGAAATCTTTATGTCGTACTTAAATCATCTTTGGATTGAAACATTCACGAGAATAATAATAATAATAAAAATTATGATGATAATGATGATGATAATGATAATGATAATGATAATGATAATGATAATGATAATGATAATGATAATGATAATGATAATGATAATGATAATGATAATGATAATGATAATGATAACGATAATGATAGTGACAGTGACAGTGACAACGACAACGACAACGACAACGATAACGATAATGATAATGATAATATGGAAGATTCTAACGGCCTCAAAGATAATTTTGAAATTCTACAAGATCATAAAAGGCTTCTTTATTCCACTGATCTGATCAAAAATTTCTGATCTTTAAGTATAGCTGAAAGTTCCAATCAGCATCTGCCTTATGCATACATTGTATAGTAAATTAAATTATTTGCTCTAAGGTATTATCAGAAAGTTTCAATTTATCGCTAATATTATTGAAGCGATTCACATTACAAAATCCCCAATTTCAATAGCTATGTAACTATAAACAACTGCAAGCCAAATATAGGCTATCGGATTAACATATGCATTTCAATGAATTCAAGAACTATGAGTTGTACTGCTAACAACCATCTCTTGTCATCAGTTTCATAGTTCACTGCTTCAAAATTATTTTTGATATCGTTTTACCACAATACAGTCAGGGCCGCGTCATGATCACAGGAAGCATATTAATTGGAAGTGTATTGTTATGTAGATAATTCCGATAATTAACAGGATAGATTTAAAAATAAACATGGAAGATCATTCAATCTTATCGTGTTCGCGAACAATCACATGCCCGTAAATTCAACAAATTTGGCACGCATTAAATTATGTCTATACATTTCATCTCACTCACTCTAATACACAGGAACTTATAGAAAATAGATGCTGGGGGATTATGTAGATACACATGATATTGTTCTGAAAAGAATTTTATCAAATTGTTCATAAAACTTACCCCTGTTCATACTAGATCTATTTAAATTTTCAATTTTTCATAAACCGTCTCATACAGATATTACAATTCATAATAGGTACATCACTACACCCAATTTCACATAAATTAGCCGCTTATCATAGTATGATTCATAGGCTTTTCAAAATTCCGTTGTCCGAAGTTAATTTCCGAAAGGAATTGAATATAATTAAACAAATGGCTGTAAATAATGGTTATTCACCCAATATGATTGACACTCTCATTCAGAGGAAAAAATACAAAATGGCAATTTCAGAAGTTTACCCACATATATCCGAGAAAAATACAGTCTATAAAATACTTGGCAAACCTTCCGAAAACCTGAAATTGTTTTGATAAACAAAATTTCAAAGTTTCATATAAAACCAATAATAGGAATTGGAAAATTTATTAAAAACAACAAATAAAAAATCCATAGAGATTAATGTACGGGTGTTTATATACTCAACTGTAACGATTGTGAAAAATTCTATATAGGACGTACAATAAGAAATTTCAAAACTCGAATACACGAACACCAACGTAGCTATATTAAGCAGAAAACGGACTCTAATTATGCGTGTCATCTTATTCAAGGAAACCATACCTTCAATCACAATTATAATATATTACAGTTAGAAAATAGTCTCCACAAAATCAACTGTTGGGAATCCCTATACATCAATAAATATAAAAATTCCGGAAACCTAGTTAATGATAGAAGTAAACCCTTCTCCTCTTCTTAATCTGTCCAATGTACCTACCAATAGCTCTGAATGAATTACTTATTGTTATTTAGTTTCTCTAAGAGCCCCCCTTTGTTCAATTTTTCGTTAAAATAGATTGTTTTGTGATACCATAATTTAGTACGAGATGAAGTCAATGATATGACGAAACGCGTTTACTCATTAAATTTTATTTAAACCTGTGAAAAGTTAGTTTTTTGTTTCTTTATGAAGTTATGAATATGAACTTTCACCAAGTAAATGCCAATTCAATTCAATATACAATCATTCAGAAAATAAGAGATGATTGTTCTTGCAGTGTCTCAATCCTCTTTCCATTAAAAAAAATTATCCGAACACAAAAATAAATGAAAAAGCCCTAAATATTTGAACTCATATATTCTAGAGCAAAAAGATTTCGAAAACTGAATATGGAAATACTTCAAATAAGATAGGTTGAGTATAAATCTGCTAATTCAGGGCATATGTGGTATATTTACCTTATACAATTTTTTTGATGTTTGTTTTAGAATAGTTTTTTTAAATTTCTATTCGTATGTGCAAAAATACATTTACACCACCAGAAAATATTTTTTAATATGATAGAATTTCTCACCTTTGAAACATGCATAATAATTTCACTACGGCACTTTCTGTCAACATCATAATAAGCTAACACGAATTAGAGAGATAGTGAATAATGGCTTGATAAGCACTTCTTTTCAAGTTATGTGAGGTGGAAATTACATCATACAAAGGAAAGGAACAATATATAAGATAAATTTTTGAAAATGAAATATTCTATCCGAATTCGTTTTCAATTGTATCTCATAATTAGCTTCCTTGCATAACAATGGAATTAGAAACTACGGTAAACTATGTATTATTTAATGTCACATTAACTATAAAACATTTCACAACAAATGTGTGAAAGAAAAAATTATTATCGAAATTTGAGATGCACCCTTAATTTGAAACACTATTCGAAAAATCTTTCCTCTGCAGAAGGAGCAAACGCAAGAGCTACTCGCGTACAGTCTGACGCATTGGGCACATGTAGCTCATTTTTTGCCTTGTTTATTTTGGCGATCTGAACGAAACTGACCTTCAGCATCATTTTCCCCATTTTTTCCCGATGAAGAATCGGCCACACAAAATCTACGTCGCTACTCTATAAACTTGAGCTTTACCAACTATATTATTCCCATTTCCATCTATAAGTGTTTAGTTGAAAAAGATTTTCTGAAGATCGAAGATTTCCCACGTAACTTTTGCCCTCTCCACGTTGAGGCTCATTCCCCACTCCGATTGGATAATTTGTTAGTAAAATTCTTCTTTAAGCCCTCTCGGTCTAAGCGAGTAAATATATATATAATATATATATATATATATTATATTATATATATATATATATATATATATACATATATATATATATATATATATATATATATATATATATATATATATATATATATTTATTTATATATATATATATATATATATTTATATATATATATATATTATATTATATTATATTATATTATATTATATTATATTATATTATATTATATTATATTATATTATATTATATTATATTATATTATATTATATTATATTATATTATATTATATTATATTATATTATATTATATTATATTATATTATATTATATTATATTATATTATATTATATTATATTATATTATATCAGACATCAAAAATACTGGTCCAAGAAAGCTAAAACGTATATAGGTAAAAACAACTCCCGCACTTCACCGTTAATTTCCGATACAGTATAATGGTTTATTATTTGCGGAAAATAGGACTAAAAATAAACTTCATCTTTTGTTAGTAAATATTCATATAATATATGTATATATACATTCATGAATATACCGACCTGGTTCTACAATTAGCTCGATCAAAACATGAGAGCGAAATTCACATTTCAGGTTTTCTAATAACCACATAAATTATGCAAGCTTGTGAACTGTGATTTTCATAAACAGAGGAAGTACCTACTACTGAATGTGATGAAATTATCGATAAATTGCATGGTATGCAAGTCGTCTTTCGTTGATAGCGGACTTCCATTGTGTAGCGAAAAGCTATATGAAAGAAATTAAATGAAATGAAGAATTTGAGTTTTGGCAATAATTTGAGTCATAATTCAAAAATGCATAACACGTCGTTCCATCTTTAACAGTCTGCATTTGTATAGTGGTTATCAGAGGAAAGAGAAGGCCGGGTGTTCCATTTCTCCCTCAAGTACGTATGAGAGAGAGGCTGGCTGGTTGATTCAGTTATGGCGAGGAGGTGAGGTGGACTTCGGACAATGGAGTTTGTAAGTAATGACTTCTAAAACCCACAGCAAATCAGTCGATCCCGGACCTTCCCTAATTTCTCGACTAACTCGATAGATATCAAAAGACAGTCAACAACCCCTAGAATATAGGATTTGTTGGGAAAGTGCGGTCTATTTGTGCCTTTGAATTTCGTAAAAGATTTGTCAAGTTAGTAATGCCGGTTCCTGAGTGGCATACCTTATGGTGTAGTTTTCAATACGTAGCAGTACTGCATTTACTGCTTCCTTGAAGTAGCAGTAATGCAGTAACATCTCCGTTCGTTCAATTTTTGACTTCAAATTAGGTACAAAAAGGTATTTATATAGAATAAAGTATAAACTTTAAAATAAAAACACTTGGCTTATGTTTCACAATATAAAAAATCTTTAGATACTGTACTTAGCAGTAATAAAAAGTCGACATGTTTCGAGCTATGAACTCATTATCAAGACTGACTACAGGAGAGTATTGCATCGTAATTTATAAAACAGACAAAAGCAAAGGTGATACCTGAAAATCAATTTGTTCGTTTACAAGGGGTAATTGACTATTATGGGCGGAACTTATTTCGACAATTTCGAGAAGGTCAAGACGTTTACCCTTGTTACCTGAATGTAACAATTTGGTTTTGTTGAAATCCAGGAAGTGATTGAATTTTATACAATGTTCAGAGAAGCCAGTGGTATTTTTGTTTTGTAAAATTGACTTTTTATGTTCTTCAACACGAATATTTATATTCCTTCCTGTCTGTCCAATATAGAAAGCAGGACATTCGTCGCAAAATATTTTGTAAATACCACTGTTTTCTCCGATGTTAGATTTTTCTTTATTATTGACCAAGAATGACTTCAAGTTTCTTTTATTTGTACAAATTGTTTTAACGTTATTTTTCGATAGTCTGTTACAAATTTTGCTACTCAAATTAGGCACATAATTTATTGGGAAGTATTTTTGTTCTTCATTAATAGTTTGCGTGGGGTATATTGAATGCAACAGATACTTTCTTCGTTTTTTCCAATGAGCTTGTCGATAAGACTTTCATTGTAACCGTTATTGATGGCTAATAATTTAATTGTATTAACTTCAGTTTGAAAATTTGTTTCCGATAATGGAATCGTGAACAACCTATGTATGAACGAATGAAAAGCACTGAGTTTTATTTTAATGTGTTGGTTACTGTCGCTGTGAATTAAAGTATCTGTGAAGGTTGGTTTTCTATAAATGTTGAAAGTAAGAGAATTCAAATTCCTAGCAATCTGAACGTCTAAGAAATTCAAGGTACCGTTTTCGTTTTCTACTTCTTTTGTAAATTGAATCGAGTTGTAGAAAGTATTTATATATTTAAGGAAATTATCTAACTGCCTATCTGTACCGGTCCAAATACAAAAAATATCATCTACATAACGTCTCCATAATAAAACGTTAGTAATTAAATTATTATCAGTATTGAAAATTTTTTTTTTTTTTCTTCTAAGTTATTCATGAAAATTTCACTCAACAAAGGCGATAACGGTGATCCCATGGGCAATCCGTCTTCTTGTTTGTATATTATATTATTAAATTTGAAATAACTCTGTTTCAAACATGACTTCCATGAACCCACGCACCCCGGTTTTATATACTTTACCAAAAATACATAAAATTGATTGCCCGATGCGTCCAATAGTATCTTATATTAACGCTCCTGCGTATAAATTATGTCAGTATTTGAATAAGAAATTACCCACCTTAATTCAATTCAATCCGGCGTACAGCATTAAAAATTCTATTCAGTTAGTTAATCATCTTAAGAATATCAAAATTCCTTCAAATGCTAAATTAATTTCATTTGACGTTATCAACTTATTTCCTTCTACGCCAACTCAAGAAGTTAAAAATATTGTTAAGCGATATCTAGAGATGAACCCAAATTTAACAACTCAAGCAGTCAACGAAACAATGTCTGCCTTAAACTTATGTTTGAAACAGAGTTATTTCAAATTTAATAATATAATATACAAACAAGAAGACGGATTGCCCATGGGATCACCGTTATCGCCTTTGTTGATGGAAATTTTCATGAATAACTTAGAAGAAAAAATTTTCAATACTGATAATAATTTAATTACTAACGTTTTATTATGGAGACGTTATGTGGATGATATTTTTTTGTATGTTGTACGGTACATATAGGCAGTTAGATAATTTCCTTAAATATATAAATACTTTCTACAACTCGATTCAATTTACAAAAGAAGTAGAAAACGAAAACGGTACCTTGAATTTCTTAGACGTTCAGATTGCTAGGAATTTGAATTCTCTTACTTTCAACATTTATAGAAAACCAACCTTCACAGATACTTTAATTCACAGCGACAGTAACCAACACATTAAAATAAAACTCAGTGCTTTTCATTCGTTCATACATAGGTTGTTCACGATTCCATTATCGGAAACAAATTTTCAAACTGAAGTTAATACAATTAAATTATTAGCCATCAATAACGGTTACAATGAAAGTCTTATCGACAAGCTCATTGGGAAAAAACGAAGAAAGTATCTGTTGCATTCAATATACCCCACGCAAACTATTAATGAAGAACAAAAATACTTCCCAATAAATTATGTGCCTAATTTGAGTAGCAAATTTGTAACAGACTATCGAAAAATAACGTTAAAACAATTTGTACAAATAAAAGAAACCTGAAGTCATTCTTGGTCAATAATAAAGAAAAATCTAACATCGGAGAAAACAGTGGTATTTACAAAATATTTTGCGACGAATGTCCTGCTTTCTATATTGGACAGACAGGAAGGAATATAAATATTCGTGTTGAAGAACATAAAAAGTCAATTTTACAAAACAAAAATACCACTGGCTTCTCTGAACATTGTATAAAATTCAATCACTTCCTGGATTTCAACAAAACCAAATTGTTACATTCAGGTAACAAGGGTAAACGTCTTGACCTTCTCGAAATTGTCGAAATAAGTTCCGCCCATAATAGTCAATTACCCCTTGTAAACGAACAAATTGATTTTCAGGTATCACCTTTGCTTTTGTCTGTTTTATAAATTACGATGCAATACTCTCCTGTAGTCAGTCTTGATAATGAGTTCATAGTTCGAAACATGTCGACTTTTTATTACTGCTAAGTACAGTATCTAAAGATTTTTTATATTGTGAAACATAAGCCAAGTGTTTTTATTTTAAAGTTTATACTTTATTCTTTATGATGTTTCACCAAGTGATGTGCGAGAATTCAATCTCAGTATTTATATATGTTACGGTTAAAGTATTTACTTGGCTAGTATATAAACTAGTTGGATAGTATACAAACTATCCAACTGCCTGGATATTTTGATGAAAAATGATATTTGCACTAAAATAGCTACGAGTAATGGCTGGTTTGTATACTATCCAGCTAGTTTATAAACTATCCAAAATTTATCGCTAAAACTCGAACCACAAGGAAATTACACAAATTAGCTAGAATTTTTCGCTAGTTTGTAA
Organism: Cynegetis impunctata; assembly: GCA_030704885.1. Lineage (NCBI taxonomy): Eukaryota > Metazoa > Arthropoda > Insecta > Coleoptera > Coccinellidae > Cynegetis > Cynegetis impunctata. The sequence continues at coordinate 464,270 of JARQZK010001483.1, read as the reverse complement.
ACTATCCACATTAGTTGGATAAAGTGTGAACCTGATATTGGTAGTAATACATAATAACCAACGAGTCGGTTATTACTCAACAAACTAATCAATTCTCTTGGGTTAATTTAGTTTAGGATAGTAAAATCCTTAGTCAAAAATGGTTTCTTTATTGGTACAAGGTAAGATTGTTACAGGTACCTATTATTACTTTAGAAAAAGTAAAAGAAATATAACTCAAATAATACCAGGTGACAAAATATTAACAATAAAATATGTCGGGACATCAAAATCACCAAACAAAGAACAGTATTATTTGTTGGAGCAAGTTGCACTGTTGTGGCACTTACTATTACACGTATATCCAGACGAAGACATTTACACTTTTTATTCGCACAACTCTTCCAGTGACATCGCACATATCCTTGGGTTATCACCTACAACATATCCAAAATATAGAGGGCCAAAATGCCCATAAAAAGTGCCATGTCCTTTCTAGCATGCCTTTTACCCTAATACCCACCTGGTTTGCAAATTCTCGGCCATTGTCGCTCTGCAACACGCAAGGGCTTCCTAAGTCTGCAAATACTTCTAATAGGTGCTCAGTTACTTCTTTAGCTTTCTTTTTTTTTAGCGCTCTCAACCTGTTGTATTTGGTTAGGTGGTCTTGGTAGACAAAAATAAATTTGTACTCATCATCTGGTCTAGTTTGTAAGTCAATGAGATCGATTTGGCATCGAGAGTTTAAATGATTTGAAACAATTGGTTTAACAACAATTCCCTTTTTAGTTTTGTTCCGTTTAAGCTGACAATTTTCACAAGTTTCAATGAACAATTTTACCATTTTCTGTGTTAAGTTGTGATACTTTTCGTTTAATAATTTTTGTTGTTGCTTGACGCGCCTCCATGCCAGTTTCCTGATGGGCAGCTTTAATCGCCTCAAAACATTCACTCAAACTTTAATCTTTCTAGACCTTCTATGTAGAATTACATAAGATGATTCGATTCTTTGTAAATCATAAGTATTTATCATGATAACATTCTTTGTTACTACTGTTAGGGTCCAGTTTCACGTATTCTCTTGATACGTTGCAAAAGTTCACTATAATCGCTATCATTCATTAATTTTGAATTTTGCGATTTTTGGTCGTAAACGTCTAATAATAGGTTTTCAAATTGTTGCTGTTGATTCATTTTTAATAACCCGATACCTATTCTCAAACAAATTTCACGAGACACAACTGTACACCGTCACAACACACAACACTTATCGAAACATAACCCCACTAAATTACCCAAAGAGAATTGGTTGGTTTACACAATAACCAACTCGCGTTGGTTGGTTTACATACTAACCAACTCGTTAGTTATTATGTATTACTACCAATATCAGGTTCACACTTTATCCAACTAATGTGGATAGTTTACAAACTAGCCAAAACTGCTAGCTAATTTGTGTAATTTCCTTGTGGTTTGAGTTTTAGCGATAAATTTTGTATAGTTTATAAACTAGCTGGATAGTATACAAACCAGCCATTACTCGTAGCTATTTTAGTGAAAATATCATTTTTCATCAAAATATCCAGGCAGTTGGATAGTTTGTATACTATCCAACTAGTTTATATACTAGCCAAGTAAATACTTTAACCGTAACATATATAGTATTCAAATGCAGCATTTGAATGCTGCATTTTTTCGGAGTAGGAAATAGAAAATTTTAGAATTTTCAGTAGCCCAGGGTCGAAATGAATGAACCTACTACCAATAATATCAGAAACCAATTAGACTTACGAATACTATCAATCCAGCACAGAACTGAAGTATATGATAAGTGCACAATATATTCTTATCAGTTAATTATTAGTCTGCACTTATATATTAAGGCGAGAAATACGCGATCGATTTGACGGTTTTTATTTTTGATTGAATGTATCAATTTCTGTGTCTCATTGTTTACCAGCTTCATAGTATTAGACCTTTTTGCCGTGAAGCAACATCATCAGTATCCTATACTAAGCTATATTCAATCTCTTGCGTATGCCAATAAAGTTCAATGAGATAAGGCTCTTAGTTCAGTTCGGTGAACTGCAGCGCCTGCAGAAGGCAGACATGTTTTTCGTTATGATTTATGCTCCAAAAACCTCATTTAAGTGTACTCAAATGGAATAACGATCTACATGTGTATCAGCTTGAGAAACTAAATAAACAATTTTCGGAATTTCGGATTTCTATCTAATTAAATTGATACTAGGAGTTACCGTAAGTAGGTACCTACTTTGATTCTTTGATAAATTTATAGCTATATAATCGACATAGTGGCAGCGGTAGTACAATTGGTCCTAGTCGGATAAAAAACTCGTAAGCAGCAGAGCTCCATCACTAAAGTCGTATTTTTCCCGCGAAATGCATCGCGTCGAGATGCGATTCTAGTGAATTTAATCATATTTTGAAAAATCACGCTCAAAAAGCAAACCGAATTAAAAAGTAGAAAATTATCTATTTTCCAAAAAAAAATTGCAAAAAAGTGCATCGTGGTCGAGGAAAAAAGCTGAAACCATTGAAGAGACGCACCTCAACATCAACTCAATCCATATGCCTCACCCTCTATTTAAAAAAAAAAATCTAATTCGCTAAGTGCTTCGCACACTCATAGCGAAACAGATCGAGATGCAATTTAAACGAAATAGTCACCACGAACTGTAGCGCGAATGAGATGAAGAGTTGAATTCAAAAAAAAAAAATGGATTTTAAGTCAACATAAACTCAATGTACGTATCAATTTTCAACCCTCTAACTCAATCTGCAGAAGCTGTGGAGTTCAGCAAAAACTATGTTAAAACAAGAATTATCTACGTAAAAATGGCGGCGTGTGAAACGAGAACAATCCCAGATAAAAATAATTCAGCTCATTTGGTGTGATACGAACCGCTGGAGATGTCAATATGTATCGGAAAGGATACTTATATGAAAGTTAGAAATATCTACGTAAAAATGGCGGCAGTTGCAGAAATTCACCCAAATTTCGATACTTTCGTTCTGCAATGGAAACAATCCCAGGTACCAAATTTCAGCTCATTCGACTCGACTGTAGATGTCAATATGTACCGGGGAAATATATACATATTATATATATATATATATATATATATATATATATATATATATATATATATATATATATATATATATATATATATATATATATATATATAATATCCATCCATCCATCGAAAGTGATAACCAACCAAATATTTCAAACGGTCTTATATTTTCCTTCTAGTAACTCAAAGGTTTATAAATATGACACAGCGCACCAGTCGGATGTTTCCAACATTGACCGTCTAAAGGTACATGAAATATTTCGATGTTTCGTGAACTCGTATAACCAGCTCCGCTAGGAGGTTTGTTGATTAGTTTCAAATAAATGTCCTAGTTTACTTCATTAGGTATATATATATATATATATATATATATATATATATATATATATATATATATATATATATATATATATATATATATATATACCTGACATGAAAAGTTTTCGAAAATTGTGGTCTAGGAGGTCTAAAACGGACTGGAAAAATATTCGCACCTGACTGCTTACCTTCGATACACTGCAATAGTAGGTATGTATTTTACAAGATAAAATACGGCTAATGATGATGACTACGATGAGATCTTCATATTTCCAACTCAATTCAACTTGATTCACTATCAATGTAGATGTATTTGAAATCATGCAACATTTCAATAGATTCATAGATTGCCATTCAAATCACTGTACTACTACAGTTATTCTCATCGCATCTCGACGCGATGCACTTCGCGCGAAAATACGACCTTAGTGACAGCTCACGCATTTTTTAATATTTTGAGTACATTACTATTCTCGTTATGCTATTATTATTCATCCAGCTGTAGATTAATCGTTTTTACTTAAACAATTATCTATTACAAATCGGCTAAAATATAAATGTTATTTCCATGATCATCGTTATCAGCTGCAAATACACACCTGGCCTCCGTTCTACAATATTCTCGAAATCGATTAATTATAGATAAATATTGATATTTAAAATAAAAACACTTGGCTCTAAGTTTCACAAATATATTGAATAAAAATTAACAATTACATTAGTCAACTAGTTTCGGGTTATGGGCCCATTATCAAGACTCAAATTAGTTATAGATAAAGATAAAGTGTTTGTATCCCTTTATTGAGATTAAGCAAATACTACTCTTATTAATATATATATATATATATATATATATATATATATATATATAT
>JARQZK010001483.1:455000-457500 GCA_030704885.1 Cynegetis impunctata | reverse complement strand
GCCAGATTTTTCAGAGCCGTGTTGCACTTTAGACGCTAATTTGTCGCCCAAAAGCGCAACCGTGGTTGCCACATGTTAACGGGGAAACATTGGTTACAACTATTTTTCATATAAAATTCACTTATTCTAGGAGTTATTTCATACGTGTTTTTGCTGCTAATTTGTCGCCCAAAATCGCAATCATGATTTTTTTCGCAACTGCACGAAAAAATAGTGCACCCAACATGTTGCCTACTCGCCTGAAAAACAATAATAGATAGTTTCGGGAATTTTTACTATTACAATCAAAACCACGATTCTGTTACAGATATCTTTATTTTTATATAAACTGTTCACAAGACATCTTTACATCATCATCATCTTTGTCTGTGCTTGGAGTTGAGGATTAGTTCTGCTACTGATACATATGAGAATTAAATTTTGCATACATAGCTCTGCTAGGCTCAAATTATTTGCAGCAAATCTCATTTATTTTCAAGTGAGATCTAAAAGACACAACTGAATTTAACATTTTTAGTATCATTTTATTTCGAATTTTACATTTAACAATATTAATCAATGAAAATATCCTCTCCACGAATGAATTGGACGACGGTAACCTTAGAAGAGTAAATGCAAATAGAGCTAAATCATCAAACATGAATTTGTAGGCTATATTCTTCCTCCAAAAAGTGGCTCTATGATATAAACGTCTATAGATGTATTTATTTGTTTATATTTAATGATGAAAGTACAATTTTATTTTTTTTGAATATTTTTTTATTTCTATTAGTTTTATTTATTTAGAGTTTTCTAGGAGAGATTTTTTATTTATTATTTTTATTAGAATAAATTTTTTTATTTTTCCAAAATCTTTTTCAATTAATATTCGTTTTCCAGTATACACTTCTAGGTAAAAAGACAGAAAAAGCTGTGTATTCCTATATTTTTTCACGTATATTTATTTTGGTACTATGTAAAAAACAAGCCCCCTCAAAATTTGTTCAGCCCCCTCTAGAAAGCAGTGCAGGTTACGGCGCTGTATGTATATATATATATATATATATATATATATATATATATATATATATATATATATATATATATATATATATATATATATATATATATATATCTATGTTATTGTATATTGTTTTGTGAATGTTATGATTCTAATTTTCATGTTTTTATTGTATACATGGTTCTATGTGAGATTGATTGATTATAAGGTGTTCTTTATTTATATACATCTAGAGACTTGCCATGTAATTATTTTTGATGGTTAAATAAATTATTATTATTATTATTATTATATATATATATATATATATATATATATATATATATATATATATATATATATAATAATGTCTCATTTTCTCCTAATAATTTGCGATTTGTTTCAGTTTTTTATTTCGTGTCTGGTTCATTATTTGTTTGTATTTCATTTCACATTGAGTTGTTTTATTCCATTAATTATTTATTTTCATTTCAATTTATATAGGTTCTTGAATTTTTTTTTTATATATATATATATTGTTTTTTTTTTTTTTTTTGTTACTTTGTTTCATTGATTATATTTTATTTTTTGTAGTTCGAGGTTGAGTTGAATAGCTTTGCTAGACTTCGCCTCTCATAGTCAATAAAGTCCTTATTATTATTATTATTATATATATATATATATATATATATATATATATATATATATATATATATATATATATATATATATATATATATACATACATACTCACCAAATCAGGATAACTTTAGGGTACTTGAGTTGAGTTTATATAATTTCTTCATTCAGATGATTATAGAACAATTTTAATTATATTTTCATCAGAAGTGAAGGTGGTATATAACATATTATTGTCCAAAAATCGAATTCTAATTTTGAATTGTTGAATTGTAGGGTAGGTACAATCTAGGGTACATATACTTAGGTAATATAATGTTATTCAGTTCATAGGCCCTATATGGCAACAGCGCACCATGCACCATGTGATGACTACGTCAGAGACCGGCGCGAGAGCCAAACGCGTTTTCGTTCTATTCATAAAGTCGGCCGCGTGGTATCCCAAGTACAGTGACAAACCTTGCTAAAATTGATAGATTACCGGCAGTGGTATAAGAAAATCGATACCCAGTGAATAAACCGGCTAAAACGGTAAATTTAGTCATCGAAAGTGATTCGAAAATTTTCGAAAAACGGAAGATACCGCCGTATAATGAGATAATATTCGATTATGAAAATTTATCTAAAATTTTTATTATACAATTTATTCACACTCGTGTTGTCCAGGAAGAGAAAGAGATTAAAGTGAGATATTTGGACAACTTGGTGATTTCCATTTGAATATTGCCACTTCCTTGTCAAGTTCCTTTTTATTTATTGCACCAGTGATACTATTTATTGTTGATAAGTTTATAGAAAATTATTTAGATTAATTTCAACTTGTTGAAGATGGATTTTTGACTTGTATTCTACGGGTATCGATCTACAACATCGTAATATATT
>JARQZK010001483.1:412500-450000 GCA_030704885.1 Cynegetis impunctata | reverse complement strand
CAGATTCAATTATTTAAACACAAGCTTCTTGGATTTTAGAGACGTTCGTCCTCGCAGATTTCATCAAAATGACGTTTCACCTTAGCCTGATGAGTTTTAGGAAATTCAGAATTTATAGATCATTTGCCTGCTACACTATTTGTATGACCTTGAGGTGAATGGTTTTTGGATACATCTGGTGAAGTCCAGTTATACCACTGTACATAATAATTTCCTGAAAGGAATTTAAATCTCTTCACTTGGTGTCGAAGTTTTATCATATTGTAGCAAGCTGATATTACAAGTTGGAGCTCAACTAAGGTGGGGTATTAATGTGAACATCTTCAAGGATAACAGGAAATTCTATATTGAAGAATTCTAGGCATTGATTTATACGCTGTTAAAACGAATGGTGCATACCTTTTCTTTCTCTGAATAAGTCTCTAAAACGGTTCGCATGGTTATAGTGAAGGGCGAGATTCCCAAGGGAAGTTCTCCCGTCGGGGCATGTAAACTATCCACAGGGTTAGTTCCATATGTTCCCGTTGCTATCCTTAGAGCTGTGTTTTGGATTGCTTGAAGAGCTTGTAATAGGGTACTTTTGGCTGATGCGTATTCTTGCGACTCAAAATCTATTTTGGATCGTAGTAGAGAATTATAGATGTGGATAAGGTGCTGTTTTTCAGCTCCCCATGTACGATTAGACAGACATCGTAGCAGTTTTATACCTTGTTGTCATTTGAGGGTTAGGTTTTGCATGTATGGTATCCAGGTGAGTTTACTATCAAAGATTAGCAGAAATCGTATTTGTTGGATTTTGATTATGGGGTCATCATATATTTTAAGAGCTGTGTAGGTAGAGCTATTTTTTTTCCAGAAAATAATGCTGCTTGTTTTAGACCTGATTGAAAAATATTCTCAATAAAATGCCTTCGCGAGCCGACCCTGACATTTAGTTTTGCAATGTGTAAAATGCTTACCCAATGATACCATGTAATTGTAAATATCGAATAACTACCTTACCTCATGATATCATTGTATGTGGAATTCATCGTGAAAATACAGTTAACTAAGTGCTTCGACATGACATCATGTCGCAATGTGATCTAATTATTTTCAATTCAAGCTGCTGATAAGGAATTATTTAATGAATGAAGTCGGCAGTTTTTCATGAATTTCTGACGGTGCACCATTGTCAATAGTACAACTTAAATAATCAATCTCCAAAGTAAATATCTGTATATTTATATAATATATATATATATATATATATATATATATATATATATATATATATATATATATATAATATACATAATATACATGTATATATATATATATATATATATATATATATATATATATATATATATATATATATATATATATATATATATATATAAATCTCGCAATCTAGCCAAAATTGAAATTGAATTGCATTTGTGCTGTTTCGCGATCTGTCCGAAATATGTAGTTATTTTGTTCGTTTTCTACTTTATTTCGCTAAGTGCTTAGATTTCGTTCGACAGATGATTGTCAAATTGTGAATCCAGCCAAAAATATTTATTTAACTAGAAATATAGTATATATATATATATATATATATATATATATATATATATATATATATATATATATATATATATATACATATATACATAATAATAATAATAATAATATATATTTATCCTTTCAGACATTACATAAATGTATAGGACACGTCACATACTAAATATACATATTAACCTAACAAGTAACAAATTAACTTATTAGGAGAAAGACTAACAGAATTCAACTGAAAAATATTCTTTTAAGCTGTAAAAGCAGTGTTTCAACAGAATCTTCTTAATTTCCTTCTTGAAACATAATAAATCTAAAGACCTTATCCCTTGGGGGAGACGATTGTAAAGTTTGATTCCTACATAACTAGGCGATAACTCAAACTTAGAGGTAGCATGTGTGGGAATACATAATGTGTCCTTATTCCGCGTATTATACTCGTGAAAACTAGTAAGTTTATTCAGATTCAATAACCTATGCCGAACAAACAAGAGACAATGTAAAATATAGATACACGGCAATGGTAGAACTTTATGCTGAATAAATGTCGGTCGGCAGGACTCCTGGGGTTTCAAATTATATATGAGCCGTATAATCCTTTTCTGTGTGAGAAAAACTCTTCCACTTCCAGTCGAGCCACCCCACAAAACAACATTGTAACTCAGATGACTGTGTACGAGTGCATAATATACCGTGAGTAGGCTCTCCATTGGCAACGAGTGTTTAAGACGACTAGGCGCGTAGAATGATTTGTTTAACTTTTTACTGAGTTGATCCACGTGACAGTGCCACCTCAAATACTTGTCGACATGTACACCCAAAAATCTTACACTATCTGCGGATCGTAATTCATGTTTCTGAAAATCGATAACCAATGCTTCGTTCAGGTTCATTTCACGCAGTTGAAACTGCATAAATTCTGTTTTATCTAAGTTTAACATTAGAGAATTCTTGTAACACCAATCCGAGAATTCCCGGATGAGTCTCTCGCATTTTAACTTGAGTTCACCAGTGGTCTGAGCCGACACCGCCAAGGAAGTGTCATCAGCAAACAAGGTGATAGAGTCAGCATTGATGTACTCGGGTACATCGTTTACAAATAACAAAAAAATCAGAGGTCCCAACACAGAGCCCTGGAGCACTCCCATAGTCTGAGCATAACATTTCGATTTAACTTCATTGTTCTCAACAAAAAAATTGCGGTCAGATAAAAAACTCGTGATCCAGTTCAGAAAAACTCTAAATCCTAAACTATACATTTTGTTGGTTATGAAATTGAGCTGTAAGCAATCAAATGCTCGTGACTCATCAAAAAATAAACCCGCCACATAGGAGCCATCGTCAAGGCAACCGTACACAAATTCAACAAAATTGCATACGGCAGACTGGGTTGATCTACCACTGCGAAAACCGTGCTGGTAGCTAGAAATGATGGAAAATTTGTTAAGGTAGTTCAACATTCGACCATGAACCACCTTCTCAAATACCTTAGACAAAATACTCAGTAAAGAAATGGGACGATAGTTAGTTATATCAGTCATATCGTTTTTTTTGAACACAGGGATAACTTTAGCTGTTTTCAAAATTGATGGAAATACTCCCGAGGATACCGACTGGTTAATTAAATTTGCAAGGTGGATCGAGATATGTGGAGCTACTGCTTTTAGAATTTCAGTGGATAGAGCATCGGGGCCAGAGCAATTACCGTTTCGCAAATTTTTGATGACACATATGACTTCATCAGCCAGGACAGGATAAAAAAAGAAGTTGTTATAAGATAACTTATGAGACGTACATGACATGGATCTAATATCTCCATAATGTTCTTGTAATGCCAGTTCACACGCGGATGAAAAATAGTGTCCAAATGCATCAGCAACTCGTGTAGGATCTGAAATGGAATGACCATCAACATCCAGAACAATGTTATTATTAGAGTGCTGTCTCATGTGGCCAGTTTCTCTAGCATATATAAGTAATTCTAGTTTTGCCTTCACAGTGGCAACATCGGTAGCAACTAATAACTAGTGATTGTTTGAGAATGTCCTTGGTTTTCAAAATAACGGAGCTCTGGATGAAAATTAGTCTAGTTTTTAGCTTAAATTCATTGATACTTTTTTTGTTTTAAAGTTTTAGTTTTATATTAGTATATATCTTTTGTATATGATATAGGAAAAATAGCGCGTGACTATTTCACTAACGCCAACATATTCGAACTGATCAGATCTAGGTTCCTTCAGAATTTACTAATTTTATTATTAACTATAAGAAGTTTTCAATAACTTTCTGGAAATCGAAACATTGGGTGTCTAATTGTATCTCATAAAGGCAAAGTCGTGTTGGCACAGCGAAATCCTTGTAAAAAAGAGTTGCACCTACGTGTATCTCAGCTGTAAGTACAGTCGATACAGATAGATCTTCATATTTTGACATGAAAGTAACCTCGCGCGATTCAGAAACCATACGCTTTCTTGAACTAATTATAAGTGATATTCTAGATTCTATAATATATACTTCCATAATTGTCAGCTCTTTTAAGCTGATTGATAGGAATGAAAATTTTTTAAATACTAGTCCCCTTACTACAGTAGGAACAGTCACTTTGGCACACTAAGTAAAAAATAGTTTTCTAAGTTGATGCTAATTTCATTCTTATTTTTCGCCAAAACAAGGGTCTGCTATTATTTCAAAAATGGCCACACGTATACTTTCCGTAGGCAAATAGAGCACACATAAGTTTATTTCGATCCAAAAATTACTATATTCAGCATTTATTATGTTGTTTATTTTATACTTTACTCATGGTATTCGTAAAACCGTACCACATATAATAATATATTGAAGTATACATGAAAATAATCCTATGTCACGTAATGAATAACTAATGCCGTATATGATTTCAAAATAACAGGCTTTATTCGAGCTCATTTGATGCTTCATAAAAATTCAACAAAAATACCAATGCTCTTTATATGAAAAACAAGAAGTTTTCAAGTGGTTCGAGCTGATAGTACAGCAAGCAGACACAATGGGACATCATACCTATTATGATACATATTCGATGCTTCCAATAGATAATGTATTCGAAAATAAGTTCCGTATTACGCAAAGACTGTATTCACAATATAACGGTAGGAAGCTTCAATGAAAGATCTAATTTTCAATCTTATATTGATTTTCTAACGAATTTCCAACTATATGCATACAAAATAATTACTACGGTACCTACCGTAGTTTTGTATCCAAAATGGCTGAATAGTCGAATATCACTAAATTAATAAATTTTATTTCCACTGAGCTTACCAATTTGCAGAATATCTGCTAAGAGATGTGGATTGGTTTATATCATTCTATTCCGACAAGTTTCTTAAAAGCAAAAAATCATAATTTACGCAAAACTAAAACGTCTGATGGTGATGCCTCCTTTACATAACTGTTGTTGTTTTGTGTCCACACTTGTCTATCGTTGACTGACTATTCGGACCTAACAACGCCTGCGCGTTTCCTGATGTTATGTCTCATCTCAAATTGGTCAATCTATCCTGTGGATTACATTCATTACTTGAGTTCTCTGTTGTATCTATTCTATTATCCTAGTATCCTTTATATTATGGTTATTCTTAGGATCTGAAGCTTTCCTATGCTTCCACTCTTCAGTATCCGTTTCGCACCCGTGTGTCATGATTAGTAGTAAACATTTCAATTTTATCTTTAACCCATCATACATGTCTTTTGTCTTGTTAAGATTAATTCTCAGGCCCACCCCATTGCTCTGTGATTAGTTCTTGCAACTCTAGTCTTATTAAGCAGGACAGTGTCATTTATTATATACAGGGTTTTGTATCTCAGACGAGCCACCCCTTATATTTCTTACCCCATACTGAGTGGAAAAATTTCCCGAAACACGTCAAATGATTTTATTTGGGGGACATATTTTGACGTATATTTGAGGTTTGAACGAGCAACCCCCTAATAGGGGGCACTTCAACCCCTCAATATGGAATAGGTAAGAGGTGTTGAGTGATACGCTCGGTGATACGTCATTTGAAAGGTCTTGGAAGCCTCTTTACAACGGTGTATGAAAAACATAAAAATTTGATGAACCGTTTTTATTGAGCCTTTTTTAAAAACAATCTTCGAAAAATCACATTCGTAAAAAAATTGAATTGTACAATCTTGGCTGAAACCGTCTCTAACATGGTTCAGCAAAATTGGAGTTATTTGACGACACTTATTTACAATTCGTTGGCGTTATTCGTCTAAATTTTACGTTTTTCATACACTGTTGTAAAGAAGCTTCCAAGACCTTTCAAATGACGTATCACTCAACACCTCTCCCCTATTCCATTTGAGGGGTTGAAGCGCCCCTTTCTAGGGGGTTGCTCGTTCAAGCCTCAAATGTACGTCAAAAGATGTCCCCCAAACAAAATCACTCTACGTGTTTCGGGAAATTTTTCCACTCACTATGGGATAAGAAATATACGGGGTGGCTCGTCTGAGATGGAACACCCTGTATATAATATATAAAGAGTTGCAAGAACTAATCACAGAGCAATGGGGTACATATAGGCCCATGTATATATATATATATATATATATATATATATATATATATATATATATATATATATATATATATATATATATATATATATATATATATATATATATATATATATATATATATATTTAAGGCGAAGGGTAGTCTTGACTGACTAGTTAAAGAAAAAGCAGATAAATCTTGAGGATGCAGTCAAAGTACTGGGCTATTCTAAAGAAGGTGGGGATGACTTTTATGTGTATTGTTGATGTTGACTTTTCACTACTAACCTCAAGTTAAGTAAGTAATGTTTTTAACCTATTTGTTTTTTAAAAAATTGCATTGTAAACCTTCTTTGTAGATGTCTTGATAAAGAAAATAAAGGATTTTCGAAACGTTGATATAATAACACAGAGCCTTCTTTAGAATAGCCCAGTACTTTGACTGCATCCTCAAGATTTATCTGCTTTTTCTATATATATATATATATATATATATATATATATATATATATATATATATATATATATATATATATATATATATATATATATATATATATATACATATATATATATCAATAAATGTCAAAGAAATTTCAATTTTTTCAAAAGTTTTGATAAAGCCACGAATGTCGTGGCGAAACGTCAACTTTTTAATAAAATCGAGTTTTTTGCTAACAAGCTAGTGGTAGTGCTAATAATTATCAAGAGATTAGAAATAGTTTACAGGCAACAACAATTCGAATAAATAAATATATATATATATATATATATATATATATATATATATATATATATATATATATTATATACCTATATAAATATATTTCTATATTCATTAGATTGATTTATATTAATCTTTCATTATCGACCAACCTTAATTATTAGATTTCATGGGTTTAGTTATTGGAAATGTGGTCTGTGATATTAATGAAACTTAGTTCAAATTCTCAGTGTTTCGTCAATAAGATTTTTGACCTCTTAAATGTTTTAAAAAAAATCTTATTTATAAATATACATATATATATATATATATATATTTATAAATAAGATTTTTTTTTAGGACATTTAAGAAGTCTAAAATCTTATTGACGAAATATTGAGAATATATATATATATATATATATATATATATATATATATATATATATATATATATATATATATATATATATATATATATATATATATCATTAATATGTTATCATATTTATTATGAATACTAACGCCAGTTTGTTTCTCAAAAATCTCTTCTTTAATGTTGCTAGAGCCACATTTGACAATTGAAAATTTTAAAGCAGTTACAAACGAATCTTTTAGCAATACTCATCTTCATGTCACGGCTACAAGAAAATAGTCAAATATGTAAACGTCTAAACAAGCACTAACAAGGCTAATTTATAAAAACTTGAGAATGACATAATCAACACTTTAATTGAGAAACAAATTTTTTTTTCACATTAATATCCACATTACGATAATGTATGAATATTGTTGAATAGATTGTTTTTATTTATAGCATATAACGTAAATTGCAGTACCTATACGTCGATTAATTGTGATTTATCTTAGCCACATGAATATGATCAATTTCCTTTTTTGCAGTATGGTTCGGCACACGACACTTTGTTACGTTTATGCTGTTTTTGGGTATGGCCAATGCTTACATCATGAGGACTAACATGTCAGTGGCTATAGTGGCTATGGTCAATCATACTGCTATAATGAACAAGTCTTCCGATCATCATGTCAATACAGTCGACACCGAATGTGGAAGGTTCACTGTTAACGAGGTAGGCCAAAATAATAGTTCAGATTAAATTTTCGATTCCTAGTATACACTTTTTAGTTTAAAACTACCTAAAATTGAGAAAAAATTTAATAAAGTTTTCACCCCCATGTTTATACTTGAGAAGCTGAATTTATTCGCAACCCAATTCAACAAATGATCAATAAATATGGGAGTGAAAATTAGATTAAAATTTTTCTTAATTTTAGATACCTTTGAACTACAAAGTCTATACTTGAGAAACCGAATTTATTTGCAACCCAATTCAAAATCTTTCGTTTTATTTCAGCTACTCTACTTTCATCTAATTTTTCATTTGTTAGCACATCAGCGCATATTAATATCTAATATATAATTTCGCACCCAAGTAGTTCAGTTTATTCTCACGAACAGGGAATTCATACAAAACGGCATTTAAAGCCATATTTCTCTTCGCCGTTTGAAATTCATCACATATTGACATGTCCAATAAATAGAACTAAATTTTCAAAGATTTTCACATAATATTTTAATTGAAAGTACACCACGTTTTTCGATGGATACTTCAGCACTCAACATCAAGACGAACCTATAGAAGTTTTAAAGAAGGAATCACATAGATGACGTTACATTAATAAAATAAGTAAGATATTTATAATCTAGATATCTAATTTAGCCGGAAGGTACATGGTATTGGTTCAAACAAAATTGAAAATTGAAAATTTTGAAAATGGTATAAACTTAAAGAAATCATAAGCATAGAAAATACAACAAAATCGTCTAGATTCGTATTTCCCCATCATTTTCGGTTTTTTTTCACATACATATTCTTAACTTAGTCATTTTGGAGGGGCTGTGGAGGTGACCAAAACCTTAAAACCCAGGAACAAAATTCAATCCCTACTTTAAAATGGTGTGGTTAGGCAAAATAATTGGAACTACCCAAAAAGCACTTCCATAAGATCAACTCAATCTACGTAACAAGTTTCTTCCTCTAACCTCTAAATCAATCTGCTGAAGCTGTGTGGAGGTGCGCATATCCATAAAAACTATACGAAAAACACGAAATCTCTACATAAAAGTAGTGCCGGTTAAGAAACAAATTTCAAACCACAAACCAATTTTGCCCCAACCTTAACTGAATCTATGTACAAATTTCAATCCTTTTACTTAATCTGCAGAAGCTGTAGAGTTGCCCACGAACCTAGAAAACCAGGAATATATATAAAAATGGCGACAGTTCGGCACTTCCCTAACATAAACTTAATCCATATACGAATTTTCAATCCCTTAACTCCGATTGGAGGTGCTAAATTCCGTATTAGACTGTAATTTGGATAAGTATGTTATTTATAATTAATTTACACATATATCATGCTACCGGTTAGAAAAAGCGATAATGTACCTTCCCGCTGGTCCCCTTACCCAAAGTTTGATGATGAAGAATTTAGATTTATTAATATATATATATATATATATATATATATATATATATATATATATATATATATATATATATATATATATATATATATATATATATATATATATATACATACAAACATACATACATACATACATAATATTAAAAGATATGTACTATTTGATAGCTTAAAGCAATAAATAAAACGATGACCTAAGCTGAATGAGAATTTGCTAACCACTAACTATTATTCGGAAAACATGCGCTAGGAGAGCTCATTTATCATACAGGGTTTCACAACTTTAGATGGCGTTGGTGGTAAGATTTAAAATATAAACACCTGCTTTTCAAAAAGATTTTAATCCTAGATCTGACTAAAAACGACAATGTTAAACATTACCTAAATCTTTTGACACTTTCTTTAACAAAGTTATATCTAATATCTATCTGTTCGTTTTTTATTCTATATAATTATTTTCTAATTTCAGTCAGCTCAGCATAAAGAAGCAGATGGAGAATTCGAATGGGAAACCGACATCCAGGGCTACGTTCTCAGCTCCTTTTTTTACGGCTATGTGATTACCCAAATTCCTTTTGGCATACTTTCCAAAAGATACGGAAACATCTACTTTTTGGGTGTTGGAATGTTGATCAATTCTCTGTTCGGTCTACTAGTTCCCGTGGCTGCAAAAATGGGAATTTGGTGGTTGGTCACAGTGAGATTCATCCAGGGATTGGGGGAGGTAAGTAGTGCACTGTCGATGAGAGTACAAGGTGAACGAACACATTTTTGTTTGAAGTCGGTTAACCGAATTGAGGTTAAATCCTAATAAAATCTCTAAAATATGTCATAAAAAGCTTAATCAATAGGTGAAGCGCCAATTCTAGATTCTACTAAAAATCCTCAAGCCGTTTGCCAATTTTGGGCAAAACTCTTTTTTGTCTACTAGTGACTGAATTTGTTTTTTTATATTTACGGACATGATTTTTTTAAACAGAAATGTTTTGTTCTTTCACTTTAGTACCTTGTATAGGTTTTCAATTGTACCTTTCTGGTCAGGGCCCCATAGTACCATGCACTCATGCTCTGCTGGCCAAATGGATCCCCCCAAATGAGAGAAGCAGAATGGGCGCTTTCGTGTACGCAGGTATAATATTTCTGCATTTTTGTTCATCTTCAGACACAGTGTTAGATTTCAGCGATATCTAATGCACACAATTTGTTATATAGATAAATTCCTAATTGGTGAATTTATGTGAACAGTGGGTACTTTCACTTGTTGTGTTTGTTCGGATGAACCTGTGAAGTCAGAATTTATTGGATTGAAAAAATTAATAATATTGAAACATAATTCAATTCTTTACATGCAGTACTATTATTTTACACAGAAATTCAAATACTCTGTATTATTCTGATCCTGAAGGATGTTTTCACAAATATAGATGCAGGAAGAGTGCATTCATACGTATCTGTGTATTATTTAACCATCATTAACTTAAACTATATCGAAGTAGGTATTATCATTCGATGAATTATGATTAGTACAGTATTAAGTATTACATATTCTTAAGAAAATTTAAAAACATAATTTTTAGCAAAAAAAAGTAATTTTGAGATCGAAAAAAAGCAAATGCTTTTGCAAAATATTTCTAAGAGAAATAAATTTTTTGCTTTCATAGAATATTCCACACGAACCAAAATATTCGTTAGAACTATCTATTCATTATGAAATCCTCGATTTGTAAACTAAAAAGATAGACCGTCATATTGCTGCCATATATATATATACCACATATTCATCAATTCACTATTTTAGTTTTAAACGAATTAGACCTTCCTTTTTACAATTCTAGATATCGGATAGTATAATTAATGTAAAGACTGCGCAAAAATATGTAGTCGTCTCAACAGCAATTTGAAATTGATCAAGTTAATATAACTTGACTTCATTGTGAATCTATTGGTTGTTATTTGCAGCTTAATTTATTATTTACGTCTATAAACAGTATTTATTAGAGTGCACTTGGAAGGAGATTGATTATACTTAGATAAAAATAGATGATACTTGGAACCAACAAACATTATTAATACTTAAAGTCGAAGATGAATTACTGTGACTTCATGGGTATCGATTTATTATTAAATGATTTAGAGACCCTTAGCTACTAGTTCCCGTAGCTGCAAAAAATGGGAATTCGGAATGATCGCAGTGATTAAGCCAGGAATTATATTAATAATTCTAACGTCGAAGGTTAATTACTGTGGCTTCATGAGTATTGATTTGTTATTAAATAAAACATTTTGAGAGCCTTAAAACTTAGGTAACGGTTGCCAGTGTAGGTAATTCACTTCAAATTATTGGTTATTATGGTTGAGGCAAATTAGTGGTATGAAATAGCATTCAGAGTAGGCAGGTACTTATACAACTATCATAATTCTGTTTTGAAAGAATCATAATATATGAAGATAGTGTTTACAAAAATTAACTTTCTGCTGCGATAATAAAGTACGTAGGTATGAAAAAAATAATTTTTTTTAAAAATTGAATAGTTATCCTAGTAGATTCCTCGAAAATGTGTAAAATATTATTTTTCTTATTCATAGTCAAAGAAAGCCTAAAATAGGTAAACATCTATAATGCAGATGAATTAGTACATTTAGGAAACCGTGTTTTCTCCGATATGCATTGCTTTACTGTCAAAGAACTTTTGAAAGTATTTCCTTGAACAAACTTAGAAATGCCTTAGTTGTGACAAGGTTTCGAATTCGTTTATTAGTGTTCATGGTGAGTTTGATGATAATTTTAATAACAGAATCTCGATGAAATTCAAAAAAGTTCTGGTTCATCGGAACTCCAATTCGATAGTTTTTTGGAACTCTAAAATCGCTCGGAAATTGATGACAACGCTATTGCTATCACTATTATTCTAATTTTCATTTTACATGGAACTAGTAGGTACCTTGTCTTTATACTATTGTGAAGTGACTAACTCTCATTATCATAACTGATTTAAAACCAGTTATAGCGATTTTTCAGATTAACTTTCGTAGAAAACTATTACTTCGTAAATTGATCAAAGATTTATGTTCGCCAAAGGTGCACACATATCTTAGCGTATATAATTTATGTCATAACATACAATAATTCGAACGATATTTATAAACAAGGAATATGTTATATATTAAAGATAAAATAGTGGTATTTCATCGTAAATAATAGATTAATTGCTTATTTTCTTAAGAGAAAATAATACGAAAAATATGTGTGTTTTGAACTTCTCTATTGATATAACATATAGATATAAGTCTGTTTTAGCTATTTGTCTTTTGCCCAAATCCTTATATGTTTTTCGATTTCGCCAAGTCAATATAGTAAGGAAGAAAACTACAAAATAAAAGTACCTTATAGAAGATATACAGTGTTTGCGAAATTAATCCAAAATGATTGAATTTTGACAGCAGCAGAAAGTTTAAGTTTCTATGTATTTCAGTAAACGATTTGTATCCTATTCAGAAATTTTATGGGCCTCTATTTATTATTGCGCAATTAATAGTGCCACTCTCACTCGTTGAAATCGTAATGAAGTCAGAAATACATTTGAAAAATCAGAATTTTTATGACATAAACGAAGAAATCACTCAATAATTTTCAGATCATATTCAATAATATTATACATAAAGAAGACCACAAGCAGTTGTAAATCTGAGATTTTAAATACTTCGACTCAAATTCTCCGAGTTTCCCAGCCATCCTGTATACTCATCAAAGCTAATACGGAGAAGTCATTATTTGAATTTGATACCACATCAAATAGTTAACTTAGTCCATCAAAAGCACACAATACTTTTGTTGATATTTGAAAAAAGCTTTTACTCCTGTATTAGACATTAACTATTTTTCATTCGTATTCTTTGATTTATCAAACGACGAAACGACGAACTTACGTTCGTCAACCGTATTTATACGGTTGATGAACGTAAGTTATAGTCATTCTGGAAAGGCTCCATACTCTTAATATTATAAATTGATGAAGCAGTCCATATTGTGAACTCAATACCTTAATGAGCGCTGCTTAATTTGATCAAACTTCTGAAAGATTTGCTTTGGATTTTCTATAATTGTCGCCGGCAACTGGAAATTACTTGAATTTCATTCGGCGTTGGGGTGCTGAAATTATTTGATATTATGATACCATTGAGTGTTTCCAAAGTTAAAAAAAAAAACATGGAAGTTTTTAATTGAAATAAACAATGTGTTACTAATTATTACCGAAAAGGTTGAACTATATTTCTACGATATATCTGAATTTGCTTATAAAATTTGCAGAATTTCAGTTAAACGAGAATTGTAGAAGTTAGACACTTAATTCGACAGGCATACAGAAAATTATACACTTGACGTATTTATGAGCAACTCTCGGGAAATGCGAGAGCTTATAACGCGTTCCTTAGTTTCACGTTCGCCATATTCTAAACTGTTTTATCCATTGATTATAGATGAAAATAATGTGTTCAATTATTGAAGGATACCTAAAAATAAGAAAATTTCTTCAAAATGTCTTCTTTTTAACATCTGTTGATTTATTTTCTATAAAATTTGAACATTCATAAAAAACATCTTTATTTAGAGGATAGTATAGAGTAACTCTATGAGGAAGGAAATTATATGATAATAGTACAACTTTCATTATTCCGAACAAAAGAATTTGTTATATTTTGCAACATAAGTTTTCCGCGCATTATTTGCAATTCTATCTGCGAACTCTTCTAGAATTCTCATTTTATTTTTGGATCCCTTAGATAATGCTTGAAAGTAGTCCAATATAGTTATTTTCAAACGTAGAAATGAAAAAAATGCTCGAGCAATAAAATAATATTGTTTTTGAGAAATTCATACTCGATTCGACTTTGCCGGGCTTCTTCGGACACTAAAGCCCTGGCATCAGAATCTAGGTAATACATTCCTCGTAAATCCCTTGAAAACAAGTGTTTTTGTTTGTACTCAATTTACACTTTACTACAAGTAAAGACCTTCACAAAATTATCAAAATGCGTTTATTGATTGAGATAATTAAGAATTTTGATAATTAAGATTTGGCCTTGAATAAACTAACTTTGAACTCAAAAGTTTTATGATCCACAGAAATCTTCGGTTCTTGTTTTTATTTACCTTGGAGAAAGATGACTGTATATACTTCATAAATTATCGAATATGTATGTAGAAAAATTTTCACATAATTGATCATATTTTCCATTTTAGGTGCCCAGTTTGGAACAGTCATCTCCATGCCTCTGAGTGGACTATTATCGGTATCTCATTGGGGATGGCCTTCAGTATTTTACGTTTTTGGAACAGTTGGTACAGTCTGGTGCGTCTTCTTTTTGATTTTTGTATACGAGGATCCATTTTCAAGCCCAAGAATGGACGACGAAGAGAGAAAGTACATACAGAAAACGCTAGGAATTGTTGACGGTGCTACAGTAAGGTTTTTTTTTTAACTGCACCGTTTATGAGTAACGCTCGGGAGAAGCGGAAGGTTATAACGATTCTCAAGCACCCCGAGATCATTTAATTAAACGAATGGCGGTTTATGCTGTTAGTTGAAGATCACCGAAAGCACCTCTGAGGTTTGCGGTTCGGATTCAGATATTTATTTGTATTATAACTAATAGGGAATTATTGGAAACGCTATAAGGTAAATGCCTTATTATGGTCGTTCCGAAAATAAGAGGTACGCATGCGCACTAGAAAAAATTTAATAAGGGAACCATAATAAAATACTGCTTTTCCTTATTTACGACTAGATACCGTAACTACTCAAGGTTTCCTTATTTCCCTAATTCACCAAACCTAACCTAGTAACCTCCCAAAAAATGTTTCTCAACTCAAGTAATCCGTCTGTATTTTCGGTTTGATATTGTTTTGGATCGGTTTAGTGCTGCAATTGTCTGTTTTTTTTTAAATAAATGTTCAAGTTTGAATTATGAAATATGAGTGGGCCAATACGAAGCCTTGGTCAAGAATGCAGCATAATAAAAAAACAGATTAAGGTTTACTTATAATGATGATTTGGCCCTATTAAGAGAGTTTGTAGGACAAACTCCCCTATCAAATCCCGAAGGATGGGAGATGATAAGGCCAAACATTCAAATTTCGACTGGCAATGCCTTCTCAAGCAACACCGGCCCCACCTTCTAAAATTACGGCTTCCAAAATATTTTCCATACTGTTCTAAACCGCTATCAAAATTACAATTAAATATCTCTGAAATTTGAACTTTTTTTAACAACAAAAGACAAGACACAAGTAAAAGTAGAATTTTTTTTAGGTTAGAAATGAAACTATCGCTGTCCTAAGAACTGTCAATTTAAGGAGTGAGTTTCAATAACTCAATTTCTACCCTGACATTTAAGGTTTTGCTTTATTTAAATAAGGCTTAACTTTATTAAGGCATTACCTTAAAGGACGGTTTTCAATAATTCCCTATTATAATAAATTTCCTTTTGTTTTCCCGCTGGAATTGAATTTGTATGATACATACACTCAACCTAGAAATTTGGATTATCGAATTCATAAGTATATATGTAGTATGAAATTGAAAATATTGGAAACTCTTATACGCAGAGTATAAATAGTCCGATGTTCCTAATTAACATGGAGAGAGCCATTTTCAAACAAAATCATCCGAATGTGAATGAAATGAAGAAAACTGAACTGAACTCAAGTAATCAATTGAATGGATACAATTCGGATAATTTACCATTCAGTGAAAATATTGTGAATACGGTAGTAACAGGGAGCAAATCACAATTTGATCATTTTTTGGGTAAAATGTTCACATCTCGCAGCACATCAACTCATTTGTTGAGAGATATTCTGCAAATCTCAGACACATGTACATACTTAGTTTTCTTCCAATTATTTTGTTAATATAATATTAGATGCATGATATCAGGTATATTTCCATTCATTTTCTGATGCTACAATCAGTACTTATATTCAATTACTTTATTGTATTTCAGAATCCCAAGATACCATGGAGGTCAATTGTGAAGTCTTTGCCGTTTTGGGCAATACTCTTAGCCCATATGGGTCACAACTTTGGTTATGAAACGCTAATGACAGAACTGCCGACTTACATGAAGCAAATTCTGAGATTCAGTATAAAGGATGTGAGTAAAAAAACATGATATTTTTCAGAGATAAGATAAATCGAAATTGTTTTCAATAAGATGTTAACATTGCTTGTAATGAATGCTCATTCATTTCATTAATTTTAGTGTCTCTATTTCAGCATTCATGAATAACGTTTCTAGATATTTCGGAGCCATACTTGTTCGTTTTTGTCTTCAGATAAAATTATGTTATATAATGTAATGCGGTTTTAATAAGAGCTCAGTATGTTTTGCTTTCTACAACTTTAAAGTACCTCATGTTTCTATGTGAATAATTCTATTATTTACGTGGCAGTTTCTTCTTACTAAAGCTGATTAATTTATGGAAAATAATTGATTGGGTACCAATTTTGATAAAACTCCTCTAAAAAAATTATCTCTGTTGTTTGGGTATTTATGTCTGCTTTCACCCATAAATATAATATAGTAATTATTATCTGCTGCAATTTTAATTTATTCAAGTATTGAATGTGTGCTATTTTTCGAAACGTTCACTCTGGCATACTTATTGCAGATGTTCTTCTACAATCATAAACTTTTTACATTATTACTGAAAATATTTTCGCACTCAAGTTTATTTATTAACACTCATATTAATTAAAATAGGATAGTAGTAGGTATATACTAGTAGATAGAGCAGTTTTTTTGAATTAAAATAATATTTTTTCTTAAAATGAAAATAACTGAATGCCTGTAGTTTTTAAAACAGAAGTTACATGTATACTATAATTTCATTTATTACATCAAGAAATCCTATTACGTGTTATTTAATTTTTCCAACTAGAACCAATTTTTCAATTTTGTCTCTCCCATCTACATTGAACCGCTTTCAATTAAAAGCTAGAGTCATGCATTCATGCGATGATCTTTTTCTTAATTGGTTTCTATTGGTTTTATCTTTATATATATATATAATGCTAACCATTATTTTAATCTACTTATATATGAGGGTGTTTCTTTACGTTTTGGCAATACTCCACAAGCTAATTTCAGAAAGTTTAGGACATATCTGTTCATAAATAGGAATCATAGATTAGTACTCAGATATGATTGAAACACTTAAGTTATGCTAATGAATACAGAAGGTTATCTACAAGTAAAAATTTATATTTAAAATAAAATGTTACGATTTCTTTGTTTTGTTTTATCTGTACCTTCAGGACAAGTGCTAAAACAGGATTCCTACGAAATACACTTGTAAGTTGTAAAGCATTGTCCAAACTCTTAAAGGTATGCTTTCTTCGACAGTAATTTTGAAAATGCATTGATAACTCACTGGGGGAAATCAGAAATACTGACAATTTATAATTTTTTTTCTCAGAATGGATTCCTGTCAGCTCTGCCTTATTTGGCAATGTGGTTATTCTCTATATTCATAAGCCATGTTGCAGATTGGATGCTCTCAAAACCATACTTTACTCACACTGTTGTAAGAAAACTCATAAACGGCATTGGTAAGTGCAGTAAATGATTTTTCTACTCTAATTTTTATCCTGCTTGTGTATTTGATTTTGTAATTTAGTGGAAATATAATTAATGGATTGATTTATTACTGGTATAGAGTATTCCTCTCTTTCGTAAATGAATGAGCAGTGTTATCATATTACAAACATAATTTTCGTCCCATAGAATGGAATTTGGACTTTTTGTTTAAGGGCTGCAAAGGCATTTAAATAATTGTCCTGACTTCATATTGCAATAATGAATCGAATTTTGATTTTATATATATCATAACATAAATGTATAGTCATATTTCTAAACCCATTGGTATCAGTAAGCATTTATAACTTCACTGAAAAATTCCATGTTAGGAAATTAGGAATATGTATTGATTCTGTCAGTTATTTTAATGTTATAATAGTAGTAATTTGCATACAAAGTATTAAGTGAACAATTCTGCTTTTAGGTCAGTTTGGTCCAGCACTGGCTCTCATTGGTGCATCCTTCACAGGTTGTGACAAATGGCTAACAGTGGCTATTTTGACAGTAGGAGTTGGACTGAACGGCGGTATATACTCTGGATTCAAAGTGAACCATCTAGATATCTCACCGAAATACGCAGGAATTCTTATGGCTTTTACCAATTGTCTGGCCAATTTGGCAGGTTTACTGGCTCCAATTTACGCTGGAAATGTGGTGGTAGGAACGGTAAGTTGAATTTTCTGATAACACATTCTCAGTGACCTAATAATGAGGTAATAGATGATTTTCATCAATTTTGTATTCATCTTTCATCAAATGATTTTATTGAGCTTTTAATTAAATAATTTGGTTATACCATATTTGATTGGTATATTCCTTATTCCATCAACACTCTCAAATATTTGAAGTGATTGTATTTGTAACATTGGGTCCATATGGAATTCATAATCATAGTAAAAAAGTGTATATATATATATATATATATATATATATATATATATATATATATATATATATATATATATATATATATATATATATATGTAATATAAAACCGAGAACCCTTAAACCCATTTCTAATACTCTATATGCTGTAGATTATTTAGTAGTACCGAAAACTGAAACTGAAATGAAATAGACTGATCCTTCATTTATTTTTCAGCCTAGCCAAGCGAAATGGAGAATTGTGTTTTTGACAGCTGCCTTGGTTTATATGATATGTTGTTCCTTTTATATCATTTTCGGGTCGGGTGAGCGACAACCTTGGGACAGGGATCCAGACCAGGAGGAAACTCAGGAACAAAGGAGAAAGCAAGGACCAAAACTCACTACAACTGTGACAACACGTGCCTAATTTGTACATTCGCAGATTGTGATTTTCTGAATTGTATGTGTATTATTTATGAAAGCAGCTTGAGGTTATCTACTTCATTTAGTGAAACACGGTAAATCAATATTATCGAATTAAAATTCAGCAGAATTGAAACAATCATTGAGGGCTAACCGAGAATCTGCATATTTATATTATATAATTTTGCTGTCATGTTGCCCTATTTAATTTTCAGACAGGAATACTATGCGAAAGCTTATACAATGAAAAAACCAAAAGTATCTATTCTATAATTGCAATTTTCATATCTTTTCCTCGCTTTTCACCTAAAGTAGCACTAACATCTTTCGTCATTATTCATTTGATCTGTGTGATAGTGATAATCTACAACTGTATCTATTTCGAAAAATTCACATTTTGTAGATCTGAAAAGTACGATTTCTATCATTTCCAAATGTGAAGGATGTTATTGCTCTGCAAATTTTAACTGAAGGCAGTAGTTTGTTTAATGTATTTGCAGTAGAGCATTTAGTTAGTTAATCTGCAACCTCATGAGCTGCAAGATACAGTAAGTAGTCATATTTTTATGGGTAGTGTTTAGACTTTGTATGATGTGTGAAATAGATTATAGTCTGCTACTATATAAGGAAAAAGAGAATGTTGTTACCTACATAAATATGTTTATAAAATTTTCCATTATATACAATTTTTTAAAAAGTTTTTGCTCTTCTTTTGAATCTGTATTCCTGCATTTGATATATATATATATATATATATATATATATATATATATATATATATATATATATATATATATATATATATATATATATATATATATATATATATATATATTATATATATATATATATATATATATATATATATATATATATATATATATATATAAACTAATATTACTATTTTTGAAATCTCCTTATTTTGAATCTTCAAAAATTTAATATATTTTTATTAATGTCTTAAAAGTTCAGTTATACTGAAAATGTGTCTTTCTGTAACTTTGATGAAGGCGAAATGGATGTTCCAAGTATCTGAAACTTTACTCATGGTGCTTTATTGAAGCTATGTGTATTCAAATATACCAAATTGTGAATTTTGAAGAACCATCATACTGAGAATTATTAAAATTGTGTACATGGAAAAAGAAGCTCGACTATTAGAGTAAAAAATCAAGTATTTGGATAAAGAAGATTTATTGCAGATTTGAAAAAAATGCATAGATTTACAATTTTTACACTCAATTATTACTAATATAAATATGAAGTCAACAATGATAAATAGTGTTCAGAAAGTAACAATGCAACAATTGGATTATATGGTAGTCACAAAAAAATCCAGGGTGTACGTACGTATATGTTTTAAAAATGTTTATTCAATACTAATGTCTCAGATTTGAAAAGATTCTGTAAGATATAAGTATTTTGTAGTTGCAAAACTACATTTAAATGACGAATCAGTTTACCAGTAGACAATTTCGAATTTTTCCTATGCAGTAAGTTCTCTTCAGACTTAAATGATGACTAGAAATACACTATATATATATATATATATATATATATATATATATATATATATATATATATACAAATATATATATAAATCAATATATATATATATAAATATATATATATATATATATATATATATATATATATATATATATATATATATATATATATATATATACATATATATATATATATATATATATATATATATATATATATATATATATATATATATATATATATATATATATATATATATATATATATATATATATATATATATATACATTAACATATCCAAGAACAAGTAATAAGATCACTCTGCTGATAAATATACCATCAAATAAATAAAATTCATTTATAAAACCATCTGAAAATTTAAACTCTAAATCGACGTGCATTTAAATTTATATGAGGGGAGTTTCAGAGTCAATCGGAAAAAACTTGAATGTTCAAATTCCTGAAGAATGCAGATATTCTTGGAATCATTGTAGAAAAATTACAGAAATACATATTAAGTAGAATAAGGCATAGATGAAAGGCACGTACTTGAAAGTATTTTCGTAATGACAGGAAATTTTTGAAACTTGTATTTGAGGAAATCAAAGATGAATTTATTATTTGATGGTAATATTTTTTAGAATGAAGTTGTGGCTTCGGATTTTATTGAATATTGAAAATGTCATGAATTTTTCACCACTTATCTTGAAAATATTAATACATTTTAATTTACATTATAAGAACGGCGCATTCAAAAGCTTTCCAATTATCTACAATAGCTTATTATCCCGCTCTTCCTAGAATTAATAGATGAACACATTTAAATTATATTGATAAATAAATTCAAAATATTTCACAAAATTTTATGATTTTTCGAATACTTATCACTAAATGTAATATAAAAATAATGTGAAAATCGACTAGACTGATGATGAAATCCTATTTATAAATTAAAACAAACAAGAAATTAAGACATTCAGTAAAAACTACTATTAAAAAATTATATTATGAACAATTTGAAAAATTAACTAGAGATTCATTTCCAGAGATATTCATGTATGATAGTTTAAAAATATGAGAAAATTAACATACCATAAACCATAATGCTTGTATTTAATTTAATTCTGATTCGAAATTGTCTCAGAGAATTAAATTAAGGATGAGAATTTTTCCTAGTCACTTTGAGAAACATGATTAATATTGATAAATAGAACAAACATTTGACCCAAAGTTTCACTACGGTATTTTAAATAATAATATATAGTGAAAAGTTGAGCGAAATGTTATTGCAATTAAAATAACTTCAAAATCTACTGAAAATAAGTCTTCACAAAAAAATGTTCATCAAACTATTTTATGTTATTTTATATAAATGGCAGCAAATTTGGCATCTATTTTAGCTTGAATTTTGTTGATATATTTTTCCGTCAGCTCCATGTGTGAGTATTCAGGTTTTATTCCTCAAATTTCAGAAACAGTGTCAAACTAAAATACAATTAAACCACCAATATCGAACCGAGATTTTTTCGAAAACTTTTCGATAACGAAGTAGGTATTTCGGTTAAAGGTCCAGCTACGAATATGATAATAACAAGCTCATGAGCTACAAATGTTATACAATGTAGTATCTAAACTCAACATCAAATATATTATTCATGAATACTTCAACACTACAATTTATAACATTCATCTGATTTCTTCTCATCATGAGGGTGGGAATTTTCCCAAATATATTGCCAATATTTGTTATGTTACAACACAATTCGGTCAACAAATTATTAACTTCTTTAAGATTATTATTTACATTATCACGAAAGTAAATATGCAGAAATAACAGTACTACAAAGACAAACAACTTGAATGAGCATAAAACATTTTCAAAATGACTGCCTAATCATTCACAACAATTTCTATATTTCAGATTCAAAATACATTAAAATTCAAGTTTACATTAATTGATTGTGCAAGCGTCATTCTTTATGTATAATTTTTTATAAGCCATCGTTTTGAATTTATCAATTTGAAATTTGGTACATGCTTACACTACTTTGATTACTTCAAACGGCCCCAATATTTTCACCTTCTGAATCTTTAAACTGAAATTAATTTTAGGGAATAGTCACAAAAAAAGTTAAGGAGGAAATGCAAATACATATGTTCTTTTCTGTATAGGATCTGTAATAAACAGAAATAAACACAAACTAAAATCTTCTGTTGATGTGATAAAACAATTATTAAACTTATCAGTATTTTGGTAATATTCAATAATGTAATAAGTTCAGATTAAACGAATATTCAGTCGAGTATATTTGCTAAAAAATTAATCGATAATCAATAATACATGATGACAATGAAAAATTTGTGTTCAAGACATAATAGTTTCAAAATTATTGAAAAATGTTCAGAAAGTTTTCCGCGGTCGGAAGTATTTGAAAAACTTGGTTCTCGAAACGAACCGCGTAAAAGATTCGAAAAATCTCGACGTTTCGGCTCCTTTTGTGAAGCCATCTTCATCGAGACTTAAAGAAAATATACTTTGATATATTTTTGACTAGCCTTGTTTTTCCCCAAATTTTTAGGATTATAACTAATAAAAATGAATAAATTTTTTAAATCTTGGAACCTAATATTTAAACTATGATGTGAGCGGCGTATAGGATAATCTTCCAACTACATATTTCTAGAACAATTGTACAGAGGTGTGGTATTATTCTCTTCAGCAATGTAGACATTCATAATTGGCGATTTAAATGTAGAATTTTGAGTGAAGATGGGTTTAATTTAAATCTGATATATTTACTGAAATCTTATGACAAAGCAAACCAATTTATTATGCAAAAGAGACAAACATCGGTTAGTGGTCTAGAATATGTATTTGCAACATATCTGATACAAATATATTGAACATATAAAAGGGAAGAACACATTGGATTATTTAGGAAAAAATTAACTTTCAAGACCAAAGAATGCAACAATCCTTCTACAAAATCTTCAGAAAAAAAAAATCACAGAAGTCTTCAATATACAATCTAATTCCAATTTCCACTAGAATACATTCGTCAGTTCTTGAAATTTTCAATTAATATTTTTCTCTTTCGAAAGCTACCGGACAGAATGAATAATATAAACATTATGCTCAGCATGGAATGAACCTCAAAACAGAGTTCAGACTATGCTAAAAAGTCAAAGAATTTACAAAAATCCCGCCAACACAAAAGAACTAACGAAACACTAAGGTCAATGCAGGCAAAGCCTACGCTGAAAGAGCAAGGATATCTGATAAAATATATGCGGAATATTATAGCGCAAAATCTAATGCTTATAAACAGGAAGTAAGCAATCTATTTATCTTAAACTTATATCAAAATCGACCTATCAAATCTGAGGTAAAAACCGTCGAAAAATAAGCATAGTTTTGGCAAAGATGGTAGGTACCTACCTGCACCGCTGTCAACGCTAAAATTCGGTCCGGAGATATATGAGAACTTAAGAAGTACTATGAAGTAGAACAAATAACTTGTTGGGACAAGACATCAATTAAAAATTGGTAACGATTCGATCATTGTTGAAATATGGGGATCCTTTAAACATGGAAAGTACGGATTTATTTAGTCAATACAAAGCTTCTCAAAGATTTCTAAAATGACTTAGTGTGCCAACTAATTTACTGCCAATAATCTTTAATATCATAGCTGGAAAACCATACAGCTCAAGGAATGTCTCTCAAGTTTTTAAAAATGACTGCCTGAGTATTCAAATCATTTCATAAGTTATTAAAACATGTAGGGAAACCATTCTATGGCTGGTCCAGAGTCGAGATCGTATATCTATGAAATTTGTTAAAATGAAAAATTAAGCCTTTATATCATAAGGAATTAGGAAAGCAAATGTAGATATACCACAAGAGAGTATTTAGGGATGAATCCAACAGGATCGAATTATTTACAGAGATTATTTACAGAGATTGTAAATTATTTCAAAACCACAAGTGGACCGATAAAATATCTGAATAGTATCAAAATATATAGTAGGTATCTAAGAAAACAAAACTGGACATATTACAGACAACCAGCTCCAGCATGTTCTGATTTGCTTGGAAGAGAGTATCAACTTATACTGAACAATGATAATATAAAAGTGCTTTTGAAAACATCTGAAACTCATTTTTGAGATGAAGATTATTTTTACTAAAAAATTAGGACTAGAAGTCAGAAGGCATGTCCTCAATATAACTTCACTTAACAGTTAGTGACTTGAAAAGTTTTGTTGCCGTTAAAGCGGTTTATCATAGAATTTAGAAAATACGTGTCAACTATATGTATCCTCTCATCGACATAAGTAACAGCATGAGATGGTTTTGAACACAGTAAATTTAAGATCCAATATGTCCATGATAACTCTTATAAATAATATTGAAATTGAAACCATCACCATCTCGTAGCAAGAATATGTCCTCGTCTTCATTATTGCAAACATCTTCTCCGAATTGAATTAAGAAAGGCAATAAACACAACGTTTCAATCACTTAATCGTTACTTTAAAACGAATTTAGGTATTGAAATTGATTTAGAGGTGAGGTACAGAATGAACTGGGCTTGCATATAAATCACTTGAAAGTGACATCCAAAAGCTGCTCTCTCACAAACGGATAATAAAAGTATAAAATAGTCTAGAATAATTTTTATCACAAGAGCTTAAAATTCATTACAATCAAGGAAATATTGAAAAAGCTTTTCAAGAATAAACTTGAGTTCGCATTTTGTTCACATGAGTATATTATGAAGAGAAACTCACAATGAATATATATTTAGTAATGGGGCATTACGATGTATATATAATATTCAGTAAATTTTTACAAACTATGGAACCTAGAGAATAAAGGAGCGTTTTCAGTCAGTCCTTTCGAAGGGAGGAATGTTTATTGCTAATTCGCAATAATTTGAAAGTAATGATAAGGAATGATTTTCCATCATGACGCTACTTATATCTAAACCTACAAATAATTTGAATATAATAAATAGACAAATGCCATGGATATTTCGGCAGTAATTACCTAGAAAAATACCTTAACGCTTATAGATAGAATATTACACAGATATACAATTTAGATTTAGAAACCATATACTACCAGAGAAATAGTTTTATTTCGGATATTCAGATTTCCACGTGGTTCAATTTTTTAACAGTGTTTATTTGGTCGAATATATAGGTACCTACTGATATGTTTTCATCGTGAAAACTATGCCAGAAATAATTTCAAGAAAACTCTAGTCGGAAGAATCGGTAAATATCTATATATTGTGATTGATGTTCTTTAGCTGAAGTCCTGGTGAAATATATTTGAATGCTTGTTTGAAGAAATGGTATATTCAAATTGATTACTTGGCAAAATTTCAAGAATTAATTATAATTAATTAACAAATTTACGATTACTTCGAGTTGCTAGGCCATTATCCAAGTATTAAAGGTTTTTATAATGGGCTGGCAACTGAAAATAATAATTGTAAAATATTTGCCATTTTATCTTAAAACTTTATATATATATATATTTATATATATATATTTAAGTATATATATATATATATATATATATATATATATATATATATATATATCTATATATATATATATATATATATATATATATATATATAGAAGTAAGAATTATTCGTGTTAAACGGAAAACACGCCCGTGGTTATAAAATTAAGTGAACTAGGACATTTATTTGAAACTAATCAAACAAACCTCCTAGCGGAGCTGGTTATAAGAATTCATGAAGCATCGAAATATCCACATCTACCCTAGACGCCAATTGTTAGAAATGTCGATTTGTTTATCATGATCGATGGAAATTGATAGACAGACTGTTTCGCCCTTATTGGGGCTCATCAGTATCATCCATCCATCGAAAGTGATAGCCAAACTAACACTTCAAAAGGTCTTATATTTTCCTTCCAGCAACTTAATGGCATATAAATATGACACAGCGCCACCAGTCGGAAACAATTGAACCACATCTTTCACCCTGGCAGATATAGAAGCCACCTTCGAGTGTTCCGGATGTACGAGTTCTCGTTGCCGAAATGTTTTCGTCTGTCTGAAAGATGTGGTTCAATTGATTCCGACTGGTGGCGCTCTGTCATATTTATATGCCATTAAGTTACTGGAAGGAAAATATAAGACTGTTTGAAATGTTAGTTTGGTTATCACTTTCATGGATGGATGATACTGATGAGCCCCAATAAGGGCGAAACAGTCTGTCTATCAATTTCCATCGATCGTGATAAACAAATTAACATTTCTAACAATTGCCGTCTAGGGTAGATGTGGATATTTCGATGCTTCGTGAACTCTTATAACCAGCTCCGCTAGGAGGTTTGTTTGATTAGTTTCAAATAATAGTTCACGTAATTATATATATATATATATATATATATATATATCTATATCTATATCTATATTTATATATATATATATAAATTAATTTATATATATATATATATATATATATATATATATATATATATATATATATATATATATATATATATATATCTAATATTATATATATATATAGACATATATATATATATATATATATATATATATATATATATATATATATATATATATATATATATATATATATATATATATATATATATATATATATATATATATATATATATATATATATATATATATATATATATATAATTGTATATATATATATATATATATATATTTATATTTATATTTATATATATATTATATATATATATATATATATATATATATATATATATATATATGTATATATATATAAATAAATATATATATAAAGATATATATATATATATATATATGTAAATATATCAGGCCGTTTTTTATAGCTGATCCCACTATTTCTAGCTCGGAAACGTAGAGATCTACAAGATTGATTGAATTGGACAAAAGTTTTCCACTTCGGAGAGAGATAATAAGCTTTTTTCATATTTCAAATATCAATGGTTGTTTATGAGCTATTGGCCAAAAACAAAAATAGTCGTATTTCGTTTTTTGGCTCTACCGCCTCCATTTCGAATTATATAAGAATAAGTCAACGGAACTTTAAATAATATTTCATATTTGTTATAATCTGATATGAAATTCAGCCATTAATTTCAATACATGTATTTCTCGATGTTTTTCGAGATGATCACTGTATAGTCAAATAATTCCCGGTCAGAGCTACCTCAAAAAAGTACCAATATTTTTTGGGCCTTGAATTCAAAGATATGTATAAATGCTGAATTTGTCACAACAGTGGCTACTAAAATTGATGAAAAAACGTCACATGGTTCATATAAGATTATAATAAATATGAAACATTAATGAAAGTTTTTCTCATATTATTCGAAATGGAGGCATCAGAGCCACAAAACGAAAATCGACTATTTTTGTCTTTGGCCAATATCTCAAGAACAAGAATGGATATTTAAGGTCTGAAAAAAGCTTAGTATTGCTTTCCAAAATAATAAACTTTTCTCCAATTTAACCAACATTGTAGGGCTCCGTTTATGAGATAGCAATAACGGGATCACCTAAAAAAACAGCCTATATATATATATATATATATATATATATATATATATATATATATATATATATATATACATCTGGCATACCTTGTTGCGTCCTTTCATAAAACAACCTTATTGCGTCTCCCAGAAATACGCTACTTAGGAGGAATCTGATTAAAGTATATTAATCTACGCAAAAAATTGAGTAGATCCCTCGTTTCAGATCTCCAATATCTTCAAGAATAAGAAAAGAATATACATGTACCATATGACGTCCTTTCATCTTGCTATCATTATTGCGTCCATTGAATATACTGCTTTCACATTCAGAACAATATTGCGTCCAAGTTTTATTCGTTCTTTCATACTCAGCATGTTATGGCGTCCAGCGCTGTTGCCGAGTTCATCAATTTTCCTGAATATCCTTATATGAGAATATTCGACCATAATGACATTATCTCAAGGTCAACATGCTGATCAAGGGGCAAAGCTTCGTTAATAACTCGTTAGTAACTATTTGCAACCTAAAAATTTTGTTTGTAACCTCACCTTCAATGAAAAAATGACACCCCTAACATGCGAAGTTAGCACCCACATTTTGGATAATATGATAATTTTTTTCTCATTCGTTAGTTACTCGTGAGTAACTCTTTGTAACATCAAAATTTTCGTTTGTATCTCAAGGATACTGAGAGAGAAACACCGCATTCTGCTGGGTACTAACTTCACGGGCATCCACATTATCGAAAATTTAGAAATGTTTTCTTTCATTCGTTAGTAACTCGTTAATAGCAATTTGTAACATAAAAATTTTCGTTTGTACCTCAAGGACACTGACAGAAAAACACCATACATCGGGGGGGGCATCCAATTGAGAATACTAAAGAAATTTTGCGAATTGTTGCAATTTTTCCTTTGTCGATTGGGTTAAAAACAGGAATTGAGTGTTACAAATAGTTTTTAACGAAGAACTACCAAGAACAAAAAAAATTTAGAATATTTGAAAATGTGGGTCGTAACTTCACATATTAGGGATGCCATATGGTAACAATCTAAAATTTTTATGTTACTAACGAATGCAAAACAGATTTTAATTTTCGAAAATATGGGTGCTGACTTCTTATGTTAGAAGTGTCACTTTTTTCATTGAAGAATAGGTTACTAACGGAAATTTTCATGTAACAAATAGTTACTAACGAGTTACTATCGAATGAAACAAGAAATTTCTACATTTCCGAAAATGTGGATGTCCGTGAAGTTAGCACCCAGCGGAATGCAGTATTTTTCTCTCAGTATCCTTGAGGTACAAACAGAAATTTTGATGTGGATGCCCGTGAACTTAGTACCCAGCAGAATGCGGTGTTTTTCTCTCAGTATCCTTGAGGTACAAACGAAAATTTTGATGTTACAAATAGTTACTTACGAGTTACTAGCGAATGAAAAAAAATTATCATATTATCGAAAATGTGGGTGCTAACTTCGCATGTTAGGGGTGTCATTTTTTCATTGAAGGTGAGGTAAAAAATTTTTAGGTTACAAATAGTGACTTACGAGTTACTAACGAATGAAAGAAAAAAAATTTCGCGTTTTCGAAAATGTGGGTGCTAACTTTGCATGTTAGGGGTGCATTTTTTCATTGAAGGTGAGGTTACAAACGAGAATCTTTATGTTACAAATAGTTACTAATGAGTTACTATCGATTGAAACAAAAAATGTCTACATTTTCGGAAATGCCCGTGAAGTAAGCAACCAGCGGAATGCAGTATTTTTCTCTTAGTATCCTTGAGGTACAAACAAAAATTTTAAGGTTACACATAGTTACTTACGAGTTACTAACGAATGAAAGAAAACATTTTTCACATTTTCGAATATGTGGGTGCTAACTTCGCATGTTAGGGGTGGCATTTTTTTTATAGAAAGTGAGCTTCCAAACGAAAATTTTCAGTTGCAAATAGTTACTTACGAGTTACTTACGAATGGAAGAAAACATTTTTCACATTTTCGAATATGTGGGTGCTAACGTCGCATGTTAGGGGTGGCATTTTTTCATAGAAGGTGAGGTAACAAATGAAAAATTTTAGTTGCAAATAGTTACTTACGAGTTACTAACGAATGAAAGAAATGTGGTATTTTTCTATCAGTATCCTTGAGTTACAAACAGAAATTTTGATGTTACAAATGGTTACTAACCATTGTAAAAAAATTTCATCATTTTCGCAAATACGGCTGCTAACTTCGCATGTAAGGGGTGTCATTTTTTCATTAAAGGTTGAGTTACAAACAAAAGTTTGTATGTTACAAATAGTTACTAACGAGTAACTAACGAATGAAATGAAAATTTTCTACATTTTCGAAAATGTTGGTGCCAACTTCGCATTCTACTTGTGTTATTTCGCCATTAAAGGTTAGGTTACAAACGAAAATCTTTATGTTACAAATAGTTACTAACGCTGGAGTTTCCGATCGTATTTTGTTTTTCGCGAAAAATTGAAAAGTGGATGCCCGTGAAGTTAGCGCTTAGCGGAATGCGGTGTTTTTCTATCTGTATCCTTGAGGATACGGGAATTTTTAGGTTACAAACAGTTACTAAGGAGTTACTAACGAATGCAAAAAAATTTCTTCATTTTCTAAAATGTGGGTTCTTTTTTCACGAATACTGTGAATCATCATTCTACTCCTAATTTTAATGACAAGTTTTCAACATTTTTTCACAAATTCCAAAAAAAAAATTGAGTATAACTTTTCGTTATCATCATTGAATGCAAAGCTTATATCACACATTCAATATTTCAAAACTTTCAGATATATGAATAATTTGGAGGCCATGCGTAGGCGCATGGTGAAAAGTTTTCACGAAAATTTTTATGTTACAAATAGTAACTAACGAATCAAAGAAAAATTTTCATGTTTTTGAAAATATGGGTGCTAACTTCGCATTTCGGAGGTGGCATTTCCCCATTGAAGGTTGGGTTACAAACAAAAATTTCGATGATAAAAATAGTCACTAACCGTGATCTCTTCAATTGTATTTTGTTTTACGCGAAAAATCGAAAGGTGGATGCACGTGGATGCCCATCGATATATGGTGTTTTTCTGTCAGTGTTCTTGAGGTACAAACGAAAATTTTTATGTTACAAATACTTACTAACGAGTTTCTTACGAACGAAAGAAAAAATTTCTTTATTTTCGAAAATGTGGATGTCCGTGAAGTTAGCACCCAGCAGAATACGGTATTTTTCTCTCAGTATCCTTGAGGTAAAAACGAAATTTTTTAGTTTACAAATAGTTTCTAACGCGTTACTAACGAATGCAAAAAAAAATTTCTTCATTTTCGAAAATGTGGGTGCTAACTTCACGGACACGAAAGTATCACTCGTTTACGTTGCCTTCAACTATTGGGCTATTTGTTTCAACATATCTCGTTTTGTATACGGTGTAGATCAAAAATATTTTCTTTAAATTGAAGCTTGATAATTTCTCTAAAATGTCTGTTTGCTTTCTTTTGTGTTTTTTCGTATATTGTGAGCATAACGATGTATTCCATAAAAATCTGGACGAACAATTTTATTTCAGTGATATCTCCGTCAATTCTGGAGATAAATTCATGCAATTTTCAGGATACCTGGACAATATTATTTTGCAGGGCAAATAGTTTTTTTTCTCTCATTTGTCGCTCCTTGACTTGAGAAAAAAATCATTTAGTAGAGAGCACCTACTTGATGATAATTTGATAATTCATTTGAAGAATCACGGGGCAACAAATAGGAAAAAGATGAACTATTTGCTCTGCAAAATGATATTGTTCATGTATCTTGAAAATTTCATACATTGATCTCAAAAACTCACGGAGATATAACTGAAATAAAATCGTTCGTCCAGATTTTTATGGAACACATCGATGTGCACACAATATAGGAAAAGAAACGAAAAATAGAAAAACACATATTTTAGAGAAATTATCAAGCTTCAATCCAAAGAAAACATTTTTGATTTACGCCGTATACAAACTGAGATATGATGAAAGAAACAGCTCAATGGTTGAAGGCAACGTAAACAAGAGATACTTACTTCCCCTTAAAACAAAAATTAGACCGTTCGAAAAAAAACATAATTCAAAAATTTCGAATCAGATAAAACCTATAATTCATGAACTCTAACTAAAATCCCAAAACGAAGTGCAAGGCGAAATATTTCCTACAATCCAACCAAGTCGGATGCCAACGAAGCATCAAGAAACAAATAACAGATTGTGAAAGCCGAAGTGAACTTGAATCGAGGAGATTTAAAATATTCCAGATGTGACGACCAACCTGCATATATTCTTGTGCACTGATGCCAGATCGGGGACGCAACATTATATTTCAAATGAAACATGTATATTTGGATGTATATCAGATTTCACCCTTTACAGCGCCCCCGAAGCAGAATTTGCGTGAACTAAATATATACTATTGCTTTCATGGAGCGCACGTTACTACGTCCTCGAACACGAATTTGGAAATGCCGTAACTCAGTCATCCAATTATCAATGAATTTTATAGCTTTCTCAAGGGTAGCACTGATGGCCCTCTACATTTAGCGGCAACTCCTATAACCGGAACCCTTGAAACTTAAGAGATATTGTCGAAAAACAATGCTGCGTCCGGTATACGGACGCACTATCATGCAGGACGCAACTGTGTATGTGGCAATGTCAATGTATGGACGCAATATGGTACGCTGGATATATATATATATATATATATATATATATATATACACATATATAATATATATATATATATATATATATATATATATATATATATATATATATATATATATATATACATATATGTATATATATATATATATATATATATATATATATATATATATATATATATATATATATATATATATATATATATACATATATATATATATATATATATATATATACCTACATATATATATATATATTTATAATTGTCATAACATGAACATCATAATAATCAAATTATAAAATTAAAAACGTCTTCAAATGCTAGAATAGGTATGTTACCAGGTATATTTTTCCTAAACTTTTCATGTGGAGAATATCAATGTGTGAAGATAATCATTCACCGGATATTTTCAAAATATATTAGATGAAGAATTATTTGATATTCAAGTAGTTTCATATATTCGAGCTTATCTTTTTTTGATTTCTCTGAAATGACCATTTACATTCATTACTCTATTATTCCAGAGAGTCTGATTCTTCTTTCTAGAGAATAGCGAACCAACTATTTAAAGACATATAAATCAACGTTAAATATCTTGAAATAGGACTAGAATATTTGACAGAAATGCGAAGTTGGTTTTATGATAATCAAATACTGAGTTACCAAACTCTTTTGACAATTCTTCATGATAATATGATGACAAACAACAACCCTGTTGTTTAAACGTGTTGAACAAATTCTGGATTCAGAAAAGAAAAGCCCATAAATTCTGTTTGATCCAAATTCATCATGAAAAGCTTATCTGTTGGAGTGAGGTCAGTTTTTTCTGAAGTGAATTGTTTGTCAAAGTTACTGACGTCCTTACGATGTTTCTGAAATTAAAAACAGAGAATTTATATTTCATAAAATTATTACATGCTATAAAAGAATTCCACATTTACATATATATATATATATATATATATATATATATATATATATATATATATATATATATATATATATATATATATATATATATATATATATATATATATATATATATATGAGTATTCTGTATTCGTATTTTTGGGAGTGCAGTCGAGACACACACATATATATGAGTATATATATATATATATATATATATATATATATATATATATATATATATATATATATATATACCTACATATACTAAGCGCAAATGAATTTTCATTTTCAATATTCACTGCCGATCCAATGCCTGAAAATGATGAGAACAATTTGAGTATTGTGTAGCAGTGTTGCTTGCATACATGATGAAACATCGAACTATATAACGTAACACTTTGCAGAACTTCTCATCTATGGTCACTTATGATTGTGCGGTGATATGAGTTTTCGACGTTTGGAGTTTCTGTTTGGCCTATAGTAATATACTTATCGGTTTCCGATAGAAGGCACTATCATTTGTTCGCATGTGTGCTCTCCTTAGAATCTATTAGGTTGTTATGTGAATTCGGGATAGTTTTCCACTCGGTCGATAGACGGGATGCTACTGATGAGCTCGTTAGAGAGCGAAACTGACTGTCTAGTGTTCCCTCGTTGTGTGCGCCGACGTCGAATGTTCTAACATTCTTCCTTGAAGGATCGAAGAATGGGAATTCGATGTCGTCAGAACTCATGAAACTTGCTACGTATTTTTCAAATGAATTTCCCAAAGTATTTTTAATTTCTGTAATATTTCTTCAATAAATTCGTGAGTGTTTCGTTAGTTAAGTTGTTACGGCTGTGGCTGTATTCAGTTACTAATTAAATGCTATTCAGTTCAATATCAGAAGTCTACTAATTTCAGATGGTAAGGGAACTTACAGAAACCCTTACCCACGCAATATACAAATTATATTCGTAATCATTTAATTGACGGAGAAATTTAATGTGTATGCAGAAAATGACAGAACATGGAATTCAAGCACTTTACTTGAACACATTAGAAAAATCATACAAAATATATTCCACTGCCTTATATTACACAATTAACTAATAAAATATGACACATTTTAAACCCAGAGAATATCATAGTAGCTCACACTACCGGAAATGAGATAATACAAATCTATTCTAAATCAAAGAGTAAAATTTCCGATTTCAAGAAAAAAAAAATATATATATATATATATATATATATATATATATATATATATATATATATATATATATATACATATATATATAAATATTTATATATATATATATATAATTAAATATATATATATATATATAAATATATATATATATATATATATATATATATATATATATATCTATATATATATATATATATATATATCTATATATATATATATATATATACCAAGTGTAAATGAGTGATGGGCCACCCCTATAACATTTTAACGGAGTTTTCGTAGTTTTTGAAAATTGAGTGGTTTATTTCAGACATATTTCTGAATGTTTTGACATAGATAATCAATATGGCTGACTTCTGGTTTCACTAAAAACGATATGAAATTTGAAAATTGAAATGGAACACCCTATATATATACATATTTACATATTTTAATTTCGTGGCTTCGAATACATATATTCCATGTGTCGAATGTCAATTCTAACGCTGTTTTAATTTTATTTTTCATTTTATTTTTATTATCGTAGATGCCTGCGACGTCATCTAAATCATAGATAATCAACTAAGAATATCGCCCAAAGTAATAATTTTTCTAAAAGTTCATTTTCTTAGAGTTCGTTAACGATTGAATAATTTTTCGAATCAAAACTCAGTTTTTTAAATAGAAACATACATGGGCTACCCCGTATACCAAACAGCTCCTTCAATTTCCTTCAAAATGATTCACACCTAAGTTATGTCAATTTTTTAATAACGAAGTAATTATTAATAATTTTATTTTTATTAATACCCTCTGCTTCTGAGACCGACCCTGTTTGCGAAACTGGGAGCCAGCCATATTGAATTCGTATGTGAAAAAATTCTAAATTATGTTTGAGATAAACCACCAAAATTTGAATAAAATCGAAGAACGTGTTCAAAAGTTATAGGGGTGGCCCATGACCCATTTACACCTGGTGTATATGCACAGGATGTTCCTTGAAGACATGCTAATATTTAAGGGGGTGATTCTTCGACTCATTTTAAGAAAAAAACTACCTATGAACATCTGTCCTAAAAGTCTTAACTTTTGAAATACAGGGTGATACAATTTTGAAAAGAAATAAGTGTATTAGTAATAACTGAGATTATATTGTAGACAACTCTATAATATTCGGTACATTTTTTGCACATTTGGAAAAAATCTGATCTCTTGATTTGCTTTCAGTCGATGCACAAACATTTCCACATTGCACCAGATTTTAGACGAACTGATCCTGAAGTAAAACAAATTTTATTTTTTCAAGCGAAAACCATGCGTCGGACAAAGAAAATCCATAATATCAAATTTGCTCAAAAATGAATGAGGATCTCAAAATTTATTTTAATTTTGAGAGAAAGCAGTGGCGTGATATTTTTTCTCCAAAAATATTCATTGAAAAACCCGTACGAACGCCACTGGTAGATAAATTGAAAATTTTCGTACATCACAAAACTCACCTTGATGCATAGAAGATGCGTACTAAATTTTATGGAGTTGTTCGCAATACTATCTCGTTATTATTGAAAAATTGATTTCTTTTCAAAATCTTATCACCCTGTATCTCAAAACTTAAGACTTTTAGGACATACTTTCATAGGTAGGTTTTTTCTTAAAGTGAATCACCTCCTCGAATATTACCATGTCTTCAAGGATCACCCTGTATATTTATATATATATATATATATATATATATATATATATATATATATATATATATATATATATATATATATATATATATATATATATATATATATATATATATATATATATATATATATATATATATATATATATATATATATATATATATATATATATATATATATATATATATATATATATAATTATTCATTCGAATTGTTGATGCCTGTGAACTATTTCTAATCTTTTGATAATTATTAGCAATAACAGGCTTGTTGAATCTAAAAAATCTGGATTTTATTAAAAAGTTGACGTTTCGCCCCGACATTCGTGGCTTTATCAAAACTTTAGAAAAAATTGAAATTTCTTTGATATTTATTGATTTGGAAAAATTTGAATAGAAAAAGACTAATATGTCTCACTAAAATTTTTTTCGGCTGTGGCCGTTCTTTGTTATTTATTACGTGCTATTCAGTTCAATATTAACATTCATATCTTTTATTATTAGATGGTAAGGGAAACCACAGAAACCTTTACCCACGTAATGTTCGAAATAGGTTCAAATTATTTTGATTTTGAAAAGTCTTTGACTTTTCAAAATCAAAATATAGTATGTTGGAGATGCTTATTTATTGTGCCCTGTTGTAGATTTTTCGATGTCAATGTCAGAAAGTAAGAGCTGAAATCGTCTGCTACCTTATTCAATCACTGGGTATTTTGCATAGCGT
>JARQZK010001483.1:392500-410000 GCA_030704885.1 Cynegetis impunctata | reverse complement strand
GCACTGCGCTAGTAAAAAGGTCACTGAAAATCAGGAATTGTCTGCATATCCCCATAGGGCTGTTGCGTGATACTCTAGAAAGCATTATCAATGCAGTGGTGATACAGCTATCATACCTAAACCAGAATATCGTTAGCCATCAATCGTTTATGGTAGTGGCAGACCGAATTATAAAATGAGAATTTGTTACTTGTAATTGTTTAAACTTTACTCCCCAGATGAATGCACATTCAGTTCATAAGAAGCAGAGAGGGGTATGTATTCTGTTACATATATCTCGTGGCGGGTTAATTTTAGCAGCTATATAATGTGCATTTCCAGAATGATGTAGACATTTCATGTGTGACATATTCAGAAGTCCCACAATAAGTCGAATGAATGAAAGAATGAAAGGGATGACTGTTCAAATGATGTAAACTAAACTTGTTCGACACTGATTATAATATATTAATACAACTGATTAATGTTCTTACGCCCTTGCATACGTCCTTGGCTTCTTTAGATAAACTCTTCGGATAGCTGACATTATGATCAGTAATAGCAGCGAACAGTTCTTCTTCATCTTCTCCGTCGAATGGTGGCTGTCCAACTAACATCTCATATAATAAAACTC
This sequence comes from Cynegetis impunctata, assembly GCA_030704885.1. Classification (NCBI taxonomy): domain Eukaryota; kingdom Metazoa; phylum Arthropoda; class Insecta; order Coleoptera; family Coccinellidae; genus Cynegetis; species Cynegetis impunctata. The sequence continues at coordinate 409,387 of JARQZK010001483.1, read as the reverse complement.
CATATGCCCACCAGTCTACCGATTTACCATACGGTTGATAAAGTATAATCTGAAACCAGAGCAACAGGTGCAAGTCAATTCAATAACTTCTACAAAACTTTAAACAATTCGGAGGAAATAACTGATTTTCATATATAATACCACTATAGATGAAAGTTTGCCGGCAAAATTTCTCGATTGTAATATGAAAGTTTGTTGCTTAGGCGATTTCGCGAATGACATTTGTATAAAAAAATGTCATGAGCGAAATTATCTAAGCAACAAACTTGAATGTTACAAGAGAGAAATTTTACCTGCTTAAATTTCATCTCGAGTCGTATTCGACATGACTATTTCAGGAGAAAATATGTCTAACAGTAATATGGTCACATTTCAGAAAGTCAAGGAAATAACGATTCATGTGAGAAATGTCAAAATATTATCGCTGAAATACTAACATAGTAAGTTTTGCTGGCTTGCATGTTTTATCGCTGTGAAACGAGAGTATCTATGGAAACTTTCTCAATAAAAATGGAATTAGTGAAATAGTCATATATAATACCACTAGAGATGAAATTTTGCCGGCAAAATTTCTCGATTGTAATATGAAAGTTTGTTGCTTAGGCAATTTCGCGAATGACATTTGTATCAAAATCACGAGCCGTCAGGCGAGTGATTTTGGAAAAAATGTCATGAGCGAAATTGTCTAAGCAACAAACTAGAATGTTACAAGAGAGAAATTTTACCTGCTTAAATTTCATCTCGAGTCGTATTCGACATGACTATTTCAGGAGAAAATATGTCTAACAGTAATATGGTCACATTCCAGAAAGTCAAGGAAATAACGATTCGTGTGAGAAATGTCAAAATATTATCGCTGAAATACTAACATAGTAAGTTTTGCCGGCTTGCATGTTTTATCGCTGTGGAACGAGTGAAATAGTCGGTCTAAAAATATCAAATGGATATATATATATATATATATATATATATATATATATATATATATATATATATATATATATATATATATATATATATTTATATATATATATATATGAAGATTTAGAGATGACAGGAGTGATTATAGGATTGCAACCAAAACAGTCAACCTGTTTTGCAGCCGACTTGCAATTTTTTCTTGATTGTTTGATATATTCTACAAGTCAACCAAATGATTTTGGATGGAAAAGAAAACGAAACAAATTTTAAATTTTGGAAATTATTTGGACAACTTAGGAGTTAAGCATATACAGAAATGCAATAGGCACGTAGGAGGTTCCTATTTTTGTTTTTTGCTCATATCACGGCAACTGTAGCTCCCAGCGATGAGATACTCCTATGCAACATTAAAGCTGAGAACATTTTCGACAGGAATGATTGTGTCAATTTTCCAACTTCCCCCCCGCAATATTCTTTAATTGTCACTAAATTTCCCGGAAGTTTTTTTGCCTTATTCGACTAGCTTGCTCTTCACTATTTACTACTTCATAGTTATTCGTTCAGAGGTTAAACCAATTTAAGTCTGTTCCATATTTTGAAGATTAAGTTGAATTTCGTTCATTCAACCAGTTAGCGTGTTATTTTTAACACAGTAGGTATATAATCATGTTTCAGCAAGTGATAAGTCAAAAAAATGGATGTATGCATTTGGAATGAAATGTTGGTTTGGATACTGCTAGATCTTTTTCCAAAGCTTTGGAAAAAGATCTAGCAGTATCCAAACCAATATTTCATTCCAAGCGATTCGAAGCTTCGAATCGCTAGAATTGAATGAAGATAAAATATTTACCTAGTAACTATTTCAAATGATTCCGGAAAACTTAATATAGCAAAAGGTAGATGAATTTTTATCATAGAAAAATATAACAGTTACCTCAGGAGCAATATAATCTGGTGTTCCACAAAATGTTTTGGTGGTTTTGTCACCCAAAATTCCTTCTTTACACATACCAAAATCGGCTATCTTTATGTGCCCATCTTGATCCAACAAAACGTTATCTAATTTCAAATCCCTATACACGATTCCTCGGGCGTGTAAATAGAATAGACCTATTGCTATTTCTGCTGAGTAAAATCTGAAAGAAAGTATTCTATATTTGACTGGTCTTTCATTTCACTATTTTCACTAGAAAAACTATACCTATTTTCACTGCGATTGGATAAGAAATGTAATGTTCATGTTAACTCATTTTTGAAACTTTGTCATGGATAAAAGTTCTATTTTATTCCAATAGTTGAAACCTCGAATTTAATATATATATATATATATATATATATATATATATATATATATATTATATATGTATGTATGTATGTATGATATATATATATATATATATATATACATACATATATATATATATATATATATATATATATATATATATATATATATATATATATATATATATATATATATATATATATATATATATATATATATATATATATATATATATATATATATATATATATATATATATATATATATATATATATATATATATATATATATATATATATATATATATATATATATATATATAAGGTACGCGTAGGGAATATGCCCATGTTAAAAAGAAAGCTGAATAAAAAAATAAATAAAACAGTTATTAATTCCCGTTTGTGTGAGAGTCCTTCCTTCATACCCATGTGTTAATTCAAACTGATAGATAGAACAAAATATGACTTCGTATATTTTGTATAACTGTTTATTTAAATTTTCGCATCTGGGCATATCAACAGCCCATGCAGGTAAAACGCCCATGGGGAAGCTGATAATATGCGCAGCCCTATGAAGTAAAAGAATCATATTAATTTTACTATAAAATCTTGAAATAAAAAGTGAAAATCATAAACTATTTTGAAGCGTTTATTCATAAGTATTTGAAACCCAAAAGAAAACAAAATCTTTTAAATTTAACTTAGAAATAATAAAAATAAAAAACTTTTGCTCTAAAGAATAACAACTGTCTAGAAATACAAAGTGAAATAAGACAATGTTTATTCACATTCCGGGCAGACAAAAACCAATTTGTCATTTTTGGTAAGTCCAACATATTCTTCATGTAGGTATCCACATATGTGGCACAGGTCGAGCATAGTCTCATATCTTTCTTTTCATCTTCTTGACAGACTTTACAGTACCAAGATTCCTTATTGTGTTTTGGATTTGCTGTAGTATTTTCTGACGTAATTTTTTCAGTAATCATCTTTTTTATAAACATCTTTTTTTACTACTTTTGAATTGGCTATTGTATTTTTTTGACATAGTTTCTTTATTAAACTTTTTTCGTTGAAAACATCTTTTTTTACTACCACTGCCTTACTGTTAATAGCCTTCCTCCTCTTTCTTGTTTTTTGTTGGTCTTTGTAAGGTGTCTCTAGCATTTCTTCTCGATATGTGAAAATCCTTCGATGCTGAGTTCTCGGACTACCCATTTGCAATAGCATTTAGTGCTCGCTGAAGGTTTTCTTCCGGCAATTGAGATCTTTGTCCTCTAGATTGATAAGGTGACATCTAAAACCGATAAAAATATGAATTACTCCGAAACATGAAAAACTCTCTACTGCAAGTAATATGACCAAGGGGCATATTCACTTCACCTGGATATGGGTATATTACCTACAAGTCACTTGAACAATATTTATTTTTTTTCGACATTATATCAAACTATTTATCAGAAAAATATATATCTCATATTAAACACAAAAATATAAGCTTTCTACTCATGTATTTACCTCGGTATAGATGTTACTCCTTAGCACAGTCCCAAGCGAATTAAATTCACAACTTTTTATAAATGATGTCTGCCAAACACAAACCACTAGCATCTAACGACGGTTTGAATGCAACTACACCTGGAATTGCTTATTATTGATGTAAATGAAGTAACAACTGACGTTTCAGTCACCTTGCGTAATTATTTCAAACCAATAGAAGTATAAGGCAAGTGGGCATATTACCAACATGAGCATATTCCCTTCACCTACCTTATATATATATATATATATATATATATATATATATATATATATATATATATATATATATATATATATATATATATATATATAATAACAATTCACACATTTATTAAATAAACCACATAATAATAGACAATATGATGGATAAAAAGATTTTCAAAAATATTAAATATAACAGCCTCACTTTCATCGGAAATTGTTAAAAAACTTAATAATTTTTATCTAAGCACATCATCATTGCTTATTGTACCAGAAATAACTTAGGAAATCTTATAAAAAATAATAAATGAAAAGTTCATAAAAAAAAATAAATAAGAAGTTTTAATTGTGATGATTGTGATGTTTTACATTGGTAGAACATTCTGAAGTTTTCAATCTAGAATTTCAGAACACAAACGTAGCTTTGCTAACCAAAAGTCGGATTCACATTATGCAAAGTATTTAATCCAAAAAAATCACACATTCAATTTTGATTTCAAAATATTAAATGCTGAAAGTAGGGGAATTAAAGTAAATCTTCTAGAATCATTTCAGATAAATGAGTGCTTGCATTCAGGTCTCCTAATGAATGTCCAAATAAATATATATATCATAGATATATATATATAGATCATACTACAAGTCCCATCTGAATATTTTCGAAATTACCGAACTACCTGAGCAGTTTAGAATGAGTTTTTCCTATTCTACTAACTATTTGTGACCATCCTTTTGTTTACCCTTTCTACACAATTTATTATCAATTTATTTCTTGTATTCGATATAACGGAGAAATATATTTAGTTAGAATTTAGCATCTGACGAACTTGAAATTTCACCGAAACGTGCGTCATGCGTTATTTCATTTAATAGATAAGCAAGTTGTTATTATTAACTATTTTTCAATATAAGTATATACAAATATATATATATATATATATATATATATATATATATATATATATATATATATATATATATATATATATATATATATATATATATATATATATAAATATATATAAATATATATATATATATATATATATATATATATATATATATATATATATATATATATATATATATATATATAATATGTATATAATAAATATACATATACGAATAAATTCTCATTTTCAAACTGCTTCTCCGTCTCAATATCAACGAAATCTGTTATCGCTGCCTTTTTTTGCAATTTCTCGATCACAACGCGTATGCCAAACACATGTTGAAAATGCTGAAACCGAGACAATAACTGAAAACGTGAAAACAATAATATTTACAAAGTAAATCGTGCGCTTTCATTTAATTTGAAATAATTGCTGTTAGGGTAGCGGCTAGAGGGGTAGTGACATCGAATTCATTTTTTGACACGTCTGAGCGTTTTTTCCATCTCAAAATTTGACCTGTCAGAGCGTTTTTCCGTTATTCCATCCCAAAGCTCAAAATTCGGGTTGGAAAGTTATGGATAACCCACCCTGTATATTAAGACTTGTAGGTATTCATTGAATTATACCAGTGTTTAGTCAGCATTTGACGAAGCAGTTCACAACAATACATTTTGAACAAATATATGTGGAAATGGTTATCAATATTGTTTCATTGTGAATATAAATTTTCACCAAGTATCGGCCACATCCATTATCAATTTGCCTATACATATAATTTTAAAATTTTTCGGAGTACAATACTTAAAAAGAGTATACTGTTTGATACTAAATGTAGGTACTTATAGGTACCGTTGATAATATACATGAAACTGAAACGAAAAACTTTAATTCCACTTGAAACGGAAAACTATCAAAAACTAAAATCAGAATATCTGAAAACTCACACAGCCACAGGTTCCTTGAATTTTCCGCACTGTTGTATTTGAAACATCAAATCACCTCCGTTAACATACTCCATCACAAAATATAGTCGATCCTGAAATTACATCGCAGAGTGAATCATGGATATCTATAGCCGGATGATATTGCTGATCATTTACCTACCATTGTTTGGAAACATGAATGAAGTTGTACCAAGAATGGTGGTTTTGCTGATAAAGCTAATACTCTTTTTTCAACCATGGTACATTCGACATCGTCATCCTGTATAATGATGTCTTTCTTGAGTATTTTTATTGCATACAGCTCGTCTGTGGCTTTTCGTTCTGCTAGCATAACCTGAAAAAAATAGAAAACCTACATATTCTAATAAAAAAAATTCTATCGATTGAATTTTGTAAACATATATATATATATATATATGTATGTATATATATATATATATATATATATATATATATATATATATATCTATATATATATATATATATATATCTATATATATATATATATATACATATATATATATATATATATATATATATATATATATATATAATATATATATATATATATATATATATATATATATATATATATATATATATATATATAATATATATATATATATATATATATATATATATATATATATATATATATATATATATATATATATATATATATATATATATATATATATATATATATATATATATATATGATTCGACAATGCGTCGTTACCGAAACGGTAACAAATCTGGCATGAAATCAAAATTCTTACAGAATGAAAAAAAATTCAAAATACCCAGATAATCGGTTTACAACCGACTCTAGAAAAAGCTAACCTTTTCGAGCAATATTTTCCAAATTCCATAAAATACACTTCTCGATATTTAAAACTACTCACATTTAGAACAAAACGTAGAAAACATGGAATACAATGATATCAAATTGAATTGAATGGAGACCATCTTTTTCAATCACCAGTTCGTTGTGGATTAAGCCATCCATTCAGACATGAACACGGCCCTCGGCGGAGGTGCCATTTCACGTGTTGTTCTCTGTCAACTTCTACAAGAGGTGATAGAATATATGTCACTCTCAACGATGCCTCGAATTGTATTATTTAACGCATGTGAGGAAAGATGTTCTTATATCCAAACCCTTCAGAGATCACTCATCTCCAGATAATTACAGACCGACAGGGGCGGATGGGACAGGCGGGATACCGGGAAATTTCCCGGTGGGCCGCGGGTTCTGGGGCCGCTTGAAGGCTTGTTGGTCAACTTAATAATATTGCATAAAGGTAAACATATTCTTTCACCGAAAAAACGATTGTAGTAAACAAAAATAATAAAACGGCCTGCTGCATGTGGCGGCGCTTTGTATTGCCGCAGTTTGCAGTGCGCACAATGCCACTATGCGTATAATACGTGACGGGCTGCACATCCATCCCAAAATTCTCAAAATTAAATCAGATGTTAGAGCTACGGCACAAAATTTGAAAAGTGTAAAAACTAAATATGAATTTTTATTATTAGCTCATATTTTTCTAAGAGTTTTCAATATTGCCGGTCCTTTATCAAGATATATGCAAACCCAAGTTCTTGACTTGCTTAAATGTACATTAATGGCAGATTCTTAAAACAGTTAGAAGCAATTCAGAGAGGATTCCTGGATGTCAAAAAAGATACCGATGAATTCATTAAATGGACAAACAATAAATTAGAAGATTTAGACATAGCAGTTGACATTGAATCCGAACTTCCAAAAAAAAGAATAAGTAAAGTAAAAAAATGGACGGAGAAAAGCGTTTTGACGAAGTTTTAAATGATGAGCTCCGAAAGTTTTGACATACACTTTTAATATAATAATGGACACAGTAATTCCGTCGATGAAAAGAAGATTTTCAAAAAAATTTGAATTGTGCAAAGACGTTGCTATTTTAGATCCAAAACACTTTGGTGAATTTACAACTAATTTTCCTGAAAATAAATTGAAGACATTATTTAAAAAGATTTCTCAATATATTAATACCACCAGCACTTTCGAAAATTTAAAACAAGAATTGACAAGATTTTCTACAAACTGGAATACAATGAAGTTCTCCCTTGCCAACACCTTTGATTTTAAAAAGCAAGATTCCAAGGAAAATAACTTAGTATTGGATTGTAAAACTTGCAAAAACTGTGTATTGTGCTGCTACATGACTATTTTAAAATATAATTTATATCAGGAAGCCTATCCAATTTTATCAGTCTTACAGGTATGTTCAATGTTCAGTTATTCTAATAAGTTATATGCTATCTATACGGTCGGCGTACCTATTCACGAACGTTTTCTTTCAGATTTATCTTGACACTACCAATTTCACGAGTGGCATGCGAACGATTTTTTTTGTAGCCTGAAGTACATAAAAAATAGGCTTAGAAGTAACTTAAGGGACGACAGGCTGGAGTCATTTATGCTGATGCATATAGAATCGGAAATCTTGTCTGATATAGAAAATGAAGACATAATAAACTGTCTGGGTAAGTCATCTAATTTGATGAAGAAAACATTATTACATTAATTTTTTTGAGCAGTTTGCTTATTTTACTTTTTATATTTTTTGTTATAATACAAATTTTGTAAGAAGCATACATAATTATACACTGTTTGTCAGCAGGTATAAATATATTGAACCTAATTACTGATCAAAGGCCTCGATAATTTTTTTTCTTGGGGGGAGGTAACAAATTAACAAGATAAATTTTCAAAACACTTTTATTGTTTGTATGCCTTTGCCCCTTGGCATATTGAGGAAAAGAATTATAAGGTAACAAAACTTGGGTAATAGTTAATAAAAATAAACATAATTAATTAATATCAATTTTAATTAATTAATAAAATTGATGATAATACACTTTTGTTTTCTTTCGTCAAGTGTAGGCACTTTTTTTTGTTGTCAAAACTCTATCTTAGGGGTAATAACCCCCATTACCCCCCCTTATCGACGCCCTTGTTGCTGATGAGTTATTGTTGTTTTTTGCTTCATGGGGAAGGGAAGAAGGGGACAATGTGTTGGAGGCTGGTTTCGGTTAAAGTTTTTTTGGTCGTAGTGGGCCGGTGGCTGTGGGCCACTTTATCAAAATTTTCCCGGTAGAAATTTGGGTGCCCATCCGCCCCTGCAGACCGACATTTGAACGTCATGGCAAAGTTTTCGGCAAAGCGGCTCTATCAACACTCGTGAATTATTCCGAACAACCGACATGGTTTCATGCCTTTCCGTTCTACTTCTGATGCTCTACTCAGTTCACACACCGAAATCACAAAAGCCATAAACTTTGGTTAATGCGTCCTTGCCATCTTTCTAGATTTCGATCGAGTCTGTGGACTAATTTGAAAGCTCCAAGATATTCGACTTCTTTTCTAGTTTCTACTACTTTCTCATCTTTTTGACTGTAATATCAGAGTTGAGAGGAAAAAGTCCATATCAGAACCATGTATTCTGAAGCGGGAATTCCACAAGGATCAATTTATGGTGACCTCTTATACCTACTTTACATATACGAAATTTCACAACCTGGGAGAATGTATACACATATTGCCCTTTTAGACAGATAATACGGCAATGTGGACTACATCGAGGATATCGACAATATGCAACCGCAAGGCGCATAGGCAACTGGACGAGGCCAGTAAGTGAACGACCAAATGGAACATAACTCCAAACAAAAGTAAAACATAAATTTTATCTTTTCATAATTCAAACTATACCTGATCACAAAAACTTAACAAAAACGACGGCCGTCTAATGTTATGGGGTAAAAATCTCCAGCTGCAAGAGGACGTTCTTAACTTGGAAATCACATTTAACCAGTAAAATAATTGGACGTTCGATATTCAGAATGTACTCAAGAAAGTCCGAAATAGAGAATGTTAGTTGAAGACCCAAAGAGCAATATGCCGCAGTATCTTCAGACTAGACAGATATTATCCATCTCATTTAATTCATGAATATATCAAATTTTCGATTATATATACAAACTCCAAGCTCTTTACGTACATTTCACGGTTCCATCCTGGAAACCCGAGCAACGCTCCTGACACTTTATCACCGTCGACGGCCAGTCATCTACAAAAGACCGAATAAAAATTCCCTTCCTACCGGTGAGAATCCTTTAAATGCTTCAGGAGCGTTCAGACGAAGTCCTCGACCAGCTATAAGAAATGACTCTCCGCAAGCGTTAAAGAAAAACGAGTTCGCATAGTGTAAATAGTGAGCGAAAGCGAAACTCAAAGTATTAAATTAAGAGCCGTACGGATCAATCGTAACAATGAGTGTAATTAATATAATTTTCAATTTATTATATACATTGTACATTAAGTGGGTAAAGATTTCTGTGGTTTCTCTCATCATCTATTGTTGGCTTGAAAGATAGCGGTCATTGGACCGAATCGCGGGTAATTAGAATCAAAGTTGTCCGCAGCCGCATGGCCCCACGGATAGGAGAAACATACTTGAAGAAGATTTCCGAAACTTTTTAGCTGTCCATATTTAAATTATTTTCGAAGATTAAAAAATGTAACCACCAGAAAGAAACACTAAATTCATGTGAATCACACACCACACGACATTGTCCTTTTCAACAAAAAAAAGATAGTGCAAATCGTGGATGTTACTATCCCATCTAACGATAAATTATCTAGAGCGTACACAGAAAAACACACACAGTTGGGCGTTTGAAATGGAGGAGATTTACATATGATATAAAAACTATGATTATTGGAATGAAGTTCCTTATCGCGCGTTGCGAAAGGGGGCTAGACGGAAAAAATTAAGACCAAAAGTTTTAACGACACTTTTTGCTCGCGCACGCCGTTTTCTCCCTCTTTCTTTCCGTTCTCTCATCCCGTCTCTTTCTGATCCCACTCCGCTTCGTCGCCAATGCATTGATGTGAAGCATCGAAATTATTGTGTATAAGTTATATGTATAAAAGAACAGATTACGACAGGAATCAGATATGGCATAATGAAAATGAAAAGATAAAGCTTTACAAATTTGTTCCATACAATAAAGACTAAGTATTGTAGGTTTATATTCAATTATATAGCGTGGCGATAAGTTATCCTCTCGTTATTATCACTCTTGCGTCTAAAAAAAATACATAGCGTTGACGACCGGGTGGTATAAGTACCGAACCCTGGTGTGTCGTATTTCTGGGTTCGAATCCCAGAGGTGACTAATGGCTTTTTTCAGTGTTTAGTCAGCATTTGACGAAGCAGCTCACAACACTACATTTTGAACAAATATATGTGGAAATTACAACAATATTGTTTCATTGTGAATATAAATTTTCACCAAGTATCGGCCGCATCCATTATTAATATGCCTATACATATAATTTTAAAATATTTCGGAGTACAATACTTAAAAAGAGTATACTGTTTGATACTAAATGTAGGTACTTATAGGTACCGTTGATAATATACATGAAACTGAAACGAAAAACTTTAATTCGACTTGAAACGGAAAACTATCAAAAACCGGGTGGTCTAAGTACCGAACCCTGGTGTGTCGTATTTCTGGGTTCGAATCCCAGAGGTGACTAATGGCTTTTTTCATTTTTTTCATTTACAATCTCGTAAGAGCTCTTAGCCCCACATTTCAAAATTAATTATTTAAGTTTACGTTATTTATTCTATAATACTTAATTTCCTAAATAATTTTATGTACTAAAATAAAAATCAATCAGCAACTTTATTACAATTCCTTCACTAATTAATCGAAAGAAACTTCGTTCCATCCGGGTGTCCCTTGACACTCTCTTCTTTTTCTACTTCGTAACTTCTCAATGAATGGACTAGTTGTGAGATATCCACCTTAGTATATCATATATGTGGCCCTCGGAAACAATATTCCTAACACATCGCAAAAAAGTATCGAAAAAAAGGAGAAGAGTTCTGTCATCTTCTCATAGGTACCTTAGCTGAATCCAGCCCGGCAGTTTTGCAATGGCAATATGGTCTATTATGTTTAATTTTTTAAGTCTACTTATGTTTATATAATGTGCATGGTAACAGTGATTATTGATTTATGTTCTAGGTAAATTGAAAATTGTTGTCGATACCGAGAAGTCAACAAAATGAAATTTCCAGGAACAAAATCTCGAATATCCTGGGATATATTCGATTAAAATTGAAGACTTGATGCTTTTTGGTTTACGGCAAATGTTTGAGGATAATCTCACATAAAAGGAAAAAGCTTATTTGTACTGATTGAAGATAAGTTGCCATATTATTTGCCAATATCGTATTGGGTGTGATAAATCTTCCTTTCCATTGATTTTATTCCACCATTTTCAGTAACGACATTCCTTTCAATATTTTTGAAATATTCACTACGACCCTTGATTCACAATAATATAAGATATAACTCACCATTTGTAACCAAGGAATTTGAATGCAAATTTATATCAGCTTAGTTATTTCTTAATTATTTTCAGGAATTCATGCAATACTACTAATTTTGTTTCGTTCTTATGTATCTATTACTCAGTCATAATGTAATCAATATTCACTCTGCCACTCATAGATTTATTTTGAGAGATGAAAAGGACGGAATTGAAATCGTACTTTGAACATTTTTACATCGATAGCTGAAATGTATCTGAGTAATTATTTATCCGCTCGAAACATAAATCTTCATTATGTTTGTATGAAAGTTTTCACTCACAAGTCCCAATATCAAATATTCTAGAAAATTATTAAAACGAAAAGTTCACCTCGGATAGTCCTTGAATTATTGCTGAACGGAATATTATTAATACTTTGCATCCTCATTCAGGACAATGTCGAACTTTTACCCCAATTTTTCATTCACTTCAATGACTCTGTCTACGATGCAAACAAATACATTCATGGATTTCGATAAGTGCTGTTTCATTTTTTAAATGAAAACATTACTGAGCATAGCGGAGTAATAATACTATATTTGTGGAACAGACTCAGTTTTATATATAAAATTTCGATGTGCCTGTAATTCTCCTCCTCCTAAACGGCTTGACCGCTTTGGTTGAATTAGTTTTTGTACCTATAGGGCTACCTGCATGGTTCTTATCTATAGTTCGAACCAATAGCGATCCAGAAACAACTTTCCGACATATAAAGAAATTTTTTTGATTCATAATATAAAAAGCATATCCCAAAATTTCAGCAACTCCTTCACCTAATTCAATAATTTCTGTAATATGGCAATATCTGCATACCGGGTCTGCTAGTATAAATAGAAACTGCAAATGAAGTTAGTTTGTTTTCAGCGGCACAGTCGCAAAAATATAGTTTGCAATATTGTGAAAGGACCTGAAGGTCCTTTGTCAATAGCACTTGAATTCTACTACCTCGTAATCATCTTTAGAGCTGTGACAAGTGCCATTTGCTGAAAAAAATCTGTTTCCAAATGGGCGTAGCCTATGTTTTGTGTTACAGAGAGATACCTTTCTATTATATTAATAATTAAATCAATTTAGTTCCACGCACCTAACACACCAGACACTGACCTATGTCTATTCAAGTCGTTTGCTCCTAAAGTTGAAGCACCTGGTTTAACATATGTTTAGTCTAATAAAATACATTTCTCATGGCTTTGATTCGAATATTTGCAATAAATTCACAATCAAAGCATTTGATTTTCTAAACGAATATGTACAACCTTCAGACGGAGTAGACTTTATTGCGAATTCCGGTTATCCAAATTCCGAAGAGGACTTAAATCACTTTTATCAACATTGCTTACCTTACCGGAAATAACTTAGGAAATCATATACAAAATAATAAAAAGCCAAAGTTCACTAAAACAACAAATCATTAAATTTTGGTGATAGTGATGAATTTCACATTGAACACAATTTCAGAAGCTTTTAGACCGGAGTTTCAGAACACGGACAGAGCTTTGTTAATCAAAAATCAGATACATATTATGCAAACCATTTAATCCAAGAAAATCACACATTAATTTAGACTTTGAAATACTGAATACAAAAAACAATGCAATAAAACTAAACTTCCTAGAATCGATACAGATTAATAAACATAAACATCGAGGCCTCCTATTGAATAGCCACATTGACCATGCTGCAAGCAACCTTCTTTATCTTTTCAAAATCTCTGAACTATTAAATGCTGAATGTAAGGGAATTGAAACTAAATTTCGTTACAGATTAATAATACAAAGATTCAGGTCTCCTATAAATTGATCATCCTACAAGCCCCCTTAATACTTTCAGAATTACGAAACTGACTAGCAGTTGAGTGTTGAATTTCCTTTCTAACTAAGTATTTGTAAAAATCTTCGTATTATCCCTTTCTACCCAATTTTTCAATTATTTCTATCTTGTGTTGAATATATCCCAGAAATTTTTCACTCAGCATCTGAGGAAGTTGATATATATATATATATATATATATATCAAATCATGAAAAACATAGTTATCGACCATGGTCAATTTCATACATTACATAAAGTGAACAAGAAAAATTCTTCAATAATTTAAAAAATTATCAAACAACTTTCCAAGGAAGCTGGTTATACGTATTAAGCAACGCAAAATCTGCATTCACAATCGAACGTTGAATTATAGAAATTGTCAAGTCACCCCGACTCAAAATCTGCATACGGCTGTTTCGATCTTATTAGATCTCATCAGTGCAGCTTATTTGACTCGAAGTGAATTAACAAATTTCTAATTGTTCCCCAATACAAATCGTGGTCAGTAACACTGTCTGGATAACAATCCAGAGCGCCATCCCACCAAAGATACTGGAAAACAACAATTCACCGCTAAGACTGAAAATGCAGAAATTCTTCGCTTAAACACGTACCTCCTGATATGGAGATATCTACTCTACAACAGCGGTGTATATGATTCTAAGGCACATCGTGATTGAAAACCTTTGGATATATTCACGAGAGCGCGCTCCGAATATTCTACTAGCGTAATACGCAAAATATAACAATCAAATCATGAAAAACCCAATAAGTCAAATAAGCTACACTGATGAGATCTAATGAGATCGAAACAGCTGTATGTAGATTTTGAGTCGAGGTGACTTGACAATTTCTATAATTCACCGTTCGATTGTGAATGCAGATTTTGCGTTGCTGAATACGTATAACCAGCTTCCTTGGAAAGTTGTTTGATAATTTTTTAAATTATTAAAGAATTTTCCTTGTTCACTTTATGTAATATATATATATATATATATATATATATATATATATATATATATATATATATATATATATATATATATATATATATATATATATATATATAAAAGGCTGTACGAAGAGAATGCTAGTTTTTGTTAGTCAGTGCTTGTCATAATATTAGCTACAATATATGAAATATTCTGAAATATCGTCTAAAAAAATTTGATTTCATTTTTATCAACGAGCAAAATACTTGCTGAAAACTGACTGATATTCTTGTATACTAGGCACCAGATGGTATATGTATAGCCATCGCCTAAATAGAGTTGTTTTTTATTCAAGACACATACATCAAACGCGTAGACGAGCAAATACTCAATACGATGTATGGAAGTCACTTCCATTATTCTCAAATGAAGATGTACGCTTTAGATAAACAGGATTATAATTTCCGATTTTCAAGTAGCTATACCTATAACATACATATAGATGTGTTCCAAATTTTATTCTCATTTAATTATGGTTTTCCATTAAAATTGATGGATATAAACATAATAAATGTGCAAAAGACCCTGCTTTACTTTGGCAAGCAAAGAACATTCATGCAGGTTTTATTTAGTTTATCTCTAGAATATTGAACCTGAAAAAGCAGTAGTTATATACTAACTAGAACTATTTGGGACTTCTATGGAATATTTATAAAAATATATATAAAACTGAGGGCTAATGAGGATTAATCACAACTGTATAGACCAATCGATATCTAACATTTTGCGACATTTTTATGGGTTACTACTCTTTTTGTAGATTTATAGACCCTCATTGTGCTTTTATACTTGAAAACTTCACTTTGATAATTTATTTTAGAATCCAATTTGAAAATTTTCTATTACAAAATAAACACAATACCACAACATGCGTTCGATCTCCCACAATTATCTAATAAAAATATTCAACTCATAGAACTGATTGCAAATAATTTTGCATAACAGAATTTATTTAAATAAACTGTGACTTAAAGATCATTAATACGCTTGGTTTCTAAATTTCCAGTTTTACAGCTGACTTTTAGTCAGCCTAATTCAAAAATAACTACAGTAAAGAAACATAATGCGATCGTGAATATAGATTTGTAAAGTTAGTTGATATTTTATTTAGTATTCTAAGATAGTATCCAGTTAAATTTATTTAAAAACATTTTCACCTTTACAATTGTAAATAATGAACGAATTTCATCAAGATGGATTCAAAATTATCAATGGAATGAAGTCTGTCATCAGCTCTTGCTAATGGATCAGTAGCCCGAAACATATGTCGAGTAAATTAATCTAATTTAAGTGGAAAAAAGCCGAGTGTTTCACATCATTTGATTGATAATTTTGAAAAATATTCCACCAAGTGTTAAGCGAGCTTTCAATTGAAGTTATTAAGATTGATTTAGGATAGGAAATCCATTATGATATAGGCAAGTCACAATAATCGGAAACGACCTTATAAAATCTGGAATTATAATGTTGAGATGATGATGTATTGAAGCTTATTATGCTCTACCTCCAGCTGACAGAGATCAATTACCTATCAGTTAGTCGAAATGGAAAATGGCATTTTTCTTCCAGAAAGTTCTGAAATATAAAACCACCGAAACAATCCAGCAATTCTTAGCACTGGACGGGTAGTGTCGAGGTATTAATTCGCTTTTTTGCTTTACTTGTAGCATCATCTCTTTCTTTTGCATCTTTATTTCAGACATTTTTGTTTTCTGAAAGAGTTATCCCCAAATATAAAAATTTTCGTTTATATATGTTATGACAAAATATTCACATTTTATGGTGCAGACGAATTTTGAACCTATTTTAGTCACAACAACTAATTGAACAGCACTAATTTCCAATAAAAGTAAGTTTAAATTT
>JARQZK010001483.1:162500-387500 GCA_030704885.1 Cynegetis impunctata | reverse complement strand
GCGAATAGATCCGGAATGAAGCGGACATACTTACGTCGACGAAGAATGCTCAGCAGTCGTCAGCTATGTTAACTCTATTTCAAAAGCGCCGTGACGCAGAGATATATACTAGGGTCTTGAAATATAGACACAAAAAAGAGGGCACGTTCTAGTGCTGATCGTAGTACAAGAATTCTAATCTTAGTGCGAGGTTTAGTAGGCCAATGTCCGGAAACCGAAAGAACATAAGTGTTTTTATTGTGTAGGCTACTGTAGGCCGGGTTAGCAACCGGTATCGCTTCTGAAGCTTTCACCTCGATTTAAAAAAAAGAGCTGTATAAAGTAGTAGTAGCTGATTTGAAGTACAGATTTCTAACAAGAAGAATATAATTAAGCTTCTTTGCCGCTAGCTTGGCAATGGTGGATACATGTTCATTGTTTCTGTGCAGTTATATACTATAAAGATAAATTTTGTGAATCACTAAAACAATGGGAATAACAGTTTATCCTTGCATTCAGTGAAATAGTCGTGCGATCATTGCCTTTCTAATAAATTATTATTATATATATAATTATTATTCAGGAATAAGTTTTTTTAAATTTGTGAAACGAATAACATTCGTTTCGTCATAGGATTATTCGATTGTAAGAAAAGTATTATAAAGAAATATAGTTTATAAAACTTTTGAGTAACATTATTTTCATCTATTCATTCAACGAAAGAGAAATAAAAAACAAAATGAAGTAAGGGTGATAACTATTACCACAAATCTTCCATGAGATATTTCCTTCAACAGTCAATCAGGCATTCAATCAGATGCATTGATCCATTTGAGATTACCTACTCAAGAAGCACAGTTGTGTATCTAGTTACTATTATTAGATTTGGCTTCGCGATCGCTGTTAATGGACTTCCCTTTATTCGCTATTTGGGTCGAACAAGAACTTGCCTTTAGCATCCCATTAAGATTCTCATTCGAACTATTTATCTCATGATACTGATGCTGATATCCAATGACTGATATGAAACTATTGATTAATTAATATTAAATCATCTATGGCGCGATTGAGGTTCGTGAATCATATATATATATATATATATATATATATATATATATATATATATATATATATATATATATATATATATATATAGATATATATATATATATATATATATATATATATATATATGTATATATATATATATATATATATATATATATATATATATATATATATATATATATATATATATAGATATATATATATATATATATATATATATATATATATATATATATATATATATATATATATATATATATATATATATATATATATATATATATATATATATATATATATATATAATATATATATATATATATATATGTATATATATATATACATATATATATATATATATGTATATATATATATATATATATATATATATATATATATATATATATATATATATATATATATACCGTAAAACCTGCCAACTTTGCCCACTGTAGGCGTTATAAAAACATGGAAAATTATAAATTTGGCAACGTTGTGAAACAACATCGCTTGGCCGTTATACCGAGCAAGGTTCTTGTTTCCCGTTATTAATGTTATTATCGTCCAAAACGCTTGGTAGGTGGGTGGGTTGCTATGAATAAACAGGTACCTAAGGAAATTTTGTATGAATTTTAGTATTTTTAGGGTGAAAAGCTAAGCATCAGTGCTCAATGTCTATTGAGTTTATGATAATGAAATTAAGATTGCGGGAAGGCTGATATGTGATTCTCACAATGCAGTAATCGTTTTTAGGTTACACTACCCAAGGTATTGTATTAGTAAACAAAAGTATATGGGCAATGTTGCCAGAAATTTTAGGTCTGAAAAAATTTTATATTCCTTATATAATTTGCATGATTTAATGCAAATTATGACTTTATGGTACAGTAATAGATCCTGGGACATATATAGAGGTGTAATTTCCTACAAAAAACTCTATAAGGCACTTTATAGGAACAATTTTGGAAGTCTCTCAGATTGATGACAATTTTGCTGTGAAATTCCTTAGGAAGGCTGGAAAAGGTTTCAAATTTCCAGATATTAATGGCATGTCAGACGTGACATTTCTTGATATTGTAGAAGGTCTAGGAGCCCCTACTGAAAGCAGGAGGCTACTATTTTTTTAACGAAAACCTCCAACCATAGAATTTATTTTGATTTTTGTTGATGTTCCTTTTTTAACTTTAAGGATTTGTATTATTTTAAAGACTGAAATATGATATCTTATTGTATCTATATGATTATATTAACTACCTGATAGATTACTAAGAAAAAAATCTCTTATTTTTTTATAGAATAATATTTAGTTTGAAGAAGTTAAGTTTTTGTTGCCATTTTGACGACAAAATGGAAGATTTTGATATATTTACCTCTGTTAAATAAAAATACTGTCTAACATGTTGTTTTTTTAATTCAATTTCAACGTCTGCTTCATGCCAAACCTTTTTATGAACTTAATTAGTGGGCAAAGTTTGATTGACGTTTGCCAAATTGTCTCCAAAAGGGAATCCTCACAGCCGGGTAAAGTTATAACATTGGCAGGTAACTTTGCCCACCCCTAATTAATTTTTTTTCCTAGTAGATGGAGAATGCTATAAATAAAGTGATGATTAACAATCATTTCCTTCATTTAGGTTGTTCTGCATATTCATCTAGAATGTGTTTTAGCATTTCATTAAAAAAGATATATTGAAAAATTCTGATTTTGGTGGGCAAAGTTGGCAGGTTTTACGGTATATATATATATATATATATATATGTATATATATATGTATATATATATGTATATATATATATATATATATATATATATATATATATATATATATATATATATATATATATATATATATATATATATATATATATATATATATATATATATATATATATATATATATATATATATATATATATATATACCGGGTGTCCACGGAAGGTGGCTCGCCCCTATAACTTATTTGTTTATGGAGATAATGAAATGAAATTTAGGGGATCTGTTTAGTCCATGAAACTGCATTTTTTGACAAGTAACTCAACTGCATGCAACTTCCGGTTTCACCGGAATTGACATAAACTTTCGGTTTTTGAATGGGACACCTGGTATATTTTCTGTTTCTTTGTCTTCATATGACAATTAGAATCCAACCAGGTATCGTTTGTTGATTTTTGTAACCGTTGTTTCATTTGTTTTTTCGAAAGAAATATTTATTCTAGAGGGCTATAGATGCGTTTACCGCCCTCGGACGTAGATTTGTGGGCGTGGCTTCGGACTTATTTTGTTTCAGTTGTGTTGGTCACAGGCTACTCGATGATTTCAAATGTTATTTCAATATCAATAAGATTCTTCATTTGAAGAAAGTTCTAAGGTTATGGGACTGAAGGTTTTTATTGAAAGTTTTCTTTGAGCCTAATACCTAGAGTGCGGTATCAAATTGATTGTAATGAAATTATCTTTTTTTTTAACCCGACGAGCCACCATGTTGCCATTTGAAAAAAAAAGTAATAATAGTTTTAAAATTAAAAATCACATAGCTGAACCATTTTGATCGAAAACAGTTAAGTTTTATTTTAACAAACATTTTAGGACTGATATTAGTTATTTGAACGCATCCATAGCCCTCTAGAATAAAAATTTATTTCGAAAAAAAATAAAAAAAAAGGTTACAAAAAGTAACAAATGATACATGGTTGTATTCTAAATGTCATATGGAGACAAAAAAAACTTAAAATATTCCAGGTGTTCCATTTGAAAATCTAAAGTTTATGTAATTTCCGGTGAAACCAGAAGTTGTATGAAGTTGAGTTGCTTGTCAAAAATGCAGTTTTATGCATTAAACAGATCCTCTGAATTTCATTTCATTATCTCCGAAAACAAAAAAGTTATAGGGGCGAGCCACCTTCCGTGGACACCCGGTATATATGTATATATGTATATATGTATATATGTATATATGTATATATGTATATATGTATATATGTATATATGTATATATGTATATATGTATATATGTATATATGTATATATGTATATATGTATATATGTATATATGTATATATGTATATATGTATATATGTATATATGTATATATGTATATATGTATATATGTATATATGTATATATGTATATATGTATATATGTATATATGTATATATATATATATATATATATATATATATATATATATTTATTCGAATTGTTGTTGCCTGTGATCTATTTTTAATCTCTTGGTAATTATTAGCAATAACAGGCTGGTTTAATATTTTCCCGCGACTAATTTCTTTGTTATTGTTTATTTACTCGTTCTTAGTTCTCGCGGATAGCATTAATCGCCTCCGTGGCAAAGTTTGACCAAATCTCCCATACCGGAGAGTTCAAACAATAAACCACAATGAGGGTGATTGTCTTCCGTATCAGAGGATTTTGTTTGTTGTACTATTTTCATCTTCAAATTTTCAATCCAATGCTTTGCTACGCCGTTCTGATGAGGACCAAAGAGTCCGAAACACGTGTCAACGGCTGCTTCCATATAAACGTACTGTACCGATAATTTTACTCCACATCTTTAATGTTTTCCCATGACTCATTTCTTTGTTGTTAGATAAATAATACCCTATTATTTTTATTTTCAAACATTACGTAGGTAAAGGTTTCTTTGGTTTCCCTTACCATCTAATGATGGCATTTTTGAATGTTAATATTAGACTGAATAGCATATGATAAATAACTAGCAAGACAAAACAGCCTTATTTTTTCAATTTTTTTCAATTTTTTCACATCAATAAATGTCAAAGAAATTTCAATTACGAATATCGAAGTGAAACGTCAACTCTTTAATAAAATCGAGTTTTTTAAGATTCAACCAGCCTGTTATTGCTAATAATTACCAAGAGATTATATATATATATATATATATATATATATATATATATATATATATATATATATATATATATATATATATATTTATATATATATTTATATATTATATATATATATATATAAACTTATATATATAAATAAATATATATATATATATATATATATATATATATATATATATATATATACATATATATTCGCGGCGATCGGCCTAAGCACATGATCAAGTAGCTAGCGAATCGTTTGCTTGCGCGCAGTGTGGAACTTTCGTGTGTTTCATTTGAAATGGTAATTTGAAAGTTCTTTCTTGTTTGAATTTGTATTATCTTGATAGCAAATTAATGTTTAAAGATAAAAGCTAAAAAAATTCTGGTGACCCCCACAAGTTCATAGATTCTTATGTCAGTAATGATAAAAACGACATATTCGATTTTGTTTCTATTGAGACTTCGTAGTAATCGAAAAATCAAGTGCTCTGTTCTGTATAATCTTCCGGAAAGGAAGATCAATTTAGTCAAAACTGGCAAAAAAAATCGTGCTCGTTATAAAAATATGGTTAGTGATGCCAAATGTTTCATGATCACATTTGATCATTGAAATGCTTTGACAGCCAAGGTTTAACCTTCTGATTTAAGTGATATTCTAGAAGGGGTGATCAAAGTTGTGAACTCTATTAAAGGTAAACCCTTGCGAATTCGACTGTTTAGAATAATTTGTGAAGACATGGGTTCTCTCCATAAAAATTATCTTAATGACACAGAAGTTAGGTGGCTGTCCAAGGAGAGGTATCGGCACGAGCTCTTGAACTTAAAGCGGAATTTTAATATAATTATAGGATGCAAAATCTGAATATGCAAATTACTATTGTGGTGCTGCCTGGCTATTAGAACTAGCATTTACCATTGATATTTTTTAATCAGTAGAATATTTTATCTAAGAGTCTCAAAGGAAGAGAAGAAAACACTAAAAAGACCAATGATAAAATTAGAGGATTCCTCGTCCGTTTCAGGTCAGTTTTTACAAAAAAAGGTGTATGAGTATTTTCGTTGAGTTCAGAAGATTGTCGAAGAAATTGCAAAGGATCAATTTATATGTAGTAAGCTCTTACATTCCTTGAACGATACAGCTTGCACACTTTGAAAAACACTTACTCTAAAAATCATAGGATATGTCTCGCTGATATGTCATCTACGAAGATGAAAGAAAAACATAAAGTATAATTTACTGACGGCATGCTTGAAATGGAATTTATTTCACAAAGAATGGACATCTTTTGGACGAAGAGAAGGGGAGACTTTTCAAAGCTGGTAAGAAAAGCTTTCAAATTGTTAGTGCTATTTGCCTTTTTCTACCTATGTAAACTGAGATTCTCTTCAATTGTATATTATAAAAACTGAGAAGAGAGATAGCCTTCAATTAGAAATTTTTGATTTTAAAATCTTTTGAAAATAAAACCACGATTTGGCAATTCATTAAAAAATAAATAGGCACTGCTTTCTCATGAAAATGTTGTATTTCAACACTAAACCCCCAGTTTTTAAAATTTACTAGGCTTGCGACCGCGACCGTAGTAAAGTAACACTTGGCGACCCATCTGGGTTCGCCAAGGTTGAAGAACAATATCCTAGAGGTTCACATTGGCGCTGCGTGGACAGTAAGTGAGTGATGTCATAAAAAGAAAATACAAGACCATGTGTTTACTCTTTGTAATATGTTTTTTTACAGTTACACATTTATCTGAAGTGATATCATTATTATTCTATTTAATTCACTCATGACCTGAAACTTTCTTGCAATAAAACATTAATCCATCACTTGGATATAATAAATATTTCAATTTGTATATAATTATAAAATGCAAGACTAACAATCTCCATATATATATATATACTTTTATTTCGTGATAAATTCCTTGTATAATTAGTTTTTATATGAAATTAGATAATCTGCAAAATTTTAGATCAAAAATGAAATATTTTTAATGAATAATTAATAGTGGGAGTTTTAGATTGAGCTTGGAGTTGAGTTTTTTTTCAACTTGGCAATATTTAACCACTAATCGCCAGCTAACATCTTACACATATTATAAATGTCTATACTAATAAATTATGCAGTATGTGTTTCCATATTTTTTAGACTAGAACAAGTCATATAAAATACTATAAACTTACTCTCATTTGCGTTTTAATTTGTGCTAAATCTACCCCTTCTTCTGGGACAGGAACGTTATAAAATTCACCTTCCTCTTGAGTTAGCAGTTTGTACCAGCCGTCTGCTGGCGACTTAAGAATCTCTGAGATGCCGAATGAAAGTGAACCCATAAAGTCATTCCTAGAAGTTCTATCCCAATCCCATATTTCGATGAGCAATCGACGGTCCTTATCTTCGGATTTGAGATCACTGAAACGGAACTTGAGATATCAGATTCGCATCATTATTATTCGAAAGTTTTTATTATGTTACCGGCGCTACCAGACCTATGGTTCGAATAGAGAAAAACACTTCCTTCAAAATTTTCCCTTTCAATCAGTTTTCTGAAAAACTCGGTTGCTGTATATAATGATAATGGAAAAACTAATCACATCCAGTTCCACATGCCTACCTACATCACCGTATAATATGAAAATATAACATCCATATAAATAGAAACTCAATTAGGATATTTTACGTACACGATTAAATATTTGATATTCGAAGAGCGGTTCTAAATTCAGTGAAATTGAAGATCTTGTGTATTGATAATTATATTCCAAACAAGACGACATATCTGATGAGACAGGTAAGAAAGTTTACTCAAGCTATCATAACTAGCGCCATAAAACGTATAGTTTTTAATCTTAATATCTTAATTATATATAAAATATTTACACTGTGCATGCGACTATAGGGAAACTATCATCTTGTAACGTCTCAAATCTCTCAGATAAATTTTTGACTATCAAATGAAACAACTCTCATTAGTAGTCAAGATCAAACTGATAAACATGTGGAATTCGTGACGTTCTATGGACTGAATCTTGCCCAACCTCAGTGGGGTTATTGCCTATAAACAACCCTTCAATTTGAATTTCCTACTGGCACTCGATTGTCACGTGATTTACGAAAATGTTTATGGTTACGTGAAATCTTTAGAGATAAAGTTAAACAAAATGCTCTGTTAGTCTATCCAATTTTTTTCTCTCAAATATATCACCTCCTTTCCGAAGCTATATCTTGTATGTATAAGAAGAAAATAAACGAATTGAAAGGCTCCTTGGCTCCATGTGTCCTTGTTGTATCCTGATATCAATTGAAAAAAAAGAACTATTAAATTGGGATGATATGTGAAAGAATATGTGTATATAGTTTTTATTTGAAGTAAATTGATGCTGGCCAAAGACGAGATTCAAGGCCACTTCAGGGTATTCTACTTGAGTAGAAAACTATCTTTAGAAGTAATAATAATAATAAGCTTCTTTTTTGCACATGAGGATGGAATCGATGAGTTTTATACAATACTTGGTCGAACGATTGAAAAAATT
This sequence comes from Cynegetis impunctata, assembly GCA_030704885.1. NCBI lineage: Eukaryota > Metazoa > Arthropoda > Insecta > Coleoptera > Coccinellidae > Cynegetis > Cynegetis impunctata. The sequence continues at coordinate 379,049 of JARQZK010001483.1, read as the reverse complement.
CCAAACAGAGAACTACTAATCATATTAGGGGACTTCAATGCCAAAATAGGAACCTCAAATGGTGATACTCATATTCGAAACACTGTTGGAAGATACGGTATTGGCCAGAGGAATGACAGAGGTGAACAGATGCTCAATTTCTGTATTGATAACAATCTTACAATAACCAACACAATATTTCAACAGCATATCAGACGGCTCTTCACGTGGCAGTCCCCTGATGGGAATTACAGAAACCAAATAGACTACATCCTTATACGGACACGTTTTAGAACGTCAATTAGGAACGTAAATACAATGCCGAGCGCAGACTCTAATAGCGACCATAGACTTCTCATAGCAAAACTTCAGATAAAACTGCAGAAGCCACGTAGGCGCACAATACCTAAAAAGCTCGCAATCGAAAATGCAAAAGAATTTCTAGAAAAACTTGATACAGTAATCGATGGTCACCAAACTGTAAATATAAACAATCAAACAGTAGAGTACATATGGATGGAGTCCAAGGATATTATAACCACCACCATTAGAGAGACATCGACATCGATAAATCACTCACCTAGAGGGCGCCAACATTGGATGTTGGATGAGACATTCACAATGGTTACTGAAAGAAGTGTGCTCAGAAATCGTGGGTTAAACTCTCAAGAAACAAAATCAAAATACACAGCACTAAGCAAACAAATTCAGCGATTGTGTAGAAGAGATAAAAATAAATATCTACAAAAAAATCTGTAATGAAGCACAACAACATGCCGAACACAACACCAGAGGTCTATTTCAATCGGTCAAACGAATAAACCGCCAATTTTCTCCGAGAACATGGATCATGAAGAATGAAACTGGTGAGACAGTCACAGACCTGGACGACATTTTAAACACCTGGAGAATATATTGCGAGAACCTATTCCAAGATGGAAGCTCCACCGACAAATTGGAACAACCGGAGATAATGAATGAACCTTCCATCCTCAAAGCAGAGGTGGAACTGGCCAGGATGCGACGGCATCTCAGCGGAAGTGATAAAAGCCATGGGAGTGAGGGGAGTTGATATATTCCACAACCTTGTCCAAAAAATCTGGTCCACAAAAATATGGCCAGAAGACTGGGTAACATCGATATTTATGCCTTTGCACAAGAAGGGCGCTAAAACCATATGTGACAACTACCGCCTTATATCCCTAATCTCACACGCTAGTAAAATAATGTTGTCTATAATAAATGAAAGACTAAAATGTTACCTGGAATGGCAAATTCCACCAGAGCAGGCAGGGTTTGTTCGCGGTCGTGGCACTAGAGAGCAGATATTGAACCTTAGCCAAATCATCGAAAAATGTCGTGAATTCAACAAACCCCTTTATTTGTGCTTTGTTGACTATAGCAAAGCCTTTGATAGCATTAAATGGAACCGGCTCTGGACAGTCCTGAAAATGATGGGAGTCCCCGATCACCTAGCACTTATAATTCAGAATCTGTACATAAACAGCAAGGCAGCAATAAGAATCGACAACGGATTGTCCAATACTTGCAGAATAGAAAAAGGTGTGCGTCAGGGATGCATCCTCTCGCCCATTCTCTTCAACATTTACGGGGAATTTATCATGAGGAGAGTGACGGATAACTGGATGGGCGGAGTTGCGATTGCCGGAGTAGAAATCTCTAACCTACGTTATGCAGACGATACCGTTCTGTTGGCCAACACCTCGGAAGAACTTCTGGTAATCTTTAGTGAACTGGAGAGGGAAAGTAATGACCTTGGCTTAGATATCAACTACTCAAAGACCAAAGTGATGATCATCGATAGAGCTCAGAATAATCAGACAGACATCCAACGTCTGGGACAATGTCAGGTCGTTGACCGGTACATATATCTCGGAGCACTGATTTCAAATGAGGGCGGATGTTCACAGGAAATCAACCGTAGATGCGAAATCGCCAGGCGAACAACAAAAAGCCTTCAGAAAAAATGGCGAGACAGTGCTATCACGTTGAACACAAAAAAGACTATCGTAAAAACATTGATATTCCCGGTATTACTATATGGAGCGGAAACGTGGTCGATGAAGGCTGTTGATCGCAGAAAAATTGACGCATTCGAGCTCTGGTGTTGAAGAAGAATTCTTCGAATTCCCTGGACAGCGAGAAGGACCAATGCATCTGTCATTCAAGAAGTCGAAGAACCTCAAAGATTGTCTAAAATAGTACAAGCTCGAATCCTCAGATACTTCGGACACTTACAGAGAAGGAATGAGGACAACTTGGAGCGGCTGATAATTCAAGGGCAGGTAGAAGGCTTCAGGTCCAGAGGTAGGTCGCCAACACGCTGGACCGACCAAATAAATAAATCCACAGATTTAACAGTTAACCAAGCTGCCTACAGCGCCCACAACCGGAAAAGATGGCGAGAAATGGTTAGACGCGTGCTAGAATGATTTGAGGCTATGATCACGACTCCTCTGCCAAGAGGAAAACGACGAAGAAGAAAAATATATATATATATATATATATATATATATATATATATATATATATATATATATATATATATATATATATATATATATATATATATATATATATATATATATATATAGAATAACCTTCTGACACCAGGGCAGCTTTATTGAAGAAAAGCTCCGTAAAACTTTTAGGTTGAGCACTTTATTTCAGGAAAGGCTCGAAACCTAACACTCCACTACGTTGCACTATGTAGGATTGACTTTATTTGAATGTTGCACTGTTTATGATTGATTGCACTTTATTGGATCTGGATTCTTTGAAGTTTAAGACATTAATTAATACTGAATAGACTTATGATGTATTATACGTAGACATTAATAATTAAACGTAGAGAATGAACTATAAACTGGGGTTACGATGTGCACAGGGGGTATCGACTGGACTTTGAACTAAGAGAATAACATTACGACGTGTACAGCATGAAGGAATCTACTGGACTGAAGCTGCGTAGGATTTCTCTGACTTATATACTTTTAGTATAAATGCTGACCTAAGGAAACATTATATATATATATATATATATATATATATATATATATATATATATATATATATATATATATATATATATATATATAATATTTACACTGTGCATGTAACTATAGGGAAACTATCATCTTGTAACGTCTCAAATCCAATTTTTAACTATCAAATGAAACAACTCTCATTTGTAGTCAAGATCAAACTGATAAACATGTGGAATTCGTGACGTTCTATCGACTGGATCTTGCGAATTTATTACGGTTAATTGAGGCAGTTGTGAAATTTATATGAGTGTAATCCACAAAATTCAAACTTTTCATGACAGTTAAAAAAATTGTGCAAGAATGGTGATTTATGTGATGATTTCGCTTCATTTTGTCGCTTGTTTCCCCAAATAAGTAATGGAATCAATATTAGGTGAATTAAAGTAATGCTGGCTAATGACGAGTCTCAAATCCATAAGCGGGGTATACTGCTTCTGCAAATGCCCCGGTTTAATTTTTAAAAAAGGAATGGAAAAAACATATAGTGACGCTTTAGACACCTGTGCGGCTGTTCGTTGATAATAAGATTCCACGGCATGCACAGAAAAAAAAACTTTTGAATTTATGTTTCCGTAGTTCTGGAGTATCTCTATTTATTAAAGAAATTCTTTTGTTTCATAGAAAATTTGCTTTGGTGGCGATTAAGTTACAATTCGAATTCCCTTTTTATATCCAGAATTGAAATAACTTTTTCAAGCCTTCAAGCTTTTAAAGTTTCTCAGCCCTATATTGGGCTTCGTCGAGTGCCTCCATTCTGTAAAGCAAAAGATCATCCAGGGTACATTTGGTAGGGCAGCTGGGACACAGCAGAAAGTGTCCAATATTTTGGAGTTCGCCAAAGTCACACTTATTATCGGTTTCATCTTTAAAGCCCCACTTGTGATCGGGTTCACCTTTATCAGTGCCAGACGTACCCTGATACGGTTTAATGTTATCCAAGCCTTTCAGAATGATGAAGTACCACTAGGCATCTACTATGAGGTGGAGATGCCTTCTCGTGAGTCGTGTTCGACATTTATGAATTTCTTGCGAGATTATTGAGCCCTCATTCGGAATTCGGGATTTGAGAAACCGGCCAATATATATATATTTTTATCACAAGTTGCTTAGGTTTGAATCATGCAATTTTATATCAGCAGGGGTCATTTGTATTGAAGACAACTTTTATAGTATTAGTCCGGTCTATTTAGACATAAAAATAGTGGTCAAATAACAAAAATTCTCGGAGAGCGAAATATTGGTGGAGAGCTGGGGTTTACCATTTAAAATGAAGTTTTAAAAATCCCTATCGATCCTATGTGTGCTACTAAAGTTATTCGGAGTCAAAGGTCAAAATTCGAGGTTTTTTGGATTTTTCTGGAAAACGGTAAGTTTTATCGAAAAAAATCTCCAAAATTGTAGATCTTAAAATTCTCTACAAAGATGGTCTTCATGATATTTTCCTAAGAGTTACAATTCCTGAGATATCGCGATTCTAAGAGTCACATTATACATGATATGCTAATAATCAGGCACTGCTACATTTCGTCAGCAATGTACAGAAGGGGAAAACGTCAATATTTAAATTATTCGAAAAAAAGATTTGACTGAATGCGCTAAAGTATTTACAGAAATTAATTCAATACCTCAAACAATAATTACGGATTCGCTTTCTTCTTGCGGTTTATGGAGCTCCAAAAAAAATTACTTGCATTGATAAATACCGATACTTAACTTTTATAAAAAATACGCGAAACGAGAAACAAGTACAACTATCATGTCTTCCTCCAACATCGGGATCTGCTATTCAACACTTGTATCGAGTATACTCTCAAGTTCAAATATGGCTAGGCAATCAACTGAACCCAGAAGACTGGTGTTGGAAATTGATAGATAATACTTTGGAACCGATTCAAACTTTACTCCCACCTGCTCCAGAAAAACTCCTCAACATTAATTTTTGCAATTGCAAAAAAGATTGTAGTACCAAATGTGGCTGTAAAAAAGTCGGGTTGCTGTGTTCTCCAGCGTGTACCAATTGCCAAGATCAGTCTTGCTCAAATGCCCAGTTGAGTACAATAGAGGAAGATTCCTGTGATTCTGATGAAGAGACCAATGACTCAGCCACATTTGAACAATTTATGAACATCCAGCAAGAGGAAGAGGAAGAAGAAATCGAAGAAGACATGACTGTTGAAGTAGACTTTCAAGAGTATGAATCTGATTAAAATATCTAAAGAAATCAAAACAATAGTGAACCCAATAATCAATAGTAGGTAATATTTAGAACTTGACGGGTATTGTTCCCTTAAATTATCCTAAAATTGTCATGACAGTTAGTGGGGTAGGCCTACAGGGGAAACCACGGTAAAAAAACGCGCCGAGTACACTACCTCACAGGTGGCGTGGAAATGTGTGCATATCATGTATAATATTACTCTTAGAATCGCGATATCTGAGGAATGGTAACTCTTAGGAAAAACTTATGAATTATTATGAAATTATAAAAAACCTCAAATTTTGACCTTTGACCCCGAATAACTTTTGTAGCAGACATAGGATCGATGAGGATTTTAAAAACTTTATTTGTAATGGAAACACCAGCTGTCCACCAATATTTGGCTCTCCGAGAATTTTTGTTTTTTTAAATGCCTATATTGACCTGACTATATGTGCAGATCTAGATTATGAGAGGCGAGCTAACTCCACAGTAATTAGGCGATAATTATTTGCGATTGTAGTCTGACTCCTCATCTCCTGTTTGCTGATAGTCTCAAGATGTTGTTCCTAGAGGTAACCTTTCGATGAGTCTTTTCTGAATATGTTAGCTTATCAGTGTAATTTAGAAGGCTGACATTCCAATTGATGTTCAGCCATCTGTTCATCTATTTTGAGCGCATTTCTATAGACAGATATATAATTTTCTAGAGGTTCTATTTGTTGGACGATATGCAAAAGATAGTGAAATGTTAGCAAATTAAATCCTTCAGTGGGAGACTGACATAGTCACTTATATTATTTAGGTCTTCCATGACTCAGGTTTCAAATGAGTATAATTATCCTGAATCTGTTATTTTCAAACTACGAACTTATGGAACGGCTCTCGAAAATACGTATACTGCTTTCTTTTTAGAAAGAGACTAATATTTGGAATTTTCTCACACGCCGGCATTGCTTTACATATACATTACCAAACTAAAATTTCATTATGAAAGTCATACCATAGTGACTGATTACATTAATATCTCTTTTACTGCAAAATTTGTTATTGAGGGTATCTACAAAAGATAGTGCACCAGTACATTTCGCAAAAAGGTTCATTGGGCTTGAATTGAATCGATGATATTTCTTGATTCGGTTCAATTTGCTTGCATGTCTCTCAGCCTACGTATGCGACTAGCAAGATTTGAGGATTTTTCCTGAAAAAATTTCAACTAATCGGTATTAAATTCATTTAGTAGATTTCATTTAATGATCCTGATTTAAAAATTCTTTGTCTACGTACTTTATTTTCATGAAACAATCACATATGCCAATGTTTGATTTCATACCTAAATTAGCCGGCTTTACAGTTCCGGTGCAGTTACGATTTCTACTGCTTAGTTATACCTCTGAATCAATGAAACTCCAGAATTTAAATCTGAAGGTAATGTAATAACATTTGTCATTGTAATCAAGAAAAAATAAAGCAGCTCGATTTTGTCTATTACGCTTGTTGGATTGCATCATTGACTTCTACTTTAATTTCAGAATTATAGGAGTTACAGATTTTAGTTGAATTTACAATTAGTTCACAAATTATGGAAATATTAGTAATGAAGCATTACAACTTGCACATCACACAATATTTTAACATAGGTACTATATAATGAAGATACTATGTAACTTAAATTTTTAAAAGGAATGTTTAAATTGAGAATATTATTGGAAAATCATCACATTTCCCTTCTTAACTTTTTGTTGTTGTTTTCGGTTGTCGAAAGTGAAATATGAATTTAATTTCTCATGAATATGTTTCAATCTTTTCCATCATGTACCTATAGCAATACTCACAATGTAATTGTTTCATTCCACTCTGGATTCAAACAGGCTTTGATAGTTTTGGTTTTCTTCTTCACACCATCCGAATCAGGAATCAATTTGAGCTTAACATATGGATCGCTCAATCCATTGGGATCCATAGGAATCAGATTGCGGCCCTGTTTAACTGAAACATAAGTCATTGAAAATACAAGCCAAACATTATGAAATTGATGCAACATCGACTCATTAACTACTTTTACTTCATACTGTATCGTAAAAAATAATTTTACATACTTGATTTTAGTCCGGTAAATAACATATCACGGCATTGAGTACCTACCATACAATTACTGAATATTTTACCGGACTAGTCCGGTGAAAATTTTTGCAGGACTAGTCCTGTAAAAAAATTCACAGGACTAGTCCTGCAAAATGTTTCACCGGACTAGTCCTGCAAAATTTTTCCGCAGCACTCGCATTTAATATGCGATGATAACGATAAAATGATGAACAAGAAAAATTACTCGAGTTTCTATGGAAACTTTCTCACAGTATGCATTCAATTCACAATCTAAAAACACTCATCCCATAAAGAATAAATATTCTTCATAATGATTACTCACATTTCTTTTTGTTTGTATACAGTATGAAATAAAGTGTTGTACGTCACACGTCTGGTAAACTTTTTCTAGTATCTTACTCGTACTTTAAAAAAATATTTACCGGACTTATAACGTAAATAACTATTACGCACGAAATCAATAAAACGCGTGAGCAGCAGAGCTCCATCACAAAGGTCGTATTTTTCGACTTATATAAAAATAAGAAAATAATTAATTTTATTGGGAAAACAATTAAAGACATTTTAAAAATCAGAAAATTTTATTCAAAATAAATCAAAAATTCGCAAATGCATTACGAAGCATGTCGAGATGCGATTCGAACGGCATCTTCTTCTTCTTCTGTAGCTTATACTGTCCACTGCTGAACAAAAGCCTCTCTCAAATGCTTCCATTTCCCCCGTTCTTGTGCAACCAATATCCAGTTTCCGGCTGTTCTTCTCATATCATCGCTCCAGCGGGTAGGTGGTCGTCCTCTGTTACGATATGCGTCCTGTCTTGGACGCCATTCTGCTATCTTCTTTGTCCATCGATTGTCCGTCATTCTGGCAACATGCCCCGCCCAGTTCCACTTTAAATGTAAGATAGTCTCGACAGCATCTCGTGTCTTCGTTCTAAGTCTTATAGTTGTATTTGGGACTCTGTCTCGAAGGGTGATTCCCAGCATCGATCTTTCCATCCTGCGTTGCATCACTTGTATTTTCGTAATGTTTTTTCTTGTAAGTGTTAGTGTTTCTGCACCATATGTCAACACAGGAAGGACGCATTGGTTGAACACCTTCCTCTTCAAGCATATTGGGAGATTGGACCGAAACACTGATTTTAGTTTTCCAAATGCTGCCCAAGTCAGACCTATTCTTCGCTGGATTTCGCGTGTCTGATTGTCCCGTTCGATGCTGATTTCATGTCCTAGGTATTTGTATGAATATGTCTGTTCTATATTTATGTTGTTAATTTTTAGAGAATTGCTTAGAACAAGGTTCGTCATATATTGTGTCCTTGACAGATTTATTTCAAGGCCTACCTTTTCTGCGGCTATATGTAATTTTTGTAACATTGTTTGAGCCTTAGCCGTGTTGTCTGTTATTAAGACGATGTCGTCGGCGAAGCAAAGGTGGCTTAGATTTTCTCCATCGATGTTAATTCCCATGTTGTTCCAACTTATTTTGTTTAGCACACTTTGCAGCAGAGTAACGAATAGTTTAGGAGAAAGCGCGTCACCCTGTCTCAGACCCCTTTCAATTTTGAACTTGTGGGTATGTTGATTGTTGTTTATCTTTACGTATGCCGTGGATGTGGTATATATGTATTTAATAGCTGAGGAGTAATGGTAGTCAATTCGGCATTCTGCAAGTGCTTCTAGCAGTTTCTGATGGTCCACTGTATCAAAGGCCTTTTTGAAGTCTATAAAAACCAACATAAGCGGTTTGTTGTACTCTATACACTTCTCAATTATTAGTTTCATTGTGAGCAAGTGATCGTTGGTACCGTATTTTGTTCTAAAACCCGCTTGCTCTCTTGAAAGAAAGAACTCTAGTTTGTTTGTTAGACGTGTTGTTATAATCTTTGTGTAGAGCTTATAGATGTGACTTAGAAGACTTATTGGCCGGTAGTTTTCAAGGTTCGTGTTATCTCCTTTCTTGTGTATGATGATGATTTGTGCACTTTCCCATTGCGATGGCATTGTTCCTTCGGAGAGGCATTTATTAAATAAGGTTTTAAGGGCATTGATGATGTCTTGTCCGCCCATTTTAATGCTTTCTATTGCCATCTCGTCTTCACCAGGTGCTTTGTTGCTTTTCATATCTTTTAAAGCTGATATAATTTCATCGTCATTTATCTCTTCGGGGTCTTCTGAGCCTTGGTTTAAAATTATTGGAATATTGGATTCTATTTCTCTATTTGGTGTTGAATATAGTCGTTTGTAGAAAGCTTCAATGGTCTGTGTTATTTCTTTTTTGTTTGTCACTATTCTGCCATCTGTGTTTTTGATTTTATATATATTATTTCTCCCCGCTAGATTTTTCCTTGCCAGAACTTTTAGACTTTTATTCTCTTCTATTGTAGTTTTTATGGATTCCGTATTTTGTTCTCTTTTGTTTTTTCTTATCTCTTTAGCTATTTCTTTATTGATACTTCTATATTCTATTGTTGTCTTGTCTGTCAGTTCTCTTCTTTGTTTCATTAAAGATTTTGTTCTTAGGTTGAGTTTTTGGTTCTTGTTTTTGCTTTTGCAGCACTTTTCAATTGTTGTATTTACACTGTTTGTAATGTTCTCATACATTGCGTTAACTGTCATACGATCATTTACGTCTAGAGATTCAGATATTTGCTGTTTATATTCATACACGTTTTCAGGCAAGTTCCATTTTTTGTGACTCTTTTTTAGGACCATGTTGTTTCTTTCCTTTCTTATGTTTAGTTTTATTTTCGATCTTAATAGGCGATGGTCGCTGCCTGTTGAGAATCTATTCAGAACATCTACATCACTGACAATATCTTTTCTGCTGCTGCATATGAAGTCGATGGCGTTCTTGGTCCTTCCGTCTGGGCCCATCCATGTCCATTTTTTGTTGTTATTTTTTTGGAAGAAGGTGTTCATTGCGAAGAGATTTTTGCTATGCAGAAAGTCTATCAAGGTATTTCCTCTTTCGTTTCTCTCGCCCAATCCGTGGTGCCCAACCGCGTTTTCAGCTTCATCTATTTTGCTTCCGATTTTAGCATTAAAGTCTCCGATTAGCAGAGTATAGTGGGATTTCTCGTCTTGTATGGCTGAGGATATATCTTCGTAAAAGCATTCGATATCCTCCTCTGGATGGTCGCTTGTGAGCGCGTAGGCTTGAATGATTTTCAGAGAGTATTTTTTGTTGAGTTGGATGGTGATGAATAAGACTCGAGGGCTTATACTTTTGATGTTTATAATGCTTTCAGTGTGTCTTTTGTGGACCAAAAAACGTACTCCTCTTATTGCAGTTTCTTCTCCTGCATAGTAAAAGATATGTCCTTTGTCCAGAGTGATTTGACCTTCCCCTATGCGTCTGACTTCGCTTAGGCCCAATATGTCCCATTTAATGTTTGTGAGTTCTTCCTCTAGTTCTAGCATTTTTTCGTTTGTTGATAGTGTTCTGGCGTTGTAAGTTGCTACGTATATCGGGTATTTTCTGTGACGGTGTGTATTGTTGTCTTTAGGTGATAAAGGCGATTTTTTGCCTCCCCCAGAATCCATGAGGCAGACCTTTTTCAAGGTGTGGGATTTGCCAAATATTGATCTACCCACCTGGGGTGTGTGTCCTTTTCTCTTTGGAATCGCCATATTGAGAGGTTTATAGCCAAATTTTCTTCCACGTTGGCCAGACGGGTTGTAAGAGGGATAGGAATATTAGAAAGGGAATAAGTGGTTTATATAGGAAATTGGGAGTTTTGACGAACGGCATAGTCTCTACGAAATGCAGCTCTGTTGAGGAAGACAGCTGAAATAGGAACGTATTCCAATTTGAACTTAATTTACGTTCCAAATTTCAACCCTCAAATTCAACCAGCAGACGCTGCGGAGTTGCTCAAATTTTCAAAAACCATGAAATATCTACATAAAATTGGCGGCGGTTGAAAAAATTTACCCAAATTATGATACATTAGTATTGTCTCGATAATAACCCCAGATTCCAAATTTGATCCCATTTGGTTTGATTGGAGCCGCAAGAGATGCCAATATGTACCGGGAAAAATATGAAAATGAAAACACAACTGCCTACGAAAAAAATGTCAGCTGTTGGAGAAATTTCTACAAATTGTTAGTTTCAATGAGACATGAAGAAAATTTCGAAATTCGTTATATAGAAGGCCTAAAATGGATTAAAAATAAACAACTATCGCACATGACTGATGACTTTCGATACGCTGCGACAGTCTATTATTTTCGGAGAGTATATACGCCTAAAAACACGGGCTGAAAGGACAAGTTAGTTGAGTTATTATTACTTCAAAAACCCCAAACGGAATTTGGCAATATTTTTCAAAATGTTTTACAGAACTTGAAACAGCGAGTTAAACCGAGACCTTCTATTGCAAAAGTAAAAAAAATTTAAATGAAAACCTCATGTTTTCACAAAACGAGATCTAGTAAGAACGTAGATTCCAAACTTTTATTTTCATTTTTCTATGTGAGCATTTCTCTCCACATTCATAAAGATACAGAACGTTCAGTCGACGAAATCTCATAAAATATTATCATGTGTTAGAAATTATCTAACAATTTGTCCTCCTAATGGTGTTATACTAGTAACAAGATAAGTTAGGATTTCTTTTTGCCTGATGAAATGAATATTTCTCCTTATCCTACAGTAACAGAGATTTGCCACTAAGGACGTATTTTTTTCTTTGCACATACAAGTTATGAACTCCTCTAAGTCAATTTGCAGAGGCTGAAGAGAAATTTTTTTACATAAAATATAGGAATAAATACGAAATTATATATAGCACATCTCTGACACTAACAAATTCACATACAAATTTTAAGCTTTCCAGCTGAATTCTGAATGCTCGAAAATCTTCAAAACGCTTTTAATATTAACTTAAAAAAAGTAAATCAATTGAAACCCCATGGTGTATTTTCATTAAAATCAACTCAATCTGAGTATCAAATTTCAACCCAATCAGCAGAAGCTCTGGAGATGGGGAAAAACGGGATATCCCAACTTAAAAAATGCGGCGTTTTGGGAAAATAGTTGAAACCGCTAAAAGGCACTTGCCAAATATCTATTTAATCCATCTACGTTAACAAAAGCTTGATCTTAATCACTTACACATTTTTCAACCCTCCAACTCAATTTCAATAGGGTGTGCCAAATCCTCCAAAAATATTTTTTTAACTTCATGCAAACTCGAAAAATTCCTAAAAGGCTGAATTTTTTCTCAGTACAAATTGGCATTTCCAGTGGCATTTATCAGACACACACATATAAATATATATATATATATATATATATATATATATATATATATATATATATATATATATATATATATATATATATATATATATATTATAATATATATATATTTTCTCCGGATTGGAGATAATCGCCTCCGTGGCCAAAGTTTACCAAATCTCCCATTACCGGAGAGTTCAAACAATAAACACAAATAAAGTGATTTTCTTCCATAACAGAGGATTTATTATAAACAGCATTTCATCTAAAAACATGTCTATACTATTCCTATAAACGACACTCTATACCGATAATTTCTCTTTATACTTGCTTTAATATCTTTCCCAATAACTAATTTTGCTTTTTTAATACTCATAGTCTTACTCTTCTATAGCAATCTCTCGGATGGCGCATTATATCGCCTCCGGGGGCAGAAAGTTTGGACCAAATCTCCTAATACCGGAAAGCTTCAAACAAGTAGAAAACCACAACATTAAGTAGATTTTCTTTGCCAATGAACAGAGGATTTCTATTTATTAAAACTATTTTTTTGCATCTCCTAATAATTTTCAACTCGACCATACTTACTACGCCGCTTCTTCGAATGAGGACCAACAGGAGTCTCCGAAACACGTTGTTCAATCAGGCTGCTTCCACTATAAAACCGCTTTCTATATACGATAAATTCTGCGTCTAACTTTTTTAATATCTTTCCCGTGACTAATTCCTTTCTGTTAAATGAATAGTTACTCTATATTATTTATTTTCGTAAATCATTACAGTTCAGGTCCAACTAATGGTTTCTGTAGTGTTTCCCTTGCCTTTCTAATGAAAGACAACTTGTGACAGTGTTAATTATTAGACTGAAAGAATATGTTAAACAAGAGAGAGTCATATTCAATCTTTATCAAGTTCGAATAAAATGGTCAAAGGAATTTCAATTTTGTTCAAAAATTTGTTGAATAAGCTATCGAAGTGTTCCATTAGATGAAACGTCCAATTGTAGTTTAATATAAATAATCGAGTTTTATTTAACGATTCAAACCACGCCTGGTTTATTGCTTTCAATATTACTCTAAGAGATAAAGAATAATAATCACAGGCAAAAAACGAATTTCAGAAGTTAAAATAATTATATGCATTATTTGCTAGCTGAGAAAAATATGGCAATCGACCCAAATCTTACATTTGTCTTTTATATTGTTAAGTACCCTTTCTCATTTTAAAAAATTTTGAAATTCTAAATCTAAAATTTTCATTAAAAACGGCTACATTACGCATGATAAACGTAACTTATACCGAGCTAATTTCTGCTTTACTTGTCTTGAATATTTCCCAAACAGCTAATTTGCTTTTTGTTTAATGCTTAATTTTACTTCTTTCTGAGATCTCTCGGATGGAATTAATCGCCTCGGCCGTGGCAAAGTTCTTGGAACCAAATTCCCAACCGGAGAGTTCAAACAATAAACCACAACATAGAGTTGATTTCTTCCATTAACAGAGATGATATTTAGACGTAAAAAATCTTTCATAAAAACAGCACTTCCATATACAACGGAGACTATAACCGATAATTTTTTTGCTTTACTTGTTTAAATATTTTTCCCAAAACTAATTTTCTTTTTTAATATTCAAATTTTACTCTTTCTAAGATCTCTCGGATGGGAATTAATCGCCTCCCTGGCAAAGTTTGACCCAAATCTCCAAACCGGAGAGTTCAAACAATTAAACCACAAATAAGTGAGTTTTCTTCCATAACAGAGGATTATTTATTTAAACTATTTTTCATCTCCTAATTTTCAATCCTATACCTTAGCTACGCCGTTTCTGATGAGGACCACAAGAGTCCGAAAACACGTTGTTCAACGGCTGCTTCCATATAAACGTTCTATATCGATTAATTCTGCTCTACTTTTTTTAATATTTTCCCGTGACTAATTTCTTTCTGTTAAATAAAAGTACTCTATAATTATTATTTTCGGAACATTACATAGGTAAAGGTTTCTGTAGTTTCCCTTGCCTTCTAATGAAACAATTTTTGGAAATGTTAATATTAGCTGAAAGAATTTTAACAAGACAGATCAATATTCAATTTTATCAAGTCAATAAATGTCAAGGAATTTTCAATTTTGTTTTCAAAAATTTTTTTGAATAACTATGAATGTCCATTTAATGAAACGTCAATTTTATTAATTAAATCGAGTTTTTTTTAAGATTCAACCAGCCTGTTATTGCTAATAATTATATATATATATATATATATATATAATATATATATATATATATATATATATATATATATATATATATATATATATATATATATATATATATATATATATATATATATATATATATATATATATATACTACTACTTCCGCATCTCACAGTTAACTTTCGATACAGTGCAAAAGCTTATTATTTTTGGGAAAAATACGACTCACGGAATTGATAGTAATCGGAAAATGAAGGCTATATCGTATAGCTCAAACAATTAACTATATGCGTTGCACTTGTGTATGTATGAGATTTTGATGAACGTTAATTTCTTGAATAGTCGAAATTCACAAACAGATTCTCTGTGGTGCCAGTTATTCTGATTTACTTCCAATTTGAGAAGAATATTAGGAACTGTTATTTTGAAGTGATCGACTGGAGATAAGCTGAAAGGTCAATTACTATCATCCCTAAGAAGATACCTCTGCTCATAGTCATCTCGTCCATTAATTTTTTCTGAGACATATACAGCACATGGAAAGCGTCGAAAGTTACCTTCTTTTTAAATGCTAATAATACAAAATAAAACAAAAAGAATTTATCTGTTTTCTTTGAACTGATTTTATTTTGAGTAAGGTTGATTTATTGTATATAGTATGCTTCATGAAAAACAAATGAAATTTCACACAAAATCCAATTATGCTGCATTAGAAAACAGGCCACTCTATTAAAAATGAGAATGTTAATAGTCACCGGAATAACCGGAAGTGACAGACATAAGTACACCAAAGTTTTATATGAATGGAACATAACAAAAAACCGCAAAAGATGAATTTGTGGACATGAACTATATATATATATATATATATATATATATATATATATATATATATATTATATTAATATATAATTCTTGGGGGTAGGTCATTTATAATGTTCTCTCTTCAACATTATAAATGACCTACCTCAAAGAATTATATATTAATAAAACATAACAGGTCAGGAAATAATCCACTTAATTAATAAGGTCTGGGATAATAACCTTAATTACAACACTTCAATCACCAACAAACAAAATAACAACATAGATCCAATATTCAAGAAATTTTCCAAACTTCAGGCTAACTTGGCAAAGGAGAAAAACAAGAAGATTTTCTTAATCCGTTGCAGAAATCTTAATTTGACACCAAAGTTTATTAGGATCAAGTCAAAGGCAAATATTTTCATTGACAAATACAGAAAAAGGTATGAAGCATTCCTCAAGATATATTATACACAGTGTCTAAATCTCTGCATCATTAACACCTTTACACAAATTAACAAAATCCAGAATGAAATTTACAGCATCAAAAGAAAAATCATGATAATAATTTCAAAACCGAGTTTTTTAATAATGAATCAATTAAATACAACCAACTATTCCAAGAAATTAAGGATCGACATCGCAGAAAAATAAATTTATTGTTACAAAAAAATAATACAACTAAAAAATTCAATAATTGTCCTAATTGGATTGTCAACCTCACTAAATTCTCAATCCCTGATGATGTTAAAATGTTTCTCAGTTTAGGCCCTACGTTTTCTATCAACAAACAACAAATAAATTTCAAAAATATTATCACAAAAGTAGAAACAGCTATTATCAACTTAGACCACACAAAAAAAATCAAATTAGAAATAAAGTCTGTAATATTTTAACTAATTTCAAAAATAGACAAAACCACAACCATAAAATAAATAGATCACAGTTCAATCATCACATCAAATCTACCAATACATTCATGAAAAATAACCCGAATATTTTAGTTTTAAATGCAGATAAGTGTAAGAAAACAGTTTTAATGAACAGAAATGACTATAACAATAAAATGAATGAAATGTTAATGGACCATGAAACTTACAAAAAAGAAAAACATGACCCTACTCTCAATACCCAACTCACATTAAACAAAATGATCAATGAATGGCTTAATAAAAAATATATCGATAAAACTACCAAAAACCAACTGATTTGCCACAATGGTAAGTCACCTTATATATATGGTCTACCAAAACTTCACAAACAAAATATTCCTCTCAGACCAATAGTTAATACCACTCAATCCCCAACATACAATTTATCTAAATACCTTTCGCATCCCATTTCAAATATTATCAATAAATCACAACATTTTATAAAAGACTCATGGGATTTTCATGAATTTATTACTAAACAAACCATTCCTAAAAACTTCGTCCTCATTTCACTCGACGTCATCTCTTTGTTTACAAACGTACCCATAAATCTTGCTCTAGAAATTTTGGAAAAAAGATGGGAAGAATTGAAACCATTTACAACTTTACCAAAATCAGAATTTATAAAGGCCACAAAGTTTTGTCTAAAATCAGCATATTTCTGTTATAATCAACAATTTTATTCTCAAATTTTCGGAACTCCAATGGGCTCCCCAATTTCTACTACGATTGCAAATCTTGTCATGGAAGAACTTGAACAAAACATATTAAACAAATTACAATTTAAAACCTACATTTTTCAAAGATATATTGACGATTGTTTAACCGCAATCCCCAAAAATAAAGTGGATGAAATTTTGACAATGTTTAACTCATTTAGTGACAGATTGCAATTCACTGTAGAAATTGAAGATAAAAAATCAATTAATTTTCTCGACCTAACAATTCTACATGATAAAAACGGTAAAATTAAAACCAACTGGTATAATGAAAATGTTTGGTCAGAAAAATACCTAAATTTCGAATCATGTGTACCAGAAAAATACAAGAAGAGTGTAATCAATTGCCTTGTTGACAGAGCCATCAAACTTTCCCACCAGAATTCCGAAAAAATAATTTAGAAAAATTAAACAAGTGTTGATAAAAAATAACTATCCAAAATACTATTTCGAACCTATTATAAAAAAAAACGCATTCATCAAATTTACAATAACACAAGTATTAAATATATAACAGGGATTCAAATAACACAAACTATATTGGACTTGAATACATTCCAATTCTTTCACAAAAAATCGATAATTGCCTAAGAAACTATGATATCAAAGTAGGACACAAACCTAATAATTTTACAAAAAATTTTTTCACCAAACTCAAACCTAACACCGAATTTAGAAACAAAACACATACAATTTACAAAATTGATTGCAAAGATTGCAATGGAACTTATATTGGTAACTCAAAAAAATACTTACACAAAAGATTATATGAACATCGATATTCGGTAATCAACAATAAAAAATGCACTGCTCTATCAAAGCACGCATTAGATGAGTTACACTCGTTCGATTTCGACAACACTAAAATCCTTGCTGTTGAGGAAAATAACACACAAAGAACCTTCTTAGAAATGCTGGAAATAAATTTAGACAAAAATTCAATTAACTCGAGAACACAATTAGATAGCTTTATTCACACTTATCAAAATCTTTTTCAATGATAAAATTGCAATTTTACTTCCACGTCCACTAATTTTTGTTTATCTTGTTTTATAATTTTTTTTTTTTTTTTGTTTTTTCTCAACCCTTGTTTCGGAAATTAATTTTCAATTTAGTAATATAATAGATAATGCTGCGGAGATTGTTGGATTGTTTTATTATTTTTGTTAGAGGACTTTGACTGAAAAGTCAGATGCTTCATGCCCTTTATCATGTAAACAAAAATATTGTATAAAAAGTGTCTATCCATATGCGATCGTCGTGCATACTCTGCCACTCACAGTTAAACCAGTGAATTGTACTAACGTTGAATGCTTCGTACTGTAGTCAATCCATATATGAATTTTCACTTAAATTTATACGTAAGTAACAATTGTTCTTAATGTTTGATGTATTTGTGAAACCATTTGTTTGTGTTTTAGATAATAAATTTTGATTTGAAAATGGCTGATCGCCGAAACGCGTAAAAATGTTGCTCATTATTGAAACCTAGAGAAAAACTCTCTTCAACATTATAAATGACCTACCCCCAAGAATTATATATTAATAAAACATAACAGGTCAGGAAATAATCCACTTAATATATATATATATATATATATATATATATATATATATATATATATATATATATATATATATATATATATATATATATATATATATATATATATATATATATATATATATATATATATATATATATATATATATACATACATTTGAAAAGTTCATTTCGGTAACGAATGTCACATGACAAAAATTCCCTAGCAATATTTTATATAGTATAGTATTTATATAATTTTATGTAACCTCTACAATTCAAACGTGAAATGATATATGTCCTGTTATTTCCTCTTAATTGGTGAAGTACCTTATGCTTCGACTATGTTGCAGCGACAATTATTATGGTATCAGTAATGAAAAGAGAGCCATATTTTAGCAAGGAATGAAAGCTAATACATGACACGGTAAAGAGGTTATTTCATAATATATAAAAACACGATTCATGCTTGAAGATTTTTTTTTCAAATTCTAAAGTGGTATATCCATTGCAAACTTCTAAGTGATTATTAAAAAATGAAGAATAAAGTCACGTTCATTAGTTGATAGATAACATATTCATCTGATCCATATGGCAAAAGATTTTTCCTGAAATATGGCTGAACCTTTAGTAGAATCAGCTTCTTCCTAGATCATCTTACATTATTAAAATGAAATATTTAGCTTGAATAAGCATTTCCTGTATGTCTCAAAAGAATCAATCAGCTAGCTAGTCAGCCGATTTCGAAGAACTTACTCAGACAAACGATTCCATCATTTCCACTCTCGGAGGAAATCCAATTGCTAAAGTGATTGAGCTAACATTCGAGGGAAATGAGTAGATAGCGAAAAACTGATGCGAAAGTGAGAAAGAATAAATTAGATTAAATCAGTTTGTCACTGCAAGGAGAAAGAGGCAGCAAAACGAATCCGTACCTGTTGGAAGTTTGAATTAAAAGTTCTGAAAAATCAAAGATGACGAAATGCATAATGATTGAAGCCTTTCCTCACCAGAAATATTTATGAATAATAAGAAAATACTATTAACGCTGAACTGTTCAATAAACGGTATATGTAGATAAGCAAGTATTTAAACATATTTTTTTTGTATAAATATATTCCTAGATTGCATACATAAAAATAAGAAATTCCTTACTGAGAAAAGCGAAAAGTAACAATTTGACAGATTTTAATTTAGAAAGGAACCACATCCACAATTTTAGAGATGCATACTGATAATATAATAAAAAATATGACTCCTCATCTATTCCAGTATGAAATAGTGTGGTCCATAAAATTCTCAATATTCGTATGCTATAAAAAATTTCATTACAAAAACTGAAAAGAAAAAGTTTCATGAGTACAATTAATCAATTGAACCATTAAACATAGAAATATCAATCCCCAATAAATCATCTCCATTCTTATATTCTTATAAACAAGTTGATGAGAAATACTTTGGTTTAACTGACTCTCGTATACAGTCTACAATAAGGTTTTTATATTGCTTACAGTTCTAACTAGTAAATTTGAGGTTAACTTTCAAAAACCATAAATTAAAACCAGAAACATCAATACGATTGTGATGACCAATGTCTGATTGTCATATGCTAATTATAAAATATTCAAACAGAATGGAATGTGGGAGAATGGAAGATATACCTATACAATTCAACCTGGAAAAAAATAGTTAATGGAAATTAAGACATGAGACAGCTGAGTCAGTTTTATGTACCACTCTTAAGAAGACCTAAATAGGAAAAAGAATAAGAACAAATAAAACACTAAACATGACAGACAATAACAAGGATTGACATTGAGATAGAGAACAACAAAATTGAAAGTGACATATTCTCATTAGTATTCGGAAATTAACAGTTTTTTGGAGTGTTATACAGTAGGTTTTATCCTTATAAAACAGCATGGAATCGATTTACTTTGCAATAATTTTTTATACCAGTATTTTGATACACAATCTATTATTTTATAAGTAATTTTCTATTGGAATTGGAAGTCAAGGGTATTGTATTTCTCCCGTGTCTCCTGGTTCAACTGGAAAACTAACGCCTCCCTCCCTTAAAACGTTAAACTCAGTATTCGCTGAAGGACGTTCCGATAAGTCGACTGCGAATATTTTCTCACCAGCAGATTTTTCTGTTCTCACAAGAGAGATACATATCATTAAATCACAAATTAGCTCTTATCTTGAACTGACTACTGCATCTCAACTTATCTCAAGTTCTAGCAGATATTATCAGTAAAAACAAACCTTCAAACAATAAACAGAAAAATGCAGCCCTATCTACTCCTCAGATTAATGCTGACAATAACAACACGTCTATGACTGACACTGATAATAGCTCAAAAAATAAATAATTTCTACTCAGAAATCTGTTAAAAACAATAAGTCGGAACGCTTCAAATATAAAGTCCGATGGTGGAATCCTGAGCTCACCTACGTATTTAAAATTAGAAAGAAATTCTTTTAAAACATACCTTCAGAATCCAATTATGGAACACTTTATCGAGTCTAAAAGTATTCATACTTTATTGAGGCTATAAGTATTTAAACCATTGTCAAAGCCAAAAACAACCAAGCTAAAACTTCCTTCACCATCTTTTGTGAAAATATATCCCCTTTCTAATGCCCAAGTTTCATGGGAAGACGTTGAAAAGATTAAGTCGGGAGCATTCTTCTCAAATGGACCAAAGGCCACAAAGTCTTGTGGTTCAGATACCCTTTAACATCCCCTGTTTTACATGCTTGTTAATGTCGTACTTCTATGTGTGCTTAGTCTCACAAGTAGATCGGGGAATGAGAGACCAGATCACCTTGCTAAGTTTTGAGCCTCAAACTAAGTTCCTATGTTAAGGGAGTGTCGTACTTCTCTACCAAGGGCTCTTCATAAACTTCTATGATAAAAGTAACCATGGTAACAATATACAGATCTTCCAAGAAAGTACATTATGACTTCTTCTAGACTGAGGTCCACTCATTGCTGTTCTCTATTTCATTTACATGAAATTCAAGTCAGAATTGATTACCTGTTGTTGAAGGGAGATGTCTCTGTCCAAATATTGGCAAAGGTTCCACGAGGATAAAAATTAGGGAAAGATGAGGCAAAATTATACTATTTAAGTTGGTTACTGATGCTCTCACTACATGTTACATTAAATTATAATAATGGTAACAATATACAGATCTTCCAAGAAATATATATATATATCTATATATATATATATCATATATATATATATATATTCATATATACATGAATATTCAAGTCAAAATTGATTACCTGTTGTGTAAGAATGCTTGGTACGCAGCATGCAGGAGTATTACTCCTTAACCACTTTTTCCAAATATTTCGACAATGTTTAATTCATCAGGGAATCGCTACAAAATTAATTACAAAGTGAAACCAGACAATTTGTGGAAAAAAGAACAAACATAACTTACAGTGTCCATGAGATTGTATTGCAAAGATCTTATAATTAAAATTAATCTTGACGTTCATGTGCACACATTCAGAAACAAAGTCAGTGAGAGTAAAATTAAAATTTGCCATTGTCACCAATTAGAACCATACAGGAACAAAACAGGTCACAAATTAAATTATCAAAATATTGCCTAAATATTATATTAACCACTCCATCATTATACCGGTATATATATATTATGGGAAGTGAAATAAATTAAAAAAAATATATATATACGGGTGTCCCGTAACATAGAAACGCCAGAGTGACACTGGCCAAGGTAGAATGTCTTAGGAGCAACAGAGCACAGAAGACGCCACATCGCCAGCATGTCACTCCTAAAAAGGGAAAACTCCGAACTGTTGAAATTTATTTTAACAACTGAAAGATACATGAAACTACTTTATGGTAATTAAAACTCCCTTCAATCATAAAAGAGGAGTTATGAAAATCTTTCGTTTCGAGTATTGCATCCAAGCCTGTGAATGAATATATTTCACTTAGATGTTTAATATCAGTCTTTTTGTTCACACACGAGCATGACTGAGAAATGAAAGCCATTTCCAGAAAAGTCCTTATATTTGTATGGACTCTTTAGCTAAGAATTTAGCAACAATCAAAATTTGATATTATGATCTTCTTTTATCTACATGATCACTAAGTGCATATTTACGGTTGTAATCTAACAGTCCACTCTTTGCTGAACAAATACCTGATCTTCAAAAACTAGGACCAATATATTCACTCGAGCAATCAGCAGCAAATGGTACAACTACATTTGTGATTTTTTTTCAAGAGTCAATAAATTCCAATTTTTGTCATTGAAGTCATGCTACTTGCGAAATACTTCAAATAAAAATGAATACTTAATAAAAGGTGCAGACATCTTTTGTCGGAAAATTACAACGTGGTTGTTGTTGTAGAAAATATCTGAAACCGCTATTCATTACTCTCTTTTATTCATTGTTATAGGTAGGCGTCCAAATAATGAACAGAACATATCCTATTAATTACTGCAATAGATTTTTACATTGTTAAAAGCAAATAAAGAACTTTGATCAGAAATTTGAATCACTATTTTCACAATAGATTTTCGGAATGTCTACCATTGACTTTTAAACACAATCTTCTCAAAAATTGTCCTTTTAAACGTCTAGAACTCAAATCATTTATTTCACTTGCTGCTTGATTGATTGAGAAGAAGGATGTTGTTGCAAAATGATGAGCACACTATGCTCGAGCAGTAATAGCGCATCCTGATCAAACATTCCCAAGAAGGTGGATTGGCCGGCTAGGTCCAATTGTGTGCCTCCCGCGCTCCACAGACCACAATCCTATCGATTTTTTTTATTGGAGATGTTTAAAATATAAGGTCTACGGAAAACCAATTCGATCGACAAATGAATAACGTCAACGAATCAATCAAGCAGCATGTGATATATCCGATTTGAGTTTAAGGCGTTTGAAAGGATTATTTTAAAGAAGATGCAGATTGTGTTTGAAAGTCAGTGGTAGAAATTCCGTAAATCTACTGTGAAAATAATGATTCAAATTTCAGATCAAAATTCCTCATTTGCTTTCAACTATGTAACAATCTATTGAAATAATTAATACGACCTTATGTTCTTTACATTATTTGGACGCCTACCTACAACAATGAATGAAAAAGAGTAATAAAGAGCGGTTTCAGATATTTTCTACAACTACCAAGTTGTAATTTACCGACAAAAGACGTATTACTTTCTTTTTGAAGTATTTCGCAAGTAGCACGACTTCAATGACAAAAATTGGAATTCATTGACTTTTGAAAAAAAAACACAAATTTTATACCATTTTCGGAAGAGGCTAGTTTTTAAGATCATTTGATGATTCAGTCCCGTGCAATATTTTTTCACAGTAAATATTCAATTTTTAGTTAAGGTTTTCGGATTCAAATTGAATTGAAACATTTTAATATTTTTTAAGGTTAGCGAGCTAGTTTTCAATGAAATGATGGGTCGATTGTCTCAACCAACTACTAATGATAGCACATGAAAAAAAACCATAAGTTAGAAGTTATTTATAATCAAAACAGGCTAGAAAACGACCAAAAAGAATAGATTTTTGAAAAAAACATATGGCAATATCTCGAAAACTAGAAAACTTTTACTGAGGTCATGTTGATGTTATCTGATTGACCTGAAACCAATCTACCTCCAGTGTCACTCTGGCGTGTTATTTACGGAACACCCTATATATATATATATATATATATATATATATATATATATCGCTTCTAAACATTTTTACTAACATCATGCTTCCCCTTAATTACCTCTCCTGTTATTAATATGTTAATTTTTGGATTCTTACAGGGTAATGTCAAAGGGTATTCTGTATATATTATGCCTACCTTAACACCTACCATTTATTCCTCGCTGAGTCTTTATGATATACTCCGAAAAAAATCTAAATCCGACAAAAATATAGTTTCCAAGTCCACATCACAACCATCATAACAACCCCACCCGGTATATTGAAGACTAATTTAAACTCCGTCGTAATACGGACCTGGTGGAACGTTCAGTTCATTGTGTACTTGTGTAGATGGTTACGTAACCGGGCACTTGGATAGAAGACCCAACAAACAAACGATATATTTTAATTCTGTGAAGTAGGGTTCTATTTATATAACCATATAATGCTTTATTGTATATTTTCACAGATTTCAAATATTAAAAATAATTGGTTTCATTCTAATACTGAGAAGGAGGAACCTCTCCGAAACATCTACTACATTTCAAATCAAAGAAAGAGTTTTTCAATAACCTTACTCTGCCAAATGGAAGTTCATAGTAATTTCAAAAAGCATGTCACAACTAACAAACAAATGAAATACATATGTGAAATATGTATGTATATATATATATATATATATATATATATATATATATATATATATATATATATATATTATATATATATATATATATATATATAGTAATATATATATATATATATATATATATATATATATATATATATATATATATGTATATATATATATATATATATATATATATAATATATATATATATATATATATATGTATATATATATATATATATATATATATATAATATATATATATATGCTTCGCTTTGTGGTAGTAATATATATATATATATATATATATATATATATATATATATATACATTTATTCATTATATAGATTCATTAAATCATGATATATAATTTACTACCACAAAGCGAAGCAGGTTTTTTGAACAAAATAAAGATCAAGAAAATTTTTAGAAGTAACACTTTAAAATGCGAAATATTCGCCTTCTCGATATTCAAGGCGATCGATCACCGACGTACCTTTCTTTATTAAAAAGTCACCATATGGTTGAAAGAACTTTTGGTGTATCAGTTCGAGCAGAGAGCTTTTCATTTCTTCCTATTATTTCGTCTCGGTGGCAGAACAGCGAAATCTATATTATTTCAGCATTCCCTATACCAGTTTCTTCAGTTCCGTATTCTAAAACGAGCTGATTTCACCACTTCGGATGTCAGACAAGATAAAAATATTTTAAATCCTAGAGTTCCCAGGGTTTATTTTTGAATATTTGTTTTATGAGCTTTCCTAACTTATCCTGAACGATTTATGGAACTTGACGCAATTTCAGAATGTTATTAATTCGTTTTAGAAAACATAAGTTATTTCATCCACTATGTTTAATAAATTAGTTTTGCATTCAATAGAAAGCTTTTACTGAAATGAAAAAGGTTTATTGATTAACTATTTTCACTCTTCCGTACAATTTTAAACTCAGAAAAACGTTCTAGGGAAAAAATTGAAAATATACGACAGATGCTGAAATTACAGAAAAATCTGGCTATTTATAAACTAGGTATTTTCAGAAAAGATTGTTAATAACTGATATGATAAAATCACTTACTTAAACTAATGATTGAACTAATTTTAAACAGAATTGACTTACAATGTTTTTGGCTTTGTGAGTAATATGGCTGAAGTTATTGTTACTACTGTATGTCCATAAACATATTAAGTTTTAGTTTCGGTTTTGTAAAATAGGTGAAACATATACACTAGAAATACAAATTCAAATATTTGAAATGATTCTGCGGTTTCACGTTCAGCCATTCATAGACTTTAGTATCGTGATTAAATCACAAAATGCAGCATATTTCAGTTAACGTGTGATTGATGGTAAAGCCACTGTGGTTCTTTTTGTTCATATCTTATGTCTACTGTTGCTTAGTGTGAGTGATGATCCATATCTCAGTTCAGGAACTCCATCAATCAGGTCCAAACTATAGGCTAAATACCATTGTGGCATAGTGTCAGAAACGGCCCCAGATTAAATTTCGGAGTAATCGGATCTTACTATGACAATAGGGACCTACACGGAGAATACAAAAAAACAAAGGAAAAAAAGGAACTAGAAAAGAGAGCTAACGAAAAGGGCTAGCCCCGTGAAGAATACCAGCATCAGCCGACAGGTGGCAGTCGAGACCCCAGAGGTTTTCTCTGCAGCTCTGGAGACTCGAGCAAGCCAAGTAAGGAGAAGGACTATGGCAGTATCCGGGATGTTGAGCTTAAAGACATGAGTAGGATGGCGTTAAAACGCACACAGCGCAGTAGCCAGGGGGAATTATAGTAGGGAGAGTTAGGCTAGGGCAGCAGCCGCTGCAGGAATAGATGGAGCAGACAGAATAACTGTGATCTCAGCTACTCGGAAACTACCGGCTAACAAGAGTACCATAAGGCATAGGTCATAATGCGGTAGGAAATATGCTCTCTAGAAAGGAGAAAGGAAAGTTTCAGCGGGAGTTCAAAGAGACCCCGCCGAGCGCCAAAAAGAGTACACGAGGATGAAAGTGAAGTGTCCACAGAGGTTCTCCACTTTTATAAGCGATAGTGGCCACATCAGCTTACTCTTCAGCCGACTTCGAAGTACTTATCCGCACAAAATGTTCAATAATTTTAACTCTCGGAGGAAATTCAATTGCTAAAGTGGCTCAACTCACAAAAGATGGAAATTAGTAGAGAGCGATACATTGAATCGAAAGTGAGAAAGAATTAAACATTCCATTACATATTTGTATTTTTAACTACAAAAGAAAAAAATTTCGTAATACACAATTAATCAATAGAACTCTTAGACGAAAAGTTTCAGTGGCCAGCAACCTGTCGAAGTTTGTCATCATACAGAAGGCCCTGGAGGATGTTGTCATTTCACAGCTAGCTTCATAGAGAGGGGCTGGTGAAAGTTATGGATGGGATACTGGCAAGTGCCTTTACACCTCGGTTTCAGCTTTCAGCTAGTCTATAGGGGAGCTCTGATGATATTTTACGCGAAAAGGCAGACATCAGTGTGGAGGAGGTGAACAACATTAGGAAATAAACGATCGCAGACCTAAAGGTGCTAGAGGCAAGCATCAAGCTCCCAAGATTCTCAAGGTCATGGCCTAGCTACTGGCAGTAACCTGTCGACCAGTGCACACCCTAAAAAACCTAAAGGGTCTGCTTCACCTTCAAGTTGAAGAGGCCTAACATTCAGAGGTACAGCTACCGGAATCACAGATAAGGGAGAGTATCTCGAAGTTATTCTGGATGCTAAACTGAACTGAAGGATATACAACAGGTCCTGTGACCGTTTATGAGCTATTATAAGCTGTCCGCAGGGCCAACTGAACAACTTGTGGCCTGAGTCCTAAGGTAATGTAATGAATCTATACTACAGTGATGAAGATGGCAATACTATACGGAGCCGTGCTATGTGGGGCAGGACCCGGATGAAAATAGCAAGGGGTTTGTTCACACAAATATAGCGACCGGCACTATGAGTGCCATGAAGACTGCCCTCTGCAAAGAGCAATATACATTGTTATTCTGACCACCGCTACATACGGGGGTACAGAGTGCAGAGGGGAACTACAGAGCGACAGAGAAATCTGCCGAGTGGAAGCAATACAAGCATTGCAGGCAACAAGCCAAGCGGCGGTTATGAGAAAATACAAGGGACAAGGTACCAGTTTGGCAATACCTACAAAATGGTATACCCGACAAGAGAAGACTGACTACCTAGGCAGGACCGCTCAGTGGGTAGGAACTTACTTGGTACACAGCCGAGTACATGAAGAATTAACGGCAACGTATTTGTGAATATAAATATTAGTAGTATTTTTTTCTTAGATTTTTTCAGCAATAAAAGTTATACCAATAGAATCCGTGAAATATTGCTGAAGCAACTAACATAGTTTATATGATCAGCAGCTTTTTTATTGTCATTTCATTCAATTAATTCTGAAAAATTCAAATAGACTTCGCCAGATTAATTACACGCGTCGGTATAGTTTCAATATTTCAATTTTATACAGTTCCATTAAAAATTAAAACAAAACACGAAACAACAGGTGTCAAGCCTGTGAAAATTATTATATTTGAAATGTTTGTTGTCAAGGCCAATTTGATAAATGTCAAAAGAACCAACTTAAAAATTAGAAAACTGGAAATCTCCTAAAATACTAAACACAACCTATATATACAATGCTGATACATGCCTTGAGAGAGAATCTGAATCTACACAATAAAAAGTGAAAACATTCGGTTGTTTCATTGAGTAGAACAAGTTATGGCTGTTAAGTTGCCGATATTAAACAATAAGTATTGAATATTTGCATTTTACCTATGCACCATAATTTTCAGTTATTTAAGCATATCAGGTAGCTGAAATCAACAGATTATTATATTTACGAATAAAGTTACTAGAATGTTTTCAGGCCTCTGCAAGTGACAAATTTTATTTAAAAGAGGATATCTCAAAATTTATAACCCTAAAACTTGAAGTACATCCGAGTATTAAATAATAAATAGGATGTTTCATTCAATAGAAGAAAGTTGGTGATAGACCGGTATAACTATATGTCTGATAAAATCTGAAAAAAAAACTCTAAATATTTTAACCATGTACATCGATATTACTATGTTGTCAAATTTTCAGAATTCTCGGATCGAAGATTCTTAAATTTCGACCAATGCAATTCCGGGTTGGACACCCTATGTATATATATATATATATATATATATATATATATATATATATATATATATATATATATATATATATATATATATATATATATATTATATATATATATATATATATATATATATATATATATATATATATATATATATAATAAATATATATATATATATATATATATATATATATATATATATATATATATATATATATATATATATATATATATATATATATATATATATATATATATATATATATATATATATATATATATATATATATATATATATATATATATATATATATATATATATATATATATATATATATATATATATATATATATATATATATATATATATATATATATATATATATATATAACACCGTTTCTAGCTAAAATATTATCGTTTACACGCATTTTCTGAATGGCCTGCACGAAAGATTATTCTATATCCAATTATAGTGTAATTTGAATCTAAAATAAATAAGCAAGTCATAACGCCCGAGCATTATATCCGTTCTCAAGGCACCGCCAGCTAATGGTCACCTCACCAAAAATGTATATCATTATTAGTCTAGTCAACAAGTGCTTTTTTGTTAAACTCATTTCAACAGTCTAGAAAAAATATGAGCAATGTGTCATCTGATTCGAACTAGCATGTAGATGTTTATCAAAAAAATTTAAGTTTCGCTTGTGAGAATTGTGAAACAATTTACCTAAAGAAAAAAGAGGGGTTTAGTTTGTTCAAATATCTCGAAAAATGCGAAAAGAAGAGAAAATTTCCTAGAATAAAGTTTCAATTTCCGGAACTGTAGTATCAACATTTATAATTTTCTCAGTAAAAATACGGCCCAAACCGGGTAATCTGGCTTGCAAAAGTCACTCCCATTTCGGACACTCCATCAATAAACATTCTTTTACCATATTAAATATGAAAATGAAGAAAAAACTCTTACTGAATATATATACACCTATACATATATATATATATATATATATATATATATATATATATATATATATATATATATATATATATATAAAATAATATATATATATATATATATATATATATATATATATATATAATATATATAATATATATAATATATATATATATATATATATATATATATATATATATATATATATATATATATTATATATATATATATATATATATACCTATATATATATATATATATATATATATATATATATATATATATATATATATATATATATATATATAAATAACTGGTTTCGAGACTTTCAATAATTAATGTAAATTTGTCCAATCGTTGCCATTTTACGTGGATATTTTTTGTTTTCATATATATCTTTTTCCGGGGCCTCGGTAGACCAGCGGTGAGCGAGTACCGCCTTGTACCGTTTGTTGACCGAGGATGTGGGTTCGAGTCCCACCTTGCTCTTGGGCGTTGTGTATGTCCTGTATTCAGTGGTTCTAGTTATGAGATTGAGTGTTGGGTAATGTACATCGTTTACAAGCCCATTGGCCGTTCGGAACCGGCGTTAAACTGTAGGTCCCTCGAGTTAAAAAAAATATATATATTTTTCCGGTACATATTGGCATCTCCAGCGGCTCACATCAAATCAAAGGAAATTTGGTATTTGGGGTTACTTTTGAATAAGAACGGAACTATCAAAATTGATGAAAATTCTGAAAATTTACTCATCTCCACAGCTTCAACACATCGAGTAGAAGGGTTGAAACATACCTGTTCTTGAATTTTGGATCGGGCTGGGCTGTTCTCAACCGTTTATGACGCTTCAGTTATAGCTAAACGTCATTTTCGTGCGCACTGATTATCATCACAAGTACATTTTCCAATTTTTATAATAGCAGTACTCAGAATTATGTGATTTATTTGGTTTTTAAAGTGAAGAAATGTCGCTACAATTAATAAATTTGAAAAGAAGAAAATCCATCGCAAAAATCATCTTTATTTTGTGATTTACCGGGTAAACTGGTAAACGAACAGAAAAGTCATTTGAAACGATTCGAAATGCAGCACATCAACGCAAAGACGAAATTGCAGCCAAGTTTGAGAAGTTGTTTGCTCCGACTGCTGATGAACAACACTTCTCGTGGCATAAAAATTGCATAGCCAGCTATATCAGCGAAGAAAAAAATCGTCGTCGTGAAATATCACAGCATAGAGCGTTGGAAAAAAGTGCATCAGGCGTGGCTGGCCACTCAACTGAAAGGACCCGCAAGTCAAAAAGAAGAAGCAGCGAATCGTCGAGTAACTCATGCTGTTCCATTTGTGGTCATACGACGAAAAACAAAATTACAAAACTTTATCCTTCAACTGAAATTTCAGCAACTACGCTAATTTTCAATCCTTCGCGTCGACACACGATGAAGTGTTCACAAAATTTTGTATCTACGAAACACTGGAAGATTTGTTAGGCAAAAACTTCCAATATCACAAATCGTGTTACAGGAATTACGTTCCATTAACAAAATCTTACATTGCTTGAAGGCAGCCCAAACATATTCGTGAAGAAATTCCTTAGAACCAATACATGAGCCACTGAACAGTCTCCAATTTGGTTATGAAAGACGAGATGAAAAGCTGTACCCGGTGCAAATAGCAAAACCGCCTTTGCCTAATTCTTTAATCAGGCCTTGCAAATTAATTGTATCTACCTTTGCAAATGCATCGGCAATAATTGTCAAAACTTACCTGCATATTGGAAAATGTTATTTTTCAGTACTTATCAATACGTAAACCACTTTTTTTTTAAGGTTAAATTTGTATTGTATTATGATCATGCCGTTTTTTATTTAAAACCTTACTCAAACAACCTTTTAATAGACAGGAACATACAAAGAGAAAACAATGTTTTTTTCCACAGCTACAGCGATGGAATCGAAACCTCCTATTATAAGGCCGAAAAACAAAACTGAAAAGTTCAGAGGCTCATGTATTGGTTCTAAAGAATTTTTTCACGAATATGTTTGGGCTGCAGCCTTCTTCGACGATTTCAGTTGAAAGATAAAGTTTTATAATTTTGGTTTTCGTCGTATGACCACAATTGGAACAGCATGAGTTACTCGACGATTCGCTGCTTCTTCTTTTTGAATTGCGGATCCTTTCAGTTGAGTGGCCAGTCACGCCTGATGCACTTTTCTGCAGGGCTGTATGCAGTGATATTTCACGACGACGAATTTTTTCTCCGCTGATATAGCTGTAGCTGGCCATGCAACTTTTATGCCACGAGAAGTGTTGTTCATCAGCAGTCGGATCAAACAACTTCTCAAACTTGTCCGCAATTTGGTCTTTGTGTTGATGTGCTGCATTTTGAATCGTTTCAAATGACATTTTTTCTGTTCGTTTACCAGTTTACCAGTTTACCCGGTAAATCACAAAGTAAAGATGATTTTGCGATGGATTTTCTTCTTTCAAATTTATTAATTGTAGCGACATTTCTTCACTCTAAAAACCAAATAAATCACATAATTCTGAGTACTACTATTATAAAAATTGGAAAATGTACTTGTGATGATAATCAGTGCGCACGAAAATGACGTTTAGCTATAACTGAAGCGTCATAAACGGTTGAGAACAGCCCAGCCCGATCCAAAATTCAAGAACAGGTATGAGTCGCTGTGGAGGGCGTTTACAATAAAACTGACAGCTGGCTTGTCAGGCAACCTTCACTTCCAAATAGGTGAGGGTCTTACAGAGATATTCCATTCGAGAAATAACGGTCAATTGTTTTCTGCATTCTACACAACTTTTTTTTCCACAGCTACAGCGATGGAATCGAAAACTCCTATTATAGGGCCGAAAAAAAAAACTGGACCATAATTCCGTCCGGCAACCTCCACAATATCATTTTATTAAGTCTTTCTTTACTCAAATCATCAATCAGAATGATGTCATCGATTTTTGCAAACGGAATGTTTCTCAGCGCCTGCACTAATAACTACTATCAAATAATTATCTCAAAACATCGAATAATATTCATATATCTAATACAAAATCTACTTTTACATCATAACAATGTATAAAAACAGGAATTTTTTCAAGCGTTCTTGATTTTTAAGTAATCATTCCTCAAAGTAATTTTCACGTCAATATATACTCCCGATACTTGCCAGAAGTGTGGAAGTATTGGGGCATAAGTAACATAACACTTCATTGTTCAGTCATTACTTAGAATCATGTACATTATTTTACGGTTTGTCGAATTTGCTTCATTTTATGGGAAAATGGCTTAATATTTCTCTAACGCATCATTCAATATAAATGATTACTCAAATCACGAATGCAAAACTACGCGTTGAAAATTTTATAACAATTTCGTAATAAAAGTATACAAATCAGATAAAACTTTTAGAGCTTTCATATATCCACTGTAGATGTCGAGTGTTAGTCGAAAACTTGGAATGAGTTGATGAGTTATCAGCTTTCATTAAATTCGAACTTAATTCATGTATATTATATATATATATATAAAAATATATATATATATATATATATATATATATATATATATATATATATATATATATATATATATATATATATATATATATATATATATATATATATATATATATATATATATATAGGGCCCCCGTAAGGGCTACTGGCGCCTGTGTGCAAAAAAGGATTTTGGCGCCCGTTAAGTGATTAAGTTTTTTATTTTTCAGGTAGGTAGGTGCTTGAAATAAAACTGAACTTTAGGAGTCATATTAATTTGTAGACTAAAATATCAAAATGAAACAAACAGAATTCAATCAAAACAAAATATATTAAAATAAATTCTTGTTCACACCCATTTTAAAGCATTTACTGAACTAATGGGGTACAGACACGTTGTTTATAAATACTAGAAAATAACCAAAAACTAAAAATCACATCTTTTTTAGGAACAAATAACAGAAATATTGCCTAATATCTATATATATATAAATATATATATAAATCTATATATATCTATATATATATATATATATATATATACAAGTACTACTTTCTACTAATACTTAGGTATTTCAAAAAATATCCAATATGCAGATTTGTTTTATCGTATGTTTTCTCGGATGGTGGAATGAATCTGAGAAAGATTCCGGGGATCAATCCGATTTCGAAAGTTTTGTTGGCGCTGAGAAGCACCGTTTGTTTCACGACGTTTCGCCAAAATCTCATTTGACTCGACGGCAACTACTGTTCGCCCTTTCACTTTTTGGCTTGGATATTCTTCCTCGATGTTAGTTTTTACGTCTTGTGTTATTTTATGCGTTTTTGTGTTTTTACCCCGAGGCGAAGCTAAGGGGTTATAGTCTCACGAGAAAAAGTTAGTAGCTGGTCCGATTTTAAAAATTCCAACGGATATCGATAAAACACATATGATTTCATAAGAAAATTTTTCCCCACGAAGAATTAAATTATAGCGTTTTTTAGATTTTTTTGTCCATAGACATGTGGTGCTATCTATATATCTTAAACCTAAACCGATTTTTACAATAATGAATTAAAATGATAGCATTCAATGTGTAGTTTTTTAATTTATATATTATAAAAAAATATATAATATACAAAAAATATTGACGACATGCACATGCGCCGAGGGGTTTTATCATTCCTAGTGCTACGCTGTAGGGTGTCCGGATTTTTTAAAATTGTTTTCCACGTTAGTGGATAATTTAGTGCATCGTCTCGTTCGTTTAGATGTCCTGATTTTTTTATTTCTAGAGCATCTCTTATGGTACGGACCCTGTTTTTTCTATGGATGCTATTTCTCTTGATCGGTCAAAATCGATTATGTGGCCTGATGTTGTTTGTTTGTTTCTGACGCTATTTTAATGTTCTTGTATTCTTGCTGATATTTTTCTGTTCGTTTTTCCTATGTATGTTTGGCCGCAGTCTGCACACGGTATGCTGTAGACGTCTTGGTTTTCTAGTCCGATTTTATGTTTCGGGGTTCCAAGTATATTGGTTATTTGTTTTTTGGGTTTTAACTATTGGTGTTATGTTATTTTTTCTCAAGAGTCTTCCAATTTTATCTGTAATTCCTTTTACGTATGGAAGTACTGCTTTTTGTATTGATTCTTCGGCGTTGTTTTTCGATGTTTTTATTGGATTTTCTTGTTTTTTGATGACCTTTTTGATGTCGGTGTATGTATATTCATTTTGTCGTAAGGCGGTTGTAATCAATAAAACTTTCGAAATCGGATCGAACCCCAGAATCTTTCTCAGATTCATATATATATATATATATATATATATATATATATATATAAGTTTATTTATTTTCGAACATCGTGGTCCAGGAGATCTAAAACGGACAAAAAAAAAACTACTTTCGCAACCTGACTGTTGACTCTCGAAACGATACAATAGTCTATTATTTTCGAAGAAAATGAGACTGAGACGCATTGCGGGGAGAAATATAAAACTTTTCTCTAGAACTTACTCAATAGAACATTCCTTTATAGGGATGTATATTTTTTTTGGTGAGGTGGCCATTAGCTCGCGGTGCCATGAGAACTGATATAATGCTCGGCGTTGTGATTTGTTTGAGATTCGGTTTACACTTTAATTAGATAAAGAATAATCTTTTGTGCAGCCCATTCGAAAAATGCTCTTTAGCGATAATATTTTAGCTAAAAACGTTGTTGTTGCTAATCTGAATCAGTCATTTGATATAGGGGTTTGGTAAACTGTCCTAAAAGCTTAGTGAAATACCTTTAACTTAGACTAATATTTTTCTTCGAATAAAATAGCGAAAGTATTATACTTTTTGGTTATGTAACTTAATACTAAATCTAATTCTCTAAGGGAATAAAGACGAGGAATTAATGGTCATTATTCTTTTTTTTTCTTTTTATGACTAGAGCTTGCGCTCTAGTCATTCAATAATACATTGAAAACAAAATACTTTAACGTCAAATGTGTCAAACACATGTTTGTGTTTGAGATGGATGAAAATGAAGAATCTTCTACTTGTACAGCTCCAGGAATTGTACAACTAGGTGACTGAACATTGAGAACCTCTACCAGAAAAATAAAGGTACATTTATAATATAATTTATGCAAGTTCTGACGAAACAGTACGAACTCATTTTCAGAAAATGTTGTCTTAGCTGACTTTGCTCAATTAAATACACAAAATAAAAAAATTCATTTTGATCATCTATTCAACGCTGAAATATATGATTAAAACAAAACATTGACGTAGATCTGGAGAAATAAGGCAAACTATATACATTTTGAAATAGAAAGTCTAAAGTATTTCAACAGACCTACGACCAAATTAGGAAATTCATTCACAAGACATCTGATGAAGTTTTTCTTCTACATCTGATCTGATTGGTTTAGTGAACTTTTCACTGGGATAAAATTCTGTCTTCCAGCCGGAAGTCTTTGATATCCTAGAGTTTGCAAGATGAATCAACAGACGGTTAAATAGCCGTGAAGGCACTAACATGCCCAAAGGTACTCTCTTGGCTAATGTGGGAGTGCCTACATGAATTAGAAAGAGTGGCTGAACAAAAATGGGTGAAACTATTCTGGATACCAGGTTATACCGATATTGATGGAAATGATAAAGCGTATGAATAACAGGGCGATGATCATCAGACAAGTATATTGGCCCAGAGCCACAATGCAGTGTGAGAACCCAAGGCAAAATCTGCGGCAAGTAAATGCACACTAATGGTCAGAAATACAGGATATCGGACGCAGTGAAACTTTCATTGGAAGACCTAACAGAAAATTTACAAAAAAGCTGCTTAGCCTCAGCAGAACACAGGTTTACCATAGGAATTTTGGCGAGTCATATGGCTGTCGAATTGAACTTGAACAAAATGGGCTTGTATGCAAGAGACCTGAGTTGCAGACTGTGCGTGTCATTGCGATGCTTTGAATCGAAAGAGACAGGCATTTCTTGGGGAAGTTCATCTAAACCCACAGTTAACTGAAAACCCTTCTATTAATAGGGACCAGTAAAAACTAGTGCAGATGACATAAATAATAAATTGGTGACCTTAGACAATTGAGTGCATAATAAGCCAATAAAGGCTGCAGTGGAATATAAGAAAAATTCACGATAGAGGAGGGGTTTTATACGGTTGGAATCCGACACTAGCCGCGGAGAGCGACTACTCTCAAATTTCGGTGTCTCATGCAAAATTTCTACACCTCGAAAAAAAATCAACTCTTCCAAAGTATTCTGAAAATTCCTTTCTTCTACTAATGTATAGAGAAATTAGGTAATTAAATAATGGGTAATTTCATATGAAACTGATAGAGGTTTTATTTATATGAACATATTTTCACATCTGGGGCTATAAGCGAGAATTTCAACTCATTGATTTTCTCGATAGAACTACTGAACTATCTAAGTTGGGAATTCGTCATTCTACTAGTTACGCCAAAATTGATGAAAAAGATTATTTACAACCCATAAACAGGCACGTGGATATTCACAACAATATATTTTTAAATCACGGTTGAAAGCTATCGTCATCCGCAAGAATTAAACAGTAGTGTACTGTTGCAATAAATTAAGTAATTAAATTTTATAGCTACTCAAGTGCCAAGACCGGCAATTGGTACTTTATACGGCGAACATACGGCATATGAGCCCCACGTTTCTAGTATGGCCCGTACGAAATTTATTGTGAATCTGTTAAGAACTTGATGATGAAAGGACTACAACATAACATGCATTAGTCAAGATTCTTCGAAATTTTTTTGCTTCTACCATTTAAACGTTAAAAGTTACTGCCTAGATTTTTGGGGGGGGGGGGGGGTGGGGGGGGGGGGGGGTGGGGGGGGGGGGGGGTGGGGGGGGGGGGGGGTGGGGGGGGGGGGGGGTGGGGGGGGGGGGGGGTGGGGAGCTGTATATAATAAGATATCTAGGAAAAATATTAAAAAACTTTCATTACATGGTTTTCAAGAAGAAGATTAGATCGAGACTTCTATCTGCACAAATAGCTGTGTTAATTTTTATTCAGGGCTACCTAAATGAATGAACTTTTAAAATTTAGTTTTGTTTTTTGGTCAATTTAATAATTCAATGTTTTAATTCTCATTTACTCTTAATAATTTTAAGATTTGTTTCAGTTTTTTATTTCGTGTCTGGTTCATTATTTATTTGTCCTGTATTTCATTTTACATTTGAGTTGTTTTATCATTAATTATTTATTTTCATTTCATTTCAATATAGACTTCTTAAATTTTTTCTTCTTTTTTTTTTATCTATAAATTTTTTGTTTTATTTTTTTGTTTATTTTGTTACTTTGTTTCATTGATTATATTTTGATTTTTGTAGTTTCGAGGTTGGAGTAGAATAGCTTGCCTAGACATCGCCTTCATAATCAAGTAAAGTCCTTTTATTATTACTATTATATATACAAACATATATATATATATATATATATATATATAATATATATATATATATATATATTATAATATATATAATATATATATATATATATATATATAATATAACATATAAAATATATATAATATATATATATATATTAAAATATTTATATATATATATATATACACATATAATATATATATAAATATATATATATATATATATATATATATGATAATATATATATATTATATATATATATATATATATATATATATATATATATAATATATATATATGTATGTATACATATACAGGGTGATTCACGGTGGATTGCACATTAGACGTTTCTGGTGAACCATACAACGGATCACTTTCAAAATTCAATGGAGGGCATAGTCGAACATTCTCTACCCTACTAAAATATTTTCGGCAATGCGGTGTTGCCAGTTCTATTAGAAAGTAGTAGCAACTTTGATTTTTCAAATTGAACTACCTGTATATTATATTATTTTTAGAATCTCCAACAATTTCGGCAACAACTTTTTCATAATATTTTCCTATAACGGCTATCTGTTACCGTTTTCGAAATAAAAATTATTTTCTTTTTTTTTCGTCGGAAATCGAGACCTCTAGAAACTCTGATATCTTTGAGCTAAGAAATACAATAATATCGAAATTTCGCTTTAAGTTTGCTGATACTTAGGGGCTTCCTACACTTCAGCCTAATCTCCCTTATTTCAATACAGAGTGGTCAAAAAAATACAGTTATTTTATGAGCTTGAAAAAGTGACTGTAAGTTGTTTATTTCAAATGGAATACCCTGTATATTATTGAAAATTCGAAAAGCTACTAGGTATCATTGGGATACTCTCCACCTCCCTAGGTTTCGCCTAACTATCTTTGAAAGATCTTTCTCATTTAATTCTATAGCTGTATATAATAAGATACCTAGGAATATTAAAAAACTTTCATTACATAGTTTCAAGAAGAAGATTAGATCGAGACTTCTATCTGCACAAATAGCTGTTTAATTTTTGCTAAGGGCTACCTAATGAATAAACTTGTAAAATAGTTTGTTATTGTCAATTTATATTCAATGTTTACATTCTCATTTACTCCTAATAATTCACGATTTGTTTCAGATTTTTATTTCGTGTCTGGTTTTTTTATTTGTCTGTATTTCATTTCACATTTGAGTTGTTCTGTTCCATCAATTATTTATTTTCATTTTATTTTGTATAGATTCTTAATTTTCTTCTTTTTCTTTTTTTTATATATATATTTTGTTTATATGTATTTTTTGTTTATTTTGTTACTTTGTTTCATTGATTATATATATATTTTTTTGGTAGTTCGAGGTTGAGTAGAATAGCTTTGCTAGACTTCGCCTCTCATACTCAATAAAGTCCTTATTATTATTACTATTATATATACAAACATATATATATATATATATATATATATATATATACATATATATATATATATATATATATATATATATATATATATATATATATATATATATATATATATATATATACATATATATATATATATATATATATACATATATATATACATATATATGTATATATATATATATATATATATATATATATATATATATATATATATATATATATATATATATATATATATATATTATATATATGTATATATATATATATATATAT
This sequence comes from Cynegetis impunctata, assembly GCA_030704885.1. Lineage (NCBI taxonomy): Eukaryota > Metazoa > Arthropoda > Insecta > Coleoptera > Coccinellidae > Cynegetis > Cynegetis impunctata. The sequence goes on along the minus strand of JARQZK010001483.1, from coordinate 338,624 downwards.
ATATATATATATATGTATATATATATACAGGGTGATTCACGGTGGATTGCACATTAGACGTTTCTGGTGAACCATACAACGGATCACTTTCAAAATTCAATGGAGGGCATAGTCGAACATTCTCTACCCTACTAAAATATTTTCGGTAATGCGGTGTTGCCAGTTCTATTAGAAAGTAGTAGCAACTTTGATTTTTCAAATGGAACTACCTGTATATTATATTATTTTTAGAATCTCCAACAATTTCCAAACAACTTTTCATAATATTTCCCTATACCTATCTGTTACCGTTTTCGAAATAAAAATTATTTTCTTTTTTTTTCGTCGGAAATCGAGACCTCTAAAAACTCTGATATCTTTGAGCTGAGAAATACAATAATATCGAAATTTCGCTTTAAGTTTGCTGATACTTAGGGGCTTCCTACACTTCAGCCTAATCTCCCTTATTTCAATACAGGGTGGTCAAAAAAATAGAGTTATTTTATGAGCTTGAAAAAGTGACTGTAAGTTGTTTATTTCAAATGGAACACCCTGTATATTATTGAAAATTCGAAAAGCTGCTAGAATTTCCGTTTTATCTATGTATATCATACCTATACCTAAATAGTCAAGTTTCGGACTTATGAGCACTTATTTTTGAAAATGTTCCTTGAACATGGTATTCCCTTGGTATTTGCTAAGCATGTCATGATTTGACAGTAACGTTGTAACAATCTACTAATAATATCGACACTTTCATCACTTCAGAAGTTAGAAATACCTTCAGAAACGATGGAAATAATTTATTCAAATGAAGTTTTTATGAATTTGTTCATTATTTTTGGACAGTGTGATAAAATTATCAGTAGGACATGTAGAAAGTTCAATGAAATGTATCCGAATCTACCGCCAATGAACCTCAAGAAGTTTATACGAATTCAGAACAATTTCAAAATGTTTGGATCAACTTTAAAAGTACCAAGAAATGTACAACTTCCGAAGACAACCAAATTAATGTCCTAGCATATTTTCAAGCATTTCCCGAGTCATCGATAAGAAGTGCTGAAGAAGATTTGGGCAAAAAATATTCATCTGTTCAAAGAGTCTTGCAAAAACATAACATGCATGATTACAAATTCACCAAAATTCAAGCAATGAAGCCTCAAGACCCTCAACAGAGAGTTGAATTTTATGAAATGATGTTGGTACGCATTCAAGAAGATCAATTTTTTTTAAATAAAATAATTTGGACTGATGAATCGAAATTTTCAAGAGAAGGGATTTTCAATAGAAAAAATTGTCATTTTTGGATCAGTGAAAATCCTCACTTCACAAAAGAAGCCGGATATCAAGAAACATTTAGTTACAATGTTTTTTGCATGTTAATGGGCAGCAAATTTAGGTACCTGATATACGAGGAGTCATTAACATCCAGAAGCTACCTGAATATTTTGAAAAATATTGTAGAGACCTTCGTCGATAATCTTCCACTCGAAGTATATTGAAACTGTTGGTACCAACTAGAGGGGGCTCCTGCACATTGTTCAAGAGAAGTGAGCGCAGAACTAGAAAGACTTTTTGACGATCGGTGGATAAGGCGCTTGGGACCGTGGAATTGGCCAGCGAGATCACCCGATCTTAATCCATTAGATTTTTATTTTTAGGGAATGTTTGAAGAAAAAGTTTACAAAACACCAGTGCGTTCGAGAGAAGAATTGTTACAGAGGATCACCCAAACATTTGAAGCTTTGGATCCGAATGAAATCAGATCTGCCACGACAAAATTAGTCAACACCCGCATTTTGAAGTGCTTGGAAGTGAACGGCCAGCGATTCGAACATATTTTGAAATATTCCACATAATTGTTTTCCTTTTTTATAATTATTTGTATCAATATTTCCACTATCAAGTTATTTGGTACTTTTTTAAAGTTGATCCAAACATTTTGAAATTGTTCTGAATTCGTATAAATTTCTTGAGGTTCATTGGCGGTAGATTCGGATACATTTCATTCAACTTTCTACATGTCCTGATAATTTTATCACACTGTACAAAAATAATAAACAAATTCACAAGAACTCTATTTGAATAAATTATTTCCATCGTTTCTGAAGGTATTTCTAACTTCTGAAGTGATGAAAGTGTCGATATTATTAGTAGATTGTCACAACGTTACTGTCAAATAGTAATCATGACATGCTTAGCAAATACCAAGGGGATACCATGTTCAAGGAACATTTTCACAAATAAGTGCTCATAAGTCCGAAACTTGACTAGTTAGGTATAGGTATGATATACATAGATAAAACGGAAATTCTAGCAGCTTTTCGAATTTTCAATAATATACAGGGTATTCCATTTGAAATAAACAACTTACAGTCACTTTTTAAAGCTCATAAAATAACTGTATTTTTTTGACAACCCTGTATTGAAATAACGAAGATTAGGCTGAAGTGTAGGAAGCCCCTAAGTATCAGCAAACTTAAACCGAAATTTGATATTATTGTATTTCTTAGCTCAAAGATATCAGAGTTTTTAGAGGTCTCGATTTCCGACGAAAAAAATTGTTGGAGATTCTAAAAATAATATAATATACAGGTAGTTCCATTTGAATAATCAAAGTTGCTACTACTTCCTAATAGAAGTGGCAAGACCGCATTACCGAAAATATTTTAGTTGGGTAGAGAATGTCCAACTATGTCCTCCATTGAATTTTCAGAGTGATCCGTTGTATGGTTCACCAGAAACGTATCAAACACTTGCCTTACTGTTTCGCACATATATATTAAAAATTAATAAATATTAACAAAAAGAACATGTTTCGGGTAGTGAACCCATTCTCAAGACTAATGCAGAAGAGATGACAGCAAATTTATTCATAAAACATAGGAAATGGGAGGGGACAAATGGAATTCCAATTGATCATTCACTATGGGTCAATTGGAATTCCATTTGTCCCCTCTCATTTCCTCAGTTTTATAAATAAATTTGCTGTCATCTCTTCTGTATTATTCTTGAGAATGGGTTCACTCGAAGCATGTTGACAACTTTTTGTTAATCATTATTAATTTTCAATATAATTATGTCTGTGAAACAGTAAGCCAAGTGCTTGATTTGAATTATTAATATTTAATCATGCTTCACCAAGAGCTGAATTCGGATTCAATCTCTTTCATATAAATATATATATATATATATATATATATATATATATATATATATATATATATATATATATATATATATATATATATATATATATATATATATATATATATATATATATATATATATATATATATGTATATACATACATAAAGATGAATGAGTTAGCAAGTCACAATAATTCTTAGAGGGCATGGTCAAACTGTCACCTCATAAAAATACTATCTGTAAAAGAACATACTATTATAAATATTGAATATAGAGGCTATCGTATCTGGATTTCTGCTTTGACCAAACCAAAGTTTTAGATGTTCTGAATACTTCGATCTCTATTTTTTGCAGATTATAAGTTACTTTTCCACTTTTAAGTACTTAGCCAGCGTTAGATAGTCTTGTCAGGGCCAAATTAAGGAATTCTCTGAAATTTCCACCCTCGATTCCACGCAAACCAATAATCTTCTTAAGAAAACTATTTCAACATTTGCTAACACTTATTATTATTTGATTCAGGAAATGAGGTTTTTTCATGAAAAGCGCTAAAATTTTACTGTCAAAAAAGTTAGGAAAACTTGAAATAAATAATGCCTCCTAGGTGCTACATAAAAATTAATACAAAATTATGATTTTCCACGTCAAAAAAACCACGGGTAACAAATTTCGTGCAAATAACAAATTTTTTGCAAAAGTTATTTTTAGAAAGGGAACAAAAAAATTCAATTTCAATACCCTGTATTTCTGAAACGAAGCACTTCCAGAGACAAGTTTATATGAACTCTTTTTCTTGAAATTGTCTCAGAAATACCTCACTTGAATATTTCAACGTACTTATGTTACACCCTGGATATATATAAATATATATACATAATTATATATATATATATATATATATATATATATATATATATATATATATATATATATATAATCTCTTGATAATTATTAGCAATAACAGGCTGGTTGAATCTTAAAAAACTCGATTTTATTAAAAAGTTGACGTTTCACTATGATATTCGTAATTGAAATTTCTTTGACATTTATTGGCGCTGAGAAGCACCGTTTGTTTCATGACGTTTCGCCAAAATATCATTTGGCATTTTCAAGTGCTGCTGTACGTCTAGTGACTCGACGGCAACTACTGTTCGCCTCCTATATTTCCTATCTTTTTTTTTTAAATACGTTTATTCAAGATTTCTGGGGGAATGGGGTACATTTTTGTTATCTAGCTAAATAATTTATTGTGGGAAGTTATAAGGTTTTGCAACCTTCTTCAACCCTGGCTTTACTTAATCAATTCTCTAACATTTACAATATTAATAAAAAACCTAATTTTCCTATCTTTGGGGGGAATGCGGCTAAAGGTTTTATTGGCATTGGCTGGTCCTGTTTACTGATTGGCCGGTTCGCTGCATAGGCTCCGCCCCCTCACTTCTTTGCTTCGATTTTCTTCGTCGATGTTAGTTTTTACGTCTTGTGTTGGTTTAGGCGTTTTCGTGTTTTAAATTGTTTTCTAAGTTAGTGGAATATTCAGAGCATCGTCTCGTTTGTTCAGATGTTCTGATTTCTCTATTTCTAGGGCTTCTCTTATGGTACGGAACCTGTAGTTTTCTATGGATGCTATTTCTCTTGATTGGTCTAATTCGATTCTGTGGCCTGTTGCTTGGTGATGTTGAAATAGGGCTGATGTTGTTTGTTTGATCCTGACGCAAATTTTATGTTCTTGGATTCTTGCTGATATTTTTCTGTTCGTTTTCCGATTTTATCTTTCGGGTTTCCGAGTATATTGGCTATTGTTTTCTGAGGTTTAAATATCGGTGTTATGTTATTTTTTCTCAAGACTCTTCCAATTTTATCTGTAATTCCTTTTAAGTATGGAAGTACTGCTTTTTGTCTGGATTCTTCGGTGTTGTTTTTTGATGTTTTTGTTGGATTTTCTCGTTTTTTTGATGGCATTTTTGATGTCAGTGTATGTATATCCATTTTGTCGTAAGGCGGTTGTAATCTGTTTTATTTTTTGTTCTCTTGTTTCTGGTTCTGTTAGTCGAAAAGATGTGGAAATTAATGAGTTCACTACTGACTGTTTTTGTGAAGGGTGGTGGTGGGATTGTGCGTTCAGGTATCTGTTAGTGTGTGTAGGTTTGCGATATACGCTGAAGCCCAAAGTTCAGATTTCTTGTAAGGAGTAAGTACAGAAATGGCAGTTTTCTATTTTGTTCAATTTCTTAAGTAAACTGGATTTTTTGGTGTATACTGTTGAGATATTATAGAAAATTCTCTAAATCTTTCTGAGGGTGTGGCCAGATTAAGAAAATATCATCAACATAGCGTTTTCAAAATTTGGGTTTCAGGGGAGCATTTTGTAGAGCCTCTTTTTCGAAATATATCATAAAAAGGTTTGCTAAAACTGATGAAAGCGAGGATCCCATAGGTGCGCCATCTGTTTGCTTGTATATTTGGTTGTTAAACATAAAATGAGTGTTTTTCAGACAGTGTTCCGCGAGGCCGATGACGTAATCTGGAAAACGCTCATTCCTTGAGATTTTGTTTAGGGCTTCCCAACGGGTATGCTTGGGTAGAGTGATTTTATGTCAAGGCTTGTTAAGATGTCATTTTCTTCGAGGTGAATGTCTTTTATCATTCTGGTTAGATGTTCAGAGCTTTTCACGAACGATTGGGCGAGTTCAACTGTAGGTTGCATAATGCCGGCTAGGAATTTCTCGAGTTTTTGTGTCGGTGATCGAAATGCGCTGACTATTGGCCGGAGAGGGGCCTCAGGTTTATGAATTTTTGGCAGTCCATACAGTTTCGGGCATCTGCTTGATTTTTCCCTCGGTATTATCGATTTTTCGGTTTCTGGGTCTAGTTTAGCGGCTTTTATTTTTGTTTTAGTCGTTCTCTCTAAGTAGGTTGTTGGGTCTCTATTCGTTAGTTTATACGAATCATCTTTGAGGATATCTAACATTTTATTCATGTAGTCCTTGGTGTCCATCACGACAGTCGCGTTTCCTTTATCAGCTGGTAAGATGGTTAGTCACCAGACGTACAGCAGCACTTGAAAATGCCAAATGAGATTTTGTCGAAACGTCGTGAAACAAACGGTGCTTCTCAGCGCCAACAAAACTTTCGAAAAAGTTGGATTGAACCCCGGAATCTTTCACAGATTCATATATTCATATATATATATATATATATATATATATATATATATATATATATATATATATATTTATATATATATATATATATATATATATATATATATATATATATATATATATATATATATATATATATATATATATATAGTATAAACGTTAAGGGTATTCCGACTATGGGTCTCTCCAATTACCAGTCAATTTTGTACTAAGAACTCTATATTTCGTCCAACTTTGCGGACTTCATCAGGAGTAAACTGAATTACATTAAAATTATGACAAATTTTAAGCTGTACATTTCTCAGAAACAGACAATTCCTTCGACATACAATTCAAAGCGGGGGTGCTAATCACCACAACGCCACATGACCCTGATATCCAGAAAAAACCGTATTCAAATAGTGCCGTTTCTACAAAATTTGATTAAACAGACGTGTTTACTTACGGCATCATATGGAAGACATCTTGTTTAGTCATATGACGTCAGAGTGACCAACCTCAGTGCACAAATTTAAGTAACTAAACGAAGGATCTGGTTAAAAGACATCATTATATTAAACTTCAGTTGATCTGAGCCAACATTACAACATACTAATTCTATATTATAAAACTGTAAGAGCGGTAAATTTTCAACCATGAACCTACATTAGTGGAATGTGATAATTTTCATTAAATAATCTCAATACCTGATATACACAAAACAATAAGCCGACGCTTATGTCAAACTTCATCAGGCTACTTCAGCAAACCCCATTTCTCTAATTTAATTTGCTAAAATCATAGCTTATCAAGAGATCTAGTGTCAGATGATCTAGACAGCAAAGCTGAAAAATTGTAGGCTGCTTGGTTATTAAAAGTCCAACATGAAAAAATTTGTTAGCTACATAAGGTTGGTCGATACCTTCGTATCCTGTTTTGCTACCCATGTGAAAATTTATTAAATATCTTGTGAATTGAGCCATGCACAAAATTGTTCATATAATGGTTTACGATCTGAAAAAGATTTGAATAATTGTAAGCTAGTATTGAAATATAGCAAAACCTGTTAGCTGAGCTAATAGGTTTTGCTATTGTTCTTTGATAACGTACAAAGAGAGGAACATTGAAATATCGAATTAATTCGGATATTATAGCCATGAAGAAGAGAAAGACGATGTTGACTATGAAAATTAAGATACCAATTATTTTCGGAATTTATTGACTATAACGAATTAGATATTGTAAAAGAACATATTTTCCCAAAAGTATACACGATTCATTTTGCTTGATGTAAATAATATTTGAACATAAATTAAATACAACGCTATGAATTTTTCAAATATTATTGAACGATATTCAATACTGTTTTCTAGCTATTCGCATATATTCATTCATGTAAATTGATCAATATCAGTAATATTAATAGGTATAAAAATGGATACTTACCTACCCAGAAAATAGATGTTAACAAAAAATATTATCTCCTTTTGAGAAAACGTGAAAAAATATGATAGTATTACGCACCGTGATACACAGCTGCGATACACTTCGAAAGTTAATAAGTGTTGTTGCAGATGATACTCATTTATACGATTTTCAGTTTACAATGTGTTTCACCTTCTCTATACAGCTAACAAGTTTCTTACTTGATTAATTAAAACTCTTCAGTGTTCTAAGCTTTTTTCAAAACCCTTTCCCCTACAACACTTTCCTCTAGGACATCAGGAAAGAAACTCATATTTTCATTTCATTAGGAGGGAAGAACTTATTCCTATAATGATGAATATCTTAAGCTTCCACCTCTGAAAGGAATTTCACCAACTACATTCATAGTTGCTGGTGTTGATATTTTAGCTCTAAAATAATAGGTTGAGAGTCAACCCATATCAGAGAACGTTAAATTGAACACGCAAAACAAAACAAAATTTTTTAAAACTTCTGAAAGTTGCTACAATAGGCTAAAACAAAATATTTAAATTACTGGAATGCCTATACAATCAAAATCTTTTTCCAATGGTGCTCATTTAAGTGCTGCTCGAAACTGCATATTCAATAAAAATATAACGAATAATTATAAAACATAAACTGCAGTTAATTAGGCGCGTATATTGTTAAATATAATATTTATATCGTGAGTAGGTACATTTAACAAAATATTTATTATTTGGACCGAAAAAATTCTAAAGTATTATATCGAAGTAAAGTGCCTTCACTTAACTCTATCGTGCTGAAAAACGTTGACATTTTCTTCCTAATGAAACAAATAGTTATTGTTGCAAGTTTCGCATTCTCTTACGACAGCACGCCTGAGTTGAGTAATCTGACACTCATTTTAGTTGTTTGTTAATTAAAAACTACTAAAACATACACAGAATTTATGCTGGAATCACACATAAAATTTTGAAACTACCTGTTTGTTTTTTAATAGTGATATTATAACTCACCTTCTATGACAAGCTTATTTCCAGAACAATTAATTTTCAGCTGGATTCGACCTCGGCGTTCAGTATGATCACAGCCACATAGGTTTGGCACGCTCTCTTCGCACCGTTTATGGACATTCATGTCGCATGCTAAAAGAATGTTAATTGATTAATTATAACGTGATTGTAAATAATACATAAAGCTATCGAAGTCAATCATACAAGAGTAATGAAAATCATTCTATAATTGCATTCAATAACTTTTAAAGAAAATTATGACTTGCACTACTGATGTACTCAATAAGTGGAAACCACCACAGATTCTTCCAGGCGAGATAGTTATGTAACTTCATTTCAAGAACAAATGAAATCTGTTTGATTGGAAATAATCGTTGAAGCATATTCCGGCTTAATGAATAAGTCAAACGTTCTCAATCCTTGGAAAAATTGATCAACGATGAAAAACCAGGAGATTAGCGTTCTCTGCTAGACTTGGGGAACCAAAGTTGTGCGAACGAAGAAACTTCGATGCAATATATATATATATATATATATATTTATATATATATATATATATATATATATATATATATATATACATATATATATATATTATATATATATATATATATATATATATATATATATATATATATATATATATATATATATGTATATATCTATATATATATATATATATATATATATATATATATATATATATATTATATATTTATATATATATATATTATATATAATATATATATATATATATATATATATATATATTATATATATATATATATATAATTTATTTATTCGAATTGTTGTTGCCTGTGAACTATTTCTAATCTCTTGATAATTACTAGCAATAACAGGCTTGTTGAATCTCAAAAAACTCGATTTTATTAAAAAGTTGACGTTTCGCCACGACATTCGTGGCGAAATTTCAATTTTCAAAAGTTTCGATAAAGCCACGAATGTCGTGGCGAAACGTCAACTTTTTAATAAAATCGAGTTTATTGAGATTCAACAAGCCTGTTATTGCTAATAATTATCAAGAGATTATATATATATATATATATATATATATATATATATATATATATATATATATATATATATATATATATATATATATATATATATATATATATATATATATATATATATATATATATATATATATATATATATATACAGGGTGATTCATTAATACGTGTAAATATTTTAACGGGAGAATTTTGAGCCCAAAATATGAAGATCTAACCCAATTTGCTCATATAAAATATTTCTCCTTACTGAGTTACAGGGTGTTTTATTTCGATTATTGAAAATGAATTTTGTTCATTACTTCAATGCTGCTTGATATTTCTTTATGATATTTGGCAGTAAGTTAAAGTAGTTTGGGACACATCAAATAATAGTAAAGAAGACTTTCTCGCTATCACCAGTGGCGTACGGCAGGGGCACGGGAAGAGTTCTCGTTTCCTAAATTCTACGCCACTGGCAGAATTGTCATTTTAGTATAATTTTTCGATTCTCCTATATTTTCTCTGTAAATAAGGTATTCTTTTTTTCGTAACGCTAGAGCCACTATTTTTCGAGATATTTAACGTTGAACATATGGCTGCACAATTCCTTTGATTTTATGTACGAGTCATATCGGGTTTTTTTGTCATAAGATTGAATGTATATAAAATTAAAAAAAAAAATTATTAAGAATTTTTATTATATTTATAATAATATTAACAAACAATTTAAAACATAACAACTACAAAAATATCCAGCGCTACATAAAAAAAGTTCAAAATAAATACTTAAATATGAAGATCTTCTTTACAAATTTTGGAAGAATATCAAATTTATGAACAAAACTTAAAAACAATTTACAACAAATGTTCAATGTGATCTCCGTTTACCTCAATAAGTTTATTCATTCTTTCGTTGAACGATCTTCTAACTTCAAAAAATATATTTGGCTGATTCGCAATAAAAATTAGCGGAATTTACAATTTGCTGCCATAGTTCCTGGCGAGTATTTATTGTTTGGGAGTATACCAGTGATTTCATATGCCCCAGAAATAGAAATCTAATGGATTACAATCGGGACTTCGAGGCGGCCAAGGAAATACAATACCTCTGCCAATCCAACGAGGAGGAAAGTTATTAGCTAGATATGTCCGCACTATTGATGTATAATGGGGTGGTGCTCCATCGTGCATGAACCACATGTCTCTCCTTTGGTTAAGTGGCAATTGTTCTAGCTCATCGAAAAGTTTAGTTTGTAGAAACTCCAAATACGAATTACCATTTAAATTTTCAGGTAGTTCATATGGACCTAACAAACGGTCTCCGAGTATACCGCACCAAACATTAATTTTAAACTCGCGTTGAAAATGTGACTCACAATATAAATGAGGATTTTCAGTATCACAACTGTGGCTATTCCTCCAGTTAAATTATACTCTCCGTGTACAAGTAGCTTCGTCGCTAAAGATAACATTTTCATAAAAGTTCAGATTTTCATTTTTTTTATTTGCCATCGACTGAGCGAAATTCAATCTTGCAGGAAGATCTCTTGGTAATAAGTTTTGTACTGGAGTAAAATGGTAAGGTTTCAAATTTCCCTTTTTCAGTATTCTAAAAACTGTAGATTGGCTTACCCCAGTCATTGAAGATAAGCGACGAGTGCTAAGTTGTGGATTTTCTGCAATTCTCACTAATATGTCATCTTCCTGATCTACAGAAATATGTTTAGGTCGGCCCACATCACGTTTTGGCTTGAATTGTCCAGTCTCTCCTAATCTTCTAAAAAACTCTATCTGGATACATTTCTCCATATCTTTGAGTAGCAGCAAGACAGGAATAATTTTCTTGTGCATAAACACAAAGCATATCGCGCATTTCAGTATTACAAAAAACATTAGGGCGCTGCATCTTCACTTAATCTGCTTTTAAAAAATTTATAACAGTCACAATCTTCATAGATAATATTGTCAACAACTGTCAGTTGTGACACCATCCTACTAGATCAAAATAATTATTTAAGACTTCCTCATATCTATTTCCAAATAAATGTGAACTGCATCTATTATGACATTAGACACATGCATAATAATTACTTAATTAACAATTCTATTACAAAAACACCAACATGATTGATACATAATTAAAATCAAAGTAATTATGCAGCCATATGTTCAACGTTAAATATCTCGAAAAATAGTGGCTATACTCCCAAACGAGAAATACTAGCCAGGAACTATGGCAGCAAATTGTAAATTCCGCTAATTTTTTTGCGAATCAGCCAAACATATTTTTTAAAGTTAGAAGATCGTTCAACGAAAGAATGAAAAAACTTATTGAGGTAAACGGAGAGCATATTGAACATTTATTGTAAATTGTTTTCAAGTTTTGTTCATAAATTTGATATTCTTCCAAAATTTGTAAAGAAGATCTTCATAATTAAGTATTTATTTTGAACTTTTTTTATGTAGCGCTGGATATTTTTGTAGTTGTTATGTTTTAAATTGTTTGTTAATATTATTATAAATTCAAAAAAAATACCTAATAATTTTTTTTTTCAATTTAAATACATGCAATCGTATGACAAAAAACCCGATATGACTCGTACATAAAAATCAAAGGAATTGTGCAGCCATATGTTCAACGTTAAATATCTCGAAAAATAGTGGCTCTAGCGTTACGAAAAAAGAATACCTTATTTACAGAGAAAATATAGGAGAATCGAAAAATTATACTAAAATGACAATTCTGCCAGTGGCGTAGAATTTAGGAAACGATAACTCTTCCCGTGCCCCTGACGTACGCCACTGGTGATAGCGAGAAAGTCTTCTTTACTATTATTTGATGTGTCCCAAACTACTTCAACTTACTGCCAAATATCATAAAGAAATATCAAGCAGCATTGAAGTAATGAACAAAATTCATTTTTAATAATCGAAATAAAACACCCTGTAACTCAGTAAGGAGAAATATTTTATATGAGCAAATTGGGTTAGATCTTCATATTTTGGGCTCAAAATTCTCCCGTTAAAATATTTACACGTATTAATGAATCACCCTGTATATATATATATATATATAAATAAATATATATATATATATATATATATATATATATATATATATATCGAACATTACGTGGGTAAAGGTTTCTGTGGTTTCCCTTACCATCTAATAATGACAGATTTGAATGTTAATATTGGACTGAATAGCACGTAATAAATAACAGAGAACGGCAACAGCCAAAAAAATTTTGATGAAACATAGTAGTCTTTTTTAAGTATTTAAATTTTTTCCAATCAATAAATGTCAAAGAAATTTCAATATTTCAAAAGTTTTGATAAAGCCACGAATTTCGTGGCGAAACGTCAACTTTTTAATAAAATCGACTTTTTGAGATTCACCAAGCCTGTTATTGCTAATAATCATCAAAAAGTTAAAAATAGTTCACAGGCAACCACAATTCAAATAAATAATTATATATATATATATATATATATATATATATATATATATATATATATATATATATATATATATATATAATATATAATCTTTTGATAATTATCCAGCAATAACAGGCCTTGTTGAATCTCAAAAAACTCGATTTTTTATTTAAAAAGTTTGACGTTTTCGCCACGACATTCGTGGCTTTATCAAAAACTTTTGAAAAAAAATTGAAATTAATTTGACATTTTATTTATATATATATATATATATATATATATATATATATATATATATATATATATATATATATATATATATATTATATATTTATATATTTCTATATTCGTATATTCGCATATTCGTATATTCGTATATTCATATATTCATACATTCATATATTTATATATTCATATATGAATATATTTTATATTCATATAGATTTGTCGGATTCGATTGCTTGTTGGATGAATAAACTAGCAATCAGTAAATTACCGTTTACTAGCGCATCCACCAAATTGCACTAGCACGTATCAATCTTTTGAAATATCATTTTCTGTACATTTCATTCATAAGTGGCTATTTTGCCGAGTAGATTTAGAGGCTATATGTTGGAGTTCAGAAACATAATATGCATTGTTACTTTTCCTCCTCGTGTTACACATTCTTTGTGTCATATAGACACTGCGTCATTGTGGTTTACATATGTGTTGGTTAAAAGAATACCATAAATGAAAAATTTGCATTTGCATGTAAGATGGAAGAAACTAACAAGGGGCAGAAAAATTACGAAATTTGTTTTTACTTAAATGAGAAATAAACGATTAAATATATCTGCAGGATAAAACTTTCCATGCGATAATAACAAGTTTGTGATGAATATTTTTTAAAATTAAAAAGCTATATATTTGGTTGTATTAAATTTTTTATATTTTAATATTTTATATTCAATACGTCTTCTGCTTGAAATTGAAAGCATTGATTTATCCAAAAAAATAATACCCCTATGCTTACCTGTACATTTCATTCCCTGGTGTAATACTCCGTATAGCAGCGAGCCGCAGTGATCGCAGAATGTGGGGGAGGCATAGGTGTGCGGCTTGAAATTGTGTCGAGTCCGGGTGTCCTGCAAATCAATGATTCAGGTATTCAGATCAAACTCCTTTATAAATGGAACATATTATCGACCAGGATGGAACAGAAATTGGCATCCCTGACGAGTAAATAGGTCGGGAGGGCACGGACATTACATCAATTAGACTGGATAAACCTGATAAAGTGATGAAAAAGAGGTGGAAATAGTTTTCGTAAAAAAAAATTTTTTTACAGTTTATAGTTACACTAGATTATTAAGAATTCCTGAGGCCGATGCTTGGTGTAAATCGATTCACTGGAGTAGATAAACATATTGAAAATACGGTTAGCGTATATTAAAAACAGTAATGCATGACATACATTCGGTGAGTCATCTTCTTCGGATACGAACGGATGAAAACATTCCTCGAATTCGTTCAATAATAACCAAGATATATATAACAAATTATTTGAAAATATTGAAAAGTTTTGTAAACAAATAATTAGTAAGGGATGGAATTCCATACTGAACTGTTTATCAGGTAGTTCCGTGATTTCGAAATGATTAAGAATGGGGATTGTAGTATAGTCAATGTGGATTTTGGTAGGGTCAACATTCAATATGAGGTCTGGATGTTTATATTTATTAATATGTGTAGTGATTCTAGGAAATTTAGATTTATTCCCTTATTACTCGCTTTTAAAAGTCGGAATTGAATGTGCAACCTCCAAGATCTAAATGGATTGCATATTTGGAATCCGAAAAAACGAGGATAACAAATATAGCTTCCGTTTTACACAAACGATCATACACTGATTACGTCATACATGGTATTTCCGTATATCAATTTTAACACAAAATGTCAACTTTCAATAGTATGGTTCGTCGTTTGGTAAATATTTTGCTTTCGAATGTTAATTTCAACATGGAAAGAAATGTTGTTAAACAAATTGCCCCAAATAATAATTATAACCCCAAAATGATAGACCATATGATAGATGAGGAGAATTAAAAAAAGATTATCAGAGATTATATCACATGTACCCAACCACCTAACTTACATCGGAAATTCAAGTAATATAACTGAAGAATAATAAAGCAAAAGTCCACAGAAAAAATGCATCCACAGTGTATTAAATTGAATGTGTAGTTGTGATAAGTTTTATATTGGTACAACTTTCAGAAGAAGCTTTCAGTTCAGAATTTCAGAACATAGACATTTATAATCAAAAATCGATTTCATTTCATATTATGCAAATCATTTAATTAATGAAAATCACTCATTCAATTCAAACTTTGGAATATTAAATGCGACACAAAAGGGAATAAAACTAGACTTTTCTAGGAATTCTGAAAGATATTACCGTTTGTATGTCTGAGATAAAAAAATTCCAATGACTAAGTAATTCAATTGTGCAAAATTAAGAAATTATCTATTTGTGGAAATGGGTGGTGTATTTTTTGGCAATGGTTTGAAATCGTAGATTCTGTTTAATTTTTTAAGAAACATTGATGGTGTTATTTGAACCTTCTTTTAAACGATGGACTAGCCTGACCAATATATACTCATCTACATAGGATAAATCAACTTGTGAACTCCTGAATTTTCAAATTTTGAGGCGAACTTTTTGGACGCCCATTAATTTAGCATTGTCAACATAGCCGAATCAAATTCAGCATAGTTGAAAATTTTTTGCCTTTGTGTTGCTAATCTGCTACAGCAAAATTGATTTTGTTGATCCAGCCATTTTTTTTCGAAAAAAAGACAACGCCTGTATATGATTAAGTTGGCATTGCCACATAGATTTTCGACACGGACAGTAGGAATGACTGATTTCAAATTTGTTGCTTATTAGTTGCTAATTTGTTACAACAAAATTGACTTGGTTGCCCTAGCTATTAAGAAAAAACACAATGCCAGCTTATGATTAGGTTGGCATTCACATAAATTTTCGGCACGGACAGTGGAAATGAATGATTTTAAATTTGTTGCTAATTAGTTGTTAACGTTTTGAGTAGCTAGAATGAAAGAAAATTGCAAATTAGAAAAGGAATATACGGAAGCTAGTAATAGTATTCGAAAATTAACATTCAATAGCTGCAGCTAGATAATACAAGAAATTATCAAATGAGGAGATTTTATTTTGAAATAAAAGCTGTTTCAAGGATACTTGAATGTACACGAACAAAATTTAAATTATCTTGACTCAGAATAATAATTATTGAAATAACTTAAATCTATCAAGAAAACACATTATAAATTATCAAAAATAAGTTCCTTACAATGAGTGTCAGATCACATGCTTTTAATTTTCCTTCACTTTAGGAATCAGGATTTGCAAAATGTATCTTTTTGATATTAATAATTGTTTCGAATACTGCAATAGCATGAAACTTCATCTGTGATTAATTTGAATATCAAAAATTGTAATAGCCTACTTACCTTCATCAATTTTTCTGTATGTAGCCAATGAATTTAGATTCAATGAGTGCTGCCATATTTTATTAAAAATTCTTATGCTAGAATGCACGGATTTGCCGCGCGGCAGCAATCATATGATTCTAATTCATAATCAATAAGGACATACGGTGAGAGTTTTGCTCTGATTGATTTTAATATTAAAATATTTGATAAAATTATCTAATTTAGGAACCAAGCGCGGGAGACCAACTACTGTGTATTTGGACGAACTAAAGCAAGCCCTTAATGAGGATAACCGTCTTGTCTGAAAAGATAATCCTATTTGGACGATAACTGCATATGAATTGAATGGTATCATAAACCGCATAAGCATTTTCTGATTTGTTACTTGTGATCTTTATAATATACGATCAGCATTAATACCATCCCATCATTGGATTTCCATAAGTTTTTAGTCTAAAGTTTCATTTGTTGATAAAAATAATCTTTCATGTAGTACAATATAAGCAGAAAAATTTTTTTAGAGGCTTACCATCGCCTTGACGAATTAAATATTTCTAAAATCCGAAAATCTTTTCAATATATTTAGTCTAGTCAAGGAAGCCTCGGTAGCCCAGCGGTGAGGTGTATCGCTTGTAAACAGAGGATTGTGGGTTCGAGTCCCACCTTGCTCTCGAGTGAAGTGTATGTCCGGAATTTAGTGGTTCAAAAATTAATCTGTTGGGTAATTGACCGTTCGGAACCGGCTTTAAACAGGTCCCTGGAGTTAATAAAAATAGTCTATTCAACAAGTGCTTTTTTGTTCAATTTTTTACAGCCGTTTCGGAAAAATAAAAGCAAATTGATATTCGATTTGTAGCATGTAGATGTTTTTTGAGAAAATTAAAAATTCGCAAGCGAAAATTGTGAGTTATAAACAATATACCTACTCCAGAAAAAGGGGGATTGGTTTTTTGCCAATATGTCAAAAAACAATTGGGATTTTTGAAATCTGAAGAGAGATTCAAAAAGAGGAAGAAATTTCCCAAAAGAAAAACCCAACTTCCCAAACTGTAGAATCAAGATTCATCATTTTCTCAGAGAGAGTTGAAAAGGGGTAACTTCGTTTGGGCAAGTCACGCCAATTTAGGACACTTCAACAATAAACATTATTTAACTATATAAAATATGAAAAGTTACTGAATCGGTGAATGAACAATAATCCGGCGATAATAGAAATTGTTCTATTAGTTATGCAATAGTTAATTAACAATTTTTTGGTGCTTGAACATGAAAATTGTGATAACTGTTCAAGTATAGATCTGAAATTTCTTCATTCTTGGAGCTATTAAAGTAAATCCCTGTTGAAAAAATTAAATTCAAAATTTTCAGTTTTTTATTAACAATTTACGTAGTTTTGCGAAATCAAAATGAAATTTTTTTTATGAATTTAATGGTCCGTTTTTTATTATCAGAAGCTACATGGAAATGGTTGTTTTCAATGTTGTTATAAATATATGCGTTGTTTTTAAGAGAATCAGGGAAAAAACCTATGATTAGAGTGTTTAATTTGCAACTAAGTAAATTGTTAGTAAAAAACTGAAAATTCAAATTTTCTAACGGGGATCAATTCTGAGGTCTTTCGAAACTAGCTCCAAGAAAGAAAAAAAATATCAGATTTTTAGTTTAACAGTTAACACACTTGCAGTGTTCTTTTTCAAGAAGCAAAATACTATTGCATAAATAATGCGCGAAAAATAGCGATAAAAATTTGATGTCGCCGGATTATTGTTCAGTTACCTATTCAATAAGAACCTGAAATTTTTCATTCCTTAATTTCCATATTTAATATAGTTTAATAATAAATTCGATGGACGATGAATCAACTCTGTGGTAGTTCATATTTATATTAAAAATTAAATAAGAAAACAACTTGTCTAAAAACCACAAAATGAAAATAACTTTTAATTCGACTAGTTTCGCCTGTTACAGCATTTTTTGACTTTCTCTTTTACGTTTTTGATGATTTTATATTCACGGTGTTTCCTTTCTCCAGTTGCTTCATTTCTTATGGTATTTGCCAGAATATGTTTACCTGTGTTAGGCTGTGCAATTATTTTTATATTTTGTTGGATTGCAACTTCCAAGTGCACCCCCAAGGTTTCCTTCTCATGTTTTTTTGTGAAATTGGTTGAATATTTCGGACCTTTATTCAAAATCTCATTTTCTTCTATATCAAAGTTGGTATTTGAAAGGTTTTTGAACCTTGGATAGAAGTCGTAAATTGGTTGTGTCATATGTGCAATGGTTGGTTTTTGCTGTTTCGCTGACAATATACTTATTTTCTTCTGTTGAGATTGGCGTTTAGTGTATATAATTTTACTCACTTTTTCTCTCACTGTATCAACTAGAATATCGAACTCAATGGCTTGAAGATGGCGAAAAAGGTTAGTGTGAACAAGTTTCAGGTAGGATCTGCAGATATGACGTTTTTTATGTAAGGAATTAATTTCTTCTCTTTTCCACTGTTTTTGTACCATCTTCTTCAGTTTTTCGGTTAAACTATTATTGATGTTGAATTTGACTTTCACATAATTAGGCACTAAACTCAAAATGCTGTAACAGGCGAAACTAGTCGAATAAAAAGTTATTTTCATTTTGTGGTTTTTAGACAAGTCGTTTTCTTATTTAATTTTTAATATAGTTTAATAATGTTCATTGTTGAAGTGTCCCAAATGGGCGTGACTTTAGCAAGCCAGATTACCTGTTTTCGGCAGTATTTTTACACCTCTGAGAAAATTATAAATATTTATCCTACAGTTCCGGGAGTTTAAAATTTCTTATAGGAAATTTCCTATTCTTTTATTTAGATATCAAAATATCTATTACTTTTTGAGATATTTGAAAAAACAAACTATTTTCTTTTTCTTTCAGTAAATTGTTTATCACTTTCACAATTTTCCCGAACGGAACTCAATTTTTTTCAATGCTATTTGCTCATATTCTCCCGAGACTGATGAAAAAAGTTGAACACAAAAGCACTTGTAAACTAGACTGTATTCTCATGAATAGTAAATCTTTCTCCTAGATTCATGATGTAGATGTCCAGCCATCGCAAGAAAATTTTTACTAACTCGACAATTTTTATTAACTTCAAAATATTATGGAGTACTTAATTAAATTGACAACCAAATCCAAAATTTAGTCCTATTTTTCAGAGACCTCATATTTCGATACCTACCTACCTACCTACTCTACATTTAAAAATATTCGAAATATTAAATATTGATTGAAAATCCTCTATGAGCAGAAGTCACGCTCCTCGAATGTAAACAGGAATTTAATCGGTCACTAGGACAAAAAACGTGTTTGAAAGAGCTTAAATGGCTGAAATGAAAAATTTTATGTACGAAGGAAGAAGTCAACCAAACCCTCATCGCACTTCTTGTCTTTCTAAATTTTATACAACCTATACTTTTTAATAAAACTGCTTTAGATATAATACTACACCAGTAAACAAAAGCTAGTATACAATTTACAAAGAGAAGTAAGTGGAGATTTTGGTTGACTTCTTCCTTTCGAAATGAAAATTTTCCATTAGAGCCATTTTGCCCATAGTGACCGATTAAACGTACTAATTCAACATTGAATAAAATATTCTCAAAAGTACTAGTTACTTTATAATGTTAAAATTATGTCCATTCCTGGTCGGCCTGTTCGAAGCGCTGAAATTATACAATAATCAATTGCACAGCCGTCACAAAAACATATCTAGGTGATTTTTTTATAATTGCACATACATAATAGCAGAAGAGGTGCTAGTGCTTAGTAAATTTCATGTAAAGGTACTTAAATACGTACATAGATACGAAGACTTTTACTCAGTTCTACTATAATAATTATGGTAGGCTCATGGGGAGGGCTTGATCCCCCCCTATCTACGCCACAGCATCACATCGGTACGATTGCATTATATTTTCTATTGAAAATAATAGTTTCCTTGATCAATCAGAGTAGAATCTCGAATTGTCTCATTTTACTTTCACGGTTAATCTTGCTGAATTTGAAGAACTAATTATTGAAAAAACCTTCCTACTTCGACGCGGTAAAAGTCAAGTGTATCAAAGAAATATTCTTCAACCAGGAAAATGGGCAGATTCAATCAGCAACAACTAGAATCGACACAGCTTTTTTCTTCAAATGCGACTCATTGTTAAGAACTTATTTTCGATTACTTAGTGAGTGTTTTCTTGTTATCTATAAGTAAATTTAATAATTTTCATTCTGTTACTATGATTTAAATTTTGTTCGCGAACATTCAAGTAGCATTGAAACAGCTTTTATCTCAACATAAAAGCTCCTTATTTGTTATTTTCTAATATTATCCCGCTATAGCGATTAAATATCAATTGCGGAATACTATTACTAGCTTTCATATCTTCGGAATGTAATTTTCAATTCTAATATTTTAAAAAAATGGGAATTTTTCGATTTTGTTTTCATTTCAGCTAAGTACTTATTTTGAATGTTAGACAATTTGAAATCATTAAAGTCATTTCTACTATCCGTGCCAAAAATGAATGTGACAATGCCAACCTAATACTAAGCTGACATTGTGTTTTTCTGAATGGCTGTAGCAACGAAATAAATTTTGATCTAAAAAATTAGCAAAAAGAGCAAAAAATTTTTAACTATGCTAAATTTGATTTCGCTATATTGAGAATGCCGGCTTATAATGAATAACAATTCTGAGAGTTATGACTGCTATTTGACCCAAATAAAATAAAGATATGAATATTTTAGATTACTCCTTATTTTTGATTAGGGATATATGCTGTTGCACGCAAGAGTACGAGAATTGGATATATTATTTAAAGCTATTGTTTTGATAGTAAAAACTTATAACGGTAAAATATATGCGAAATCCGACGGAATACATATATCTGTGAAATTTGGTTCTTTGTGTAAATTTAAATATCATTATCATGAAAAAAATTTGTATAATATGCATTATTCGTACAAGAAAAACCCATATTGGGTTTTATTAGGTTTATTATCGTGGTGGCGTTAAAGCTTGATGCCGGAAATGTGCAACATGTGCAGCCATTAAGGGCACCCCGAAAAGAATTCATGGAAAATGAAGAAGTACAATGAATGGCTTCCATTTGAAGTTGGGCCATACATGAGCAAATTCAAGATGAAGTAACACAAGTACTGACCGAATGAAGGACAAGTGCGAGTAGAGTGTAAACTCAGCCAGATTAAAATAAAGGGGTTTAGTCTGGTTGTAAAATCCCAGCGCAAGAAAGGGATACCTCTAGAATTGAATCAGAATTTATAAGAACCTTATAAAGTCATCAGTGGGATAAATGATGTTGTCTATCGAATCCAGCGCACTCCTAGAATGAGGCCAAACATTGTAAATTTAGAAAGACTATCAAAGTATCATGATGAAGGTGTATCGGAATTCGTAACTTTTGTTACTAAGATAATTAAGACATACTCTGTGTTCTTCAGAGTCTCCAAACAGCTCTCTGTATTTATGGAATATGAATTTCTGGAACCCTTTCGAATAGAAATGTCAGAGAAAGAATTCTCTGTGTATAAGGAATTACAAATGGAGTTCAGTTATGGTAAGTATTTTTGATAGTTAACTACCGAGTTTCGGAAGAAGAAGCGAAGTCAAATGTTTTGAATATGAATCTGACAGTTATAAAAGTGTGGTTTTGTTATTTTTACTCTTGATAAATATAAAAAAATTCAGTTATTTATTGGAATGCAACCATTCGAACAATATATTGAACAAAATTAAATTTTCATCATCCATGGCAATCATCAAGGTGAACTGAAATCGAAATTATCGAATATTGCTTAGAATCTCTTGTGGAATGTAATATGTCCATTACGCTGTGGTGAAACTGTTGCCGAATATCACGGAAGCAACTGTCAATAGAAAGTCGAAAAGAGATGTGCTAATTCCAAGCATTCGCATAATTCCCAACGACATGCCATTCGATTTCAAACGTCTGAAGTTCCCCATTCGACTTGCATCTCAATGACCATCAACCAGGCACAAGGTCAAATACTTCAAGTGTGCGGATTGAATTCAGAAAATCCACTCACGAGTCAAAGAGTCGAGAAATTCATTTCTTTTACTGAAGACGTAAAAAAAGTACTGTCCATCCGTAATCTCTTGAATAATAAAGCCAACTGAATAAACAAACCTCATTTATAATTTGTATTCATATATCCTTCAATTTCAAAAAATTTATCCACTATCGGCAAGAAAATGAAAATCAATCCTTCTTGAGCAAGACATCTCGCAAGAACCATATTTTATCAATATATATATATATATATATATATATATATATATATATATATATATATATATATATATATATATATATATATATATATATATATATATATATATATATATATATATATATATATATATATATATATATATATATATATATATATATATATATATATATTTATATATACACGCGTTACGCTAACGGGAGGGGCAGATCGCACAACGAATTCTCAAAATCATCAACCTTGGAATATGTGAAAATTTAATTACTACGCTCGACAAAAATAATAAAACCCTTAACTAAATAACCCGTCTATTCATAACAAAAATATTCAAAATCTATGTAACCAAAATTATACTATGATACGGCATTTCTTATTCTTCAGAATCAATGTAGTATCTTCAAAAATATTTAAAATCTATGTAACCAAAATTATACTATGATACGGCATTTCTTATTCTTCAGAATCAATGTAGTATCTTCAAAATATTGAACTAATCAGTAAATGTGAAAAGATATAATATGATCATTTCTGAATGACATAGAAGAAATATATTATATATATATATATACAAGGAGAATATCGATTACCTAAAATGTCTCTTGCAGGTATTCTCAATGATAATTTATCTAACGCCTTAAACTCAATCAACTATGAGCAGTAAGCTGGTTCACAATACATAATTTTTCGATTTTCGAAATAGAGAATATTATAGCTGATATTGCCTCTTTCGATTTATATTTACTCACAATAATGGAACACTTATTATATAATTATACTAGCAAATATTTGAATAAGGATACATGACGCATGTTTCGATGTACCTACTACTATTTCATTATGAATATTAGTTTTCATGAACTATTGGCCTCTTTAATTAATAATTAACAAATACTCTTCAAGTATCTGGGAAACACCATATTCATAGCATTCTTTTCTGGGCTGAATCGGTAGGTTATTACATATTTCAAATTTGAGTAATGTCTTTCCGAAAACGGTATTTCATTTCAGCTTTTCACATATTTCTGGCTTTTTCATCGTTTGGTAGCCACTGTACGAATAATAATATTATTTACTCAACCGCAATTATTCACTTGCGATGAATATGTATTGGTTTTTACGTCTGTGAAAAACCATTGTATTTTGTGGAGTAAAATAAGTGAAATTTTTATTCAAGTCGATTCGATCATTACGTGCTAGAATATTTGAGAACAAAATTTCATTCACAGGACTAGGAAACGTTGAAAATGAAACTGCGTAAGAGCTATGCAAGAAATTGTGTAAGTTGAGTATTTTTTCAAGTGCTCACGCAGATATCGTTTTTGTGACGTAGGAGAATATTCTCAATAATTAAATTGAACATAGTATGTGGCAGAAATCAGAATAAGGAAATAAATACTGATATGGAATTGATTCCTTCTTATCCTAATATTGCGATCAGAACGTTGATAAAACAAAATCAGACCACGCAAATAGGATGACTCATTTCCTTAAAACGAAATTATACTACATCCGTGTTATAATCATTGATAATGAATAGAAGGTCTTTTTTCTAGGAGTACATTAAGAATATATCGCTCTCTCAGATGTTCTAATTTAGTAAATCCGAACAAATTTTAAGAGTAATTTTTCGACCTCTTGAACGTCTTTTCGTTTTCCTTGAATACAGCAACGATCTTTATTGTGTATATATATATATATATATATATATATATATATATATATATATATATATATATATATATATATATATATATATATATATTTGAATTGATGAGGCCGACCTACGATAAAATATACGTAGGTCGGACACATAGAAATTTCAAAAAAAGGAATACTGAACACAGGCGAAGTTACATAAATCACAACGAAGATTCAATATTTGCTAGTCATTTATTCAAAGAGAAACATGACTTCGAAATTCTACATCTCGGAACAAAAGTTTCAAAATTAAATCTTATGGAAACTTTAGAAATTAATAGGCATAAAAATTCCCAGAAGTTACTTAACAACCAATTGGATGTGAACAGCTACCCCTTCTCAATCTTTTCAATGAATAGAAGTAGTTTGTTCGTAGAATCCCAGAATAGTGTTCCCAAATTTATAATTGTATTTTGCAAACCTTGCATTGGATATTTTAGTTTGAAATTCCCACCTGAAGAAGCTGTAGTGTCAGCGAAACGCGTTGTGCAACTGGTGTTTTATTATATGTGAAAATCGTTAAACTATTTTCATCTCCAAATTTTCAATCCAATGCTTTGCTACGCCGTTCTGATGAGGACCAAAGAGTCCGAAACACGTGTCAACGGCTGCTTCCATATAAACGTTCTATACCGATAATTCTGCTCTACTTTTTTAATATTTTCCTGCGACTAGTTTCTTTGTTGTTATATAAATAGTACCCTATTATTTTTATTTTCGAACATTACGTAGGTAAAGGTTTCTGTGGTTTCCCTTGCCATCTACTGATAACAATTTTGAATGTTGATATTAGACTGAATAGCACGTAATAAATAATAAAGAACAACCACATTCGGAAAAAAATTTTAGCGAGATAAAGCAGTCTTTGTCTATTCAAATTTTTTCAAATCAATAAATGCCAAGGAGATTTCAATTTTTTCAAAAGTTTTGAAAAACTACGAATGTCGTAGTGAAACGTCAACTTTTTAATAAAATCGAGTTTCTTAAGATTCAACCAGCCTGTTATTGCTAATAATTATCAAGAGATTAAAAATAGATCACAGGCAACAACAATTCGAATAAATATATATATATATATATATATATATATATATATATATATATATATATATATATATATATATATATATATATATATACATATTTATTCATCTATTTGAATTGTTTTTGCCTGTGCTGTGCACTTATTTATAATAACATTTGAAAACAAATTTTATCAACAAGTTGACGGTGCGTCACGATATTCGTGGATTTCTCAAAACTTGTGACGAAAGGGTGAACAAGTATATACATAAATTACATCTATATGCTTCTTTATTTTTTAGAAATAATATGCCATTTGAATTTGAAAACTGACTTTATCAAACATTTAATGGTTCGTCACGAAATCCGAAACATAACAAGAATAACTCAAATATATATATATATATATATATATATATATATATATATATATATATATATATATATATATATATATATATATATATATATATATACACATAATATAAAACCAGCCTCCTGATTTTATAGATGCAAAATATTTTTCATACTGCAAAACCGGAGGGGCTTTCACTCGAAGAAGGTTCCTTGTAAGTCAATTACTTGAGATAATGAACAATATATAGCCTGTTAAGAATTACGATCAATAATCACAAATATATTTGAAAGAATTTTTGAATCACAGGCATCACTGAATATCGAAGATATTTATCTGAAATTACTTTTCTATGAAAATTACACATTGCAAATGTGGAAATGGAATTTCGTTAAATTAACTCCTCCGACACACAAATATAATATGTAGCATCCTGAAAATCTCGCCGGCGTTATTCTGAACTATTAATAATCGATTAATTAAATTGTGACCTGAACTCAATTCGATAGTTATTATTCTCTCAAGCTATAAAATATCGTAGAAAGCAGCAAAAATGTTAGTATGAATCACAACGAAAATTTTTTTGATTTTAAACTTACCACTCAATGAATAATTTTGAAGATTATTGATTACGCAAATATAATAATTATCTTATTTGGTGTTCGATGATCATATCTGTCGAGTTATGATGGTAATAATATGATAATGATAATAATAAGTCTGCTTTATTTGCTTCGAAAGTTACAACAGTTAAATAAAATACTATTGCTATATTAAAAATAATAACGCACGAGACTATATTTAAGATAATAACGCACGGACTTCACCTTCTTCGGATCCTAGTGCAAACTGATTACATTTGTCGAATACATTCAACAACTACCAAGATTTATAAAACAAATTAGGTGGAAAGGGTTGATACAGTGATTCAAATAATAAGTAGGTAGGGATTTTCATACTGAACTGCAAGTGAGGTAGTTCCGTGATTTTGAAAAGATTAAGAACGGGGCTTGTAGTATGGTCAATGTGGCTTCAATGTGGCTTTCAATAGGAGGGCCTAAATGTTTATGTTTATTAATCTGTTTCGATTCAAGGAAATTTAGTTGTATTCCCTTGATTTTCGTATCAAATATTTGTGTCTGCATTGAAAGTGTGGTTTTCATGGATTAAATGGTTTGCGTAATATGAATCCGACTCTTGATTGAGAAAACTCCGTTTATATTCTGAAATTCTGGAATGGAAGCTTCTGGAACTTCTACCAATATAAAACTTATCACAACTGCCACATTTAATTTTACACAATCCTGATTTATTGTTTTTGTGGACTTTTGATTTATTATTCTTCATATAATTTCCTAAGTTATTTTCGGCACGGTAAGCAATTTCGATATTGCGCATAGATAAAAGTAATTTCGGTTTTTTACATGAATTTCCGATGTAAGTTAGGATCTTATATTTGATATTTTCTATGATAAAGTACACATAGCAAATTGCCTTTTTTAAATTCTATCATATTGTCTATTATTACGGGGTTATACCTAATTGTAATTTACTGCATATTTTTAAATTATCTCTGTGCTAAAATAACGTTTGAAAGTGGATCATTTATTGAACGATGAGCCATATTATTGAAAGCTCCCATTTTGTATTGGAATGGATGTAGTATCGTTTTCTAATTCTGAAATGAATTTTTCATTAGGTTGCAAAGAGTTGATGATTATTTTAAAACTGTCAGGGTGACTAGGAGAACCAGTAAAACAGAAGATAATATACACGTATCTGAACGAATAAATGAATTGTCGTCTAACAGGATGACGAGGGACTCAGGGGGTTTCCCATAATGAAGCCTTCAATACTTAAATCTAATTATTAAAACTGAAATAATTTTGTAATTCCAAAAGCAACAGTATATATGATTTTATGAAAGAATTGACAAGATTGTTATTAAGGAACTTTTCTATTAGGGTCAGAGGAACCTTGGAAGGAGATTAACGACATCTCAGGACATTAAGTGGCACATGAATATTTTCTATTTTACTGACTAAATCATACGAGGTTTGGATATATATATATATATATATATATATATATATATAAATATATATATATATATATATAAATATATATATATATATATATAAATATAATATATTATATATATATATATATATATATATATATAGTTATATATATATATGTATATATAAATAAAAATATATATATATTAAAATATATATAAATATATATAAATAAATATATATATATAAATATATATATATATATATATATATGAACAAAAACAATATTTGAATTTACTACGTTTATTATCACAAAATATTATATATATTTTATGAAAATAAACGTAGTAAATTCAAATTGAGTTTTTGTTTATCATGTTAAATTATCTCGTAGTAACGACAAATTCTCCATCAACTATATATATATATATATATATATATATATATATACATACATATATATATATAATATATATTATATATATATATATATACATATATATATATATACATATATATAATATATATATATATATATATATAACACATAATGTATATATATATATATATATATATATATATATACTATATATATATATATATATATATATATATATATATATATATATTATATACATACATATATATATATATATATAATATATATATATATATATATATATATATATATATATATATATATATATATATATATATTGATATTCTATTTGATTTTCCTCGATTCGGTGGCCTTGTTTCTGTTATATAATTTTTTTATGAGTTCAGATATTCTTGCTTTTGGGCAAAATGAAATCTTTCTCGATATAAGTTTTAAGTCATTTAATCAGACATGGATATTGTTTCGGCTGGATTTTCAGTATTTCTCACATCTATCTTTCGTATTAGCTTTCGTGCGTAAATATATCCTGGCTGCATCTAAAATGAGGGTTTACACAATTACACATAACAACTCATTTTCAGCAATGATAATATATTATATATTCAACAAACTCATTTGAAGAAACAATTACATTCAGAACTATATATATATATATATATATATATATATATATATATATAAATATATATATATATATATATATATATATATATATATATATATATATATATATATATATATATATATATATATATATATATATATATATATATATATATATATATATATGAACAAAAACTAAATTTGAATTTACTACGTTTATTATCACAAAATATGATATATATTTTATGACAATAAACGTAGTATATTCTAATTGAGTTTTTGTTAATCATGTTAAATTATCACGTAGTAACGACGGATTCTCCATCAAATGTATATATATCTATATATATATATATATTTATATATATATATATATATATATATATATTTATATATATATATATATATATACATATACATATATATATATATATATAATATATATATATATATATATCAATATATATATAACATAATGTATATATATATATATATATATAACAATACATATATTATATATATATATATATATATCATACATATATATATATATATATATATATATATATATATATATATATATATATAAATATATATACATATATATATATATTATATATTATATATATGTATATATATATATATATATATATATATTTATATTCTATTTGATTTTCCTCGATTCGGTGGCCTTGTTTCTGTTATATAATTTTTTTATGAGTTCAGATATTCTTGCTTTTGGGCAAAATGAAACCTTTCTCGATATAAGTTTTAAGTCATATAATCAGACATGGATATTGTTTCTGCTGGATTTTCAGTATTTCTCAAATCTATCTTTCGTAATAGCTTTAGAGCGTGAATATATCCTGGCTGCATCTAAAATGAGGGTTTACACAATTACACATAACAACTCATTTTCAGCAATGATAATATACGAGGGCTATCCAGAAAGTAGATTACGTTTTGGAATAAAAAAATAAACAAAGTATAGGAAACAAATTTTATTATATACAGATGAAAGCCACACTCAAATACTACTTTTCTACATAGTCACCATTCAAATTAAGGCATTTATCGTAGCGATGTACAAGCTTGGAAATTCCTTCGTCGAAAAATTCGGCCGCCTGCGCCTTCAACCACTTCGTTACCTCTTCTTGCAGCTGTGCGTCGTCATCAAAACGCTGCATAGCCAGCCACTTCTTCATTGCTGGGAATAGGTGGAAGTCGCTCGGTGCGGACTTTAGCATCGACTTTTTCGACAAGTTCGGCAGTCACTATGCTGGGTCTCCCACTTCGATCTTCGTCGTGAACATTGGTTCGGCCATTTTTAAATCTTATGACCCACTGACGCACTCCACCTTCAGTGATAATGTTGTCCCCATACACTTCACAAAGCTGCCGATAGATTTCTATCGGTTTACAGTTTTTTGCAGTCAAAAACCTTATTACTGCACGCACCTCGCAGCTCGCGGGATTTTCAATTAACGCAGACATTTCAAACCGTCACAGTATCTGAACGGAGCACAGCACGAACCTCTCACTAGCACGGCTAAATGCCGACTGAGCTGCGCAACGCTCTGACCCCAAGATGGCCGCGCTAGCCCCGCCGCTAGCGGACACAGACGAAAACGTAATCTACTTTCTGGATGGCCCTCGTATTATATATTCAACAAACTCATTTGAAGAAACAATTACATTCGGAAGACGTAGTAAATGAAATGAAAGAAAATGAAGATGTAATGAGGAAATGTGTTTGTTGAGAATATAATATATTGTCATTGTTGAAAATAAGTAGTTGTGTATAATTGTGTAAACTCTTATTGTAGATGCGGCGAGGATATATTCAACCTCTAAGCTTATTACGAAAGATAGATTTGAGAAAGGCTGAAAATCCAGCCAAAACGTTAACCATGTCTTATTACATGACTTAAAACTTATATTGAGTGCCCAAAACCAAAAACATCCAAACTTATGAGAAAAAGTTATATATATATATATATATATATATATATATATATATATATATATATATATATATATATATATATAATATTTTTTTTACGGGTACATATTGGCATCTCCATTCTCCAGCGGTTCTGGCTATACTAAATGAGCTTAAATTGGTATCTGGGTGTTATGAGGCAGAACAAAACTGTCTATGTTTGGGGTTGAATTTAGACAAAATGTCTGCATGCTCAAAATTTTGGGAAAAGAGTGGCAGTGCATGGTTATAGGTTTTTCAAATCGGTGGAAAAGAATGTAGAAACTAACTATATACAACAAACGCATCTTGATTTTTTCACAATTGAATTAATTATCTTTCTTCATTTTGTTACTGAAGCGTGTATTCTAGTTTTTAACCTAAATTTTTTTTTACCGAATTGCATGTCGATGCGATGCACTTCACGAAAAATACGACCTTCGTGGCGGAGCTCTGCTACCCTGACTTTTCTTTATCTGAGAAAATATGAGCTATATATTTCTTTAATATCTAAATCAATGGGATTGAAATAGGTTAACGGATAGCTTTGTTAGTAGTTCCAAGTCAAATATATTTTTTTTATCTTAAGCGTACGGCCAACGTGCTTGAATCTTGTCACTACCCAACATTATTAAAATTTTGGAGTCACCGAATTTCATCGGACATAAACAACCAACAAGAGCAAGATAGGACTCGAACTCACTATCCTTAGCATAAAAACAACAAACTTTACCGCTAGGCTACCGAGGCATCTCAGATATGTTCATTAAGAAACGAATTTTTGTTGCCTCTAAGGCGGGCTACACACGGACGTCGATGTCTTGATACATCGACGTGCATCCAAAAACGTGAAACCTGATTGCGTACACACGTACGTACGAAACTATAGTTTTGCCAAGTCTGCCAAACTATTTGGCGAGATATCTGAGAGAGACCCCTATACACGGGCGTCGATGTCTTGATACACCAACTTGCATCCAAGAACGTACAATCAATAACGTTAAATCGCATCCACACGTTCACACCTGTACGTGTTCGTTGGAATGCAATTCATGCGATTCAGATAACATCAACACTTCGTTCATCCGGTTTGTGCATTCAAAAACGTGGGAATTTTTGCATCCACATTAACGTTCTTGGATGCACGTTGATGTATCAAGACCTCACACGCCCGTCTGTAGGGGCCTGGTTGGGCGTGAGTATTATCTCACACATGTGGCATTGGTATATCAACTTTTGACAATGTTCTCATCAACTAGTTAACACAATTAAACACTCGGGTAAACAATTGAATTCCTGGTAACGGATATAATCAAAGGCACAGTTGCAATTGAACAAATCAACAATAGAAAAAAAGAATTTTGCCTGGGCCATCTGGCAAGTACAACAACAACTTTTATCGTTCGTTTTGTTATCAGCCCATTGTTTTACTTTCGTCATCCGCATTATTCACCTTTGTAATAAGGGGTCACTTTTCAATTGTGTAACATTAAAAGATTGGTTTTCAAGTGTGCATGTTGGCTTAGTTTGTATAGTATGGATTTATTTAACATAAAACCTATTCAGCGTTTGAAAATAAATAAAACAAGATATCCAATTGGAAATTGTTGAAAGTTTATTCATAATTTTCATCCATCTTCATAAGAGTACGACAGAATATGACTGGACACTTGAAGAGGTGAATCCTCTTTTCTGGCATCCTTTCTATCAGCTGCTGTCTAAATGCAGCACAAAATTGAGGAATTATGAAAAATTTTCATTTACCGGCCAACCTTAGATTTACACAGTAGAATGTAAAACATCTTTGAATTCATAGGAAACTGAAAAGTATATTGTAGTTTACAAATTTTAATATATAGTTTAGCATCAAACCTACTCTTCACATAAAGTTTATATTATTTCAGATATATTAAGTTACATGTGATTTACATGTGAAGTTATGTCTTCTTATAGAGGATACTGATTAGAGAGATTTAGCTGGAAAACTTATTTTAATTACTTTGAATCGAAAATCAATCATGAAAAAGTTAACCATCGTTAACAGTTGCAGAGTAGACATTTCATATCAGGAAATATGTATTCTCGCGACGGGATTCTGCATTTTCGATTCAAGCGGTGAATTGTTGGTTACAAATATCTTTGGTGGAGGGCGCTCTGGGTTGTTATCCAGATGGTAGTCCAACCGCGATTTGTATTAGGGAACAATTAGAAATTTGTTAATTCACTCCGAGTCAAATAAGCTGCACTGATAAGATCTAATGAGAACGAAACAGCTGTATGCAGATTTTGAGTCGGGGTGACGTTTTCTATAATGCAGATTTGGATTGTGAATGTAGAATTCTCGTCGCGGATTACATATAACCAGCTCTCTTGGAAAGTTTCTTTTTTTTCATATTATGTAATATACTTCGAATCTGCATGTGAGTGATCATCTTGTTTCATTGTCGTCAATTTTATAGTCTCATAGAAGACATTGATTTAATAAAAAAATTATTTTGTAAGCTACTGGTATCTTCATATCTACGCGCAAACAGATGTCAATTCTTGATTTCGGTTAACTAACATACGTTTTCATTCCATTAGTGCATTTTGATCTTTGTCAAATTTACAGATTTGGATAGGTACTTAGAGAGAAAATCTAAATGCATTATGCGATTATTCATATCAAAACATCTGATGTTCTGCCATGCATAGCGCTTTTGAGTCACTAAGTGTTCATCTGTAATCTAAAAATTAATATTTTAATGAAATTAATTGGGAAAATCATTACTGAATTCCTGGAACCAGTTTTATTACGTGAGAGATTGACATCTGCGTACTATAACCACCCACTTCCATTTATCCAACTCGTAAGCTTTCCCTTGAAGTGACTCATGAGTAAACACTAGATAGGGTCACATTTCTAATCGCCCTTCTCATCAGCTGACAATTAAAAGTCACTTTAGCAGTCAACGTGATCGTTGAAAGGTGGAGTGCTAAGCCATTATCATCATTGAATTCTCATTTTCACGATAAAATTATGGACGTCTAGGTCAAGAGGATGGGATAGGTGATTTGTTTATTGGTGGTTGTTAAGTGCTCCTTTCACGGCGTAATCTTGCACGAATAAGTTGACTACCTAAGACTGGGACTAATAGAAACTACTGATGGATCAGTTTTTTCGATAAAAATTATTTGTTGAACCAAATTTATTGTATTGAGCTTTTGTCTATGAGTATTATTTCTACTGTATGTGTGAAATACGAAGTTAATGAAGGGTATTTTCTATCATCTCTAAATAATAAACTAAAGTTGAGTTTTTGCGAATACTGAACCTCACATAGGTTTCATGTTGTAAAGAAGAGAGAGAGATATTTATTCCACAAAATCACAATATACAGAACAAAGCATATAGAAATTCAATAAAATACACAGTGACTATAGTCTAAGCGTTGGAAATAACAAAAAAAGAGAAAAAAAAGTTTTAGTTAAAATTCGTCAGAAAGAATTCTGAGATATCATAAAAACCATACTGATATAGAAGTTGTTTAATTTTTCTTTTAAATTTTTTGTTTGTTAGATTTTTCAAATCGGAAAGTAAATGGTTATATACTTTAATACCTGAATATAAAGTTTGGAGGTATTATGTCTTGTTTTCGCGTGGGATATTTATGTCTGTCATTTGGGGTAGGAAGTTCATTTTGATGTTTGTGAATTAATAAAGAAATTTTGTAAACATAAGTATTTGTCATGGTCATTATTCCATTTTCTCTAAAAAAATGATCTACAAGAAGTTCTAGATTTTAAGTTGAAAAGTGCTCTAATTGCTCTCTTTTGAGCCATGAATACGGAGCCTGCGGATACCGCCGTCCCCTGAAATTCAATACCATATTGTATTATACTATGAAACTGAGCGAAATACACCGTTTTTGCTACAAATATGTCAGTTTGTTGTTTTATTGCTCGCAATGCAAATACATATTTGCTGAGAGATTTATTTAGTTGATTTATATGGAAGTTCCAGTCAAGCTTGTTATCAATGTGTATGCCTAAAAATTTTATGTTGTGAGAAGAGGTGATAGTTTGTTGACCTATATTTATATCAACCACGTCAGAGTCTCGATATAGGCTAAAATATATATTTTGAGTTTTGCCGACGTTCAATGCTAGTCTATTAGCGAGAAACCAATCCGATACGCCTTGCATGACGGTAGAAGAAGAAAGTAATAAAGAATCTTTGTTTATTCCGCTGGCAATTATACTGGTATCATCGGCAAAAAGAGAAAAATAAGCATTGGGAAAATTTACAACCAAGTCATTGATATATATATATATATATATATATAAGAAATAATGTTGGTCCCAAGATAGACCCTTGAGGAACTCCGCATTGAACATCGACGCAACTCGAGTAGTATTGATCGCACCTGTTATTGACGGTATGATTCATTCGTACGCACATTTTACGGTTCGACATCATGCGGTGTACCTCGAATACCACAATAATACAACTTTTCCAATAACAATTTATGGTCCACGCAGTCAAAGGCTTTTGACAAGTCACAAAATATACCTAACGGATTTTGTTTAAGTTCTAAGATTTCATGTAACTTCTCAATTAGAGCAAACGTTGCATCAGTGGTACTAAGATCGTCTCTAAAGCCAAACTGACAGTGAGTAAGTATTTTGTATCTATTTAAATAAGAAATTAATTGCTTGTTTACACACCATTCAAATAATTTTGAAATAGATGACAATAAGGAAACACCACGATAATTGCCCGGATGAAACTTATCACCCTTTTTGTGTAAAGGTATGACTACTGATTTCTTAAAAGCATCCGGAAATATTCCATTGGCGAGCGACATGTTGAATAAATAGGTTAAAGGTCCTTTTAGAATATCCACATTTTCTTTTATTAATGTAATTGGGATATTATCTAATCCTGTAGATTTTTTCGGTTTCTGGCCCAAAATCTTTTCTGAAACATCACTTTCTGTCAAAGGGTTAAAAAAAGGGAGCTCGCATTATTCAAAAAAGAAGTATTTAGATCTGAAATAAATTGTGATACAGTATGAAAGAAGTATTAAAATATTTAAACGATATTTGTATTTACATTCAGACGGTTTGCTTCAAAGCTGAATACCTACACACAGAAATTACTACACATGAACGTCTTGGAGATTAGTTTACACATTATGACAATATTGAAACTAATCAGAGTATCTATAGTTTCAGGTAAAGTTTCGATATAAATGGACTGGAATATTGTTTGGAATATGAAATAACTGCTTAACTATATAGTTCTTTATTTTCTCTACGTGACACAATGTAAACTAGTTGAAGCTTCTTGATAGCAAGATTATGAAGAATCACAAATTCCAAAAAACACATTATTTTGTATATTTGATTGATATTCACTCAAAAATATTCATGATGCATGTAGCCTCAAACTAATAATAAGAAAATTATATATTTGAGTTTTCATTGTGGCAGACATTTTTGTAGTGAAAGAATATTCTCCATTGATTTTTACGACACTGCTTTCGATCGTATTACCGTGCTCATACCTAATCAAAATTACGATTGAAAAAATCATGAAAATATTACAGAGTGCGTTAGATATTCTGAATATATAACTATGAAGTATTACTTATACATGAAATAATGGTTTTCAGATCATAGACTACAGAAAGACTATAGAATAGTCTTCATTGCGTAATTTGTTGACGTTCACAGTAATTTGTGTTAAACTAAAATTGAAGATACTTCCAAGAGCGATCACAATCTTGCAGAGCAAGAAAGTTGAATGTTGAGAAGCAGAATATTAGAAAAGACATGAATGGAAAAATACACTGACAGATCCATCGGATGATTATATTCTATAATACAACACGTATGAATTCTCTTCGCGATGTGAAGTGAAAACCGACATTACTGGCGTTCAATTCTTGCTCTAAAAATAACTTGATTACGTTCACGATGCTCAAATTTTAATGGATAAGGTACTACTTAATAAATAGCGGGAAATATTATTTCAGTATAATATTATGGTCAGACTATCTTACATTCGGTTAATTTAAACTGTTTCATTATTTGATCTATAATAATAATAATAATATATATATATATATATATATATATATATATATATATATATATATATTATATATTATATATATATATATTATAAAAATATAAATATATATAAATATATATATATATAAAATATATATATATATATATATATATATATATATATAATATATATATATATATATATATATATATATATATATATATATATATATATATATATATATACAAATATACATATATTTATATGTAAATATATATTTTCTTTTGATTTTTCTTCGACCTATTATATAGGGTAGGTAAATGGCGCAGCGGCTGAGATGGCTCATTCAATTTATTTCGTCTATGTGCTAGTAGATGGAATGCCGGTCACCTTTAGCCAATCTTGCTTATGTTCAGTTTAGGCTGGTAAAATATCGTGGCCTTAAAGGTGAAAAAATTATTGATACTATGTTTGATAAATACTTCAAAAATTTCATCCTCTAGTTGTAGACGTTTTCAGCTTCATCATAGACTAACTTAATTTGCACTAGTAACTTAGTACAACATTGTTCTTTATATCTAACTTTGAAATAACGCCTTAAATGCGAATTTAAATAATAAGTTAGAAGCTAAGTGTTATCTTCCCCGGTGGGTGGGACGGCTCGAGTCATCTGACCCGCACTGTAGGGTGAGATGGTGTGCTCCATCCAACCTACCCACTCAGTTTTATTTATCACATGTATTTCGGAAGTAATCACTACGTGGTGGTACTTTTTAATTCTCAAATTAGTGACAGTTGAGAATGCTGTGCCCAGCTTTAGAGGGACAGGATTTTTTCCCTTCAGACTTGCTATTCCAGATTATGCCTTTCTCAATATTCACTAATCAGCAGGCAATAATGCATCCAACATTACGGATAATGATAATGTCGAAGATACAGGAAATACATCTGGCAAAATGTTAGATTCCATAAATCCCATTCCCACCACTTTCAAAATTGAATGCATAGTTCGTCGTCAATAGTTACATCAAGGCTGCACGAATTTCATAAGTAACTGTCCTAGTTCTGAACAACGCAAATGAGATTAGTAGTTTTTGAGTTGAACACCTATTTTAGGTTTATTATATTTTGAATATAAATTTATTTTCCGTTCTCCACCCGAATGAAACATTTCCAGTGGTTAGTTAAAAAGTTGTGTATGTCACCTGCATGAATATCTCATTACTTTTTTTTAGTGCACCATGTCAGTTGGCAGAAACGATATTTTTTTGTCTTATTTCATATATTTTTGTTTACTTGTGTTCACTATCCTCACTTTGTGAAATATTCGATATTCTCATTTGTGATTTAGTGTCCTTTTTACCGTTACAAAAAAGGTACGCCAACTAAGCCGACTTTACCCTATATATATATATATATATATATATATATATATATATATATATATATATATATATATATATATATATATATATATATATATTTCCTTGAATGTACTGTTTTCGTGGTAGTAGGTTATATTAATTAATACAATTCAGGTGTCTTGCAAATTGTATATTGACGTTTCGACCATTTTGTGACCTTTTTAAAATTCTATAAATAATGAAAGGACGTCTATTACATTCATTTCAACAGATATATGAAATATGTATTCACCCTTAAACGTAGATAATAAGAACACTAAATTAAAAATATCAAAACATTTCTTCTACAATAGATAACATCAGAGACAACAAGGCACCATGCTGGTAGCCGAATTAGGTAATTCTGAACATATAGCAGGGAAGCATACAGTTTAGTGGTATTACTCATATCTTTCTTGTCGTTTATTGCATATTCGACATCTTTTTGGATTTCCAACGATTCAGTAAACTCCCATTTTTGGTGTTGGCGTTAGACTCAGTTTTCACTATAAGCCATCACATTAGTTACACGGTATTTGATAAACTAAAGTACCCATTTTTATTTGGTATGTTTGTTTCGAGCTCCGTGAAATGTTCTTAAAATAAATTGTGGCCTCTGTGACAAACTGTGATATTATATTTCCATAACAGTTTATGGAATTTTTGGGATAATCCGTTTACATAAGGCAATGAAAGGTATGTTGTTTTTTTTGATTTTTCGTTATTTGTCTGTATTTTCTGTGGCGTTGTAAAATTTATGTAAACGCAGTTAACAATTTTTCTAACCGTTTCCTTCGGATAATTTTTTTGTCGTAAAGAGGTTTTTGCTTTTTCTATTGATTTTCCTCTAAACTCTGGGTCGGATAGTTGGATTATCCTATCTATAAGTCCTATAACCACTGATTTTTTCTAGCTAATGGGATGGCAATAATTAAAAATCAAATACCTCGAGGACCAAGTTTCTTTAGTAAACCTCTTTAATTATCAGTATAGTGTTCTCTACATGGTGTAATGTTACGTCTAAAAAGTTTATTTCTTTATGTTCTTCAGTTTCGATGGTGAACTGGATACTTCTGATGATTGTGTAACTGCAGTCCCCAAAAATCAAGTAAATAACATCCTAGAACAATTTAATAGTAACCACCATTTTATCGGTATCTATCGGCTAAAGAATGATAATATCTGAGTATGCTGAACGTAAATTTACTTTCGAAATCCTGTTCAAATCTGTAGATATTTTCTGTAGAACCGCTTGAATTAGGAACTGTAAGGGCATCGCATTCATTGATTTATGAATTGTAGTAATTACCTAGTTTTTCATAAGCTAATTAGCCACTCTGACTTGATTTTCATTATCATTCTCAGTAGATTTAAAACAATTCTCATGTATCTTTCTGAATTCAGAGCTTATAGTACATATCGCAGTCTGTTGAGTAAACTACTGCAACAGTATCCATCAGGTTCTCCAAAACAATAGTACTCATACTATTTAAGAGAATTCAAAAAAATAACACCTGCAAATCTAAGGTTATTAATGTATTCTCTTTCGAAGAGATTTATTGTTCCAGTCAGAGCTTTGGAGCTATTGCTTTTCCTTATTTTCCTTTCCAACTAGAGTTTCTACACACTGATTGCTCGAATCTTCAACTATAGCTCTAAGATATATAAGGTCAAATGCTTTTTTAAGGTGTATGAGGGTTTGTGTTGAAGGTAGTTGTCATTCTGTTTCAAATGATAACTTTTCTCATGTGATCATAGCTAGCGCGGTATAAAGCTTCGAGTTCTTGTGATCTTCGTCAATATTTTGTACATCACTGGTAGTAGACTGGAAGGTCTAAAGCTTTCAGTTGATTTCTGCAGCTCCTCTTGTGGATATTATGTTTTCATAATTACAAGGTCCTACTTATGATAGTATTCTTTGTCATGTCTTAATGTGGTTACAAGAGTATGTTTCGTCAAACGACTTATTATGAAGTTTACATTTTTGTTGGCCTCTTTATCCTATGCCACACATTAAAATTAATTCATTTGCATACTATATTCTTGGTATTATTATCTACAGTGACTCTTGATATATATTGTAGTTTTCTTTCAACTTGTCGAAGCTTATACCTTTCGCTTTCTCATGAATTTACTTATTTCATAATTTATTATTTTCCCCGAGATCTGTGTCGTTGCTTGTCCTGAATTCATTCAGAATTGTAACATCTTCAACGAATTCAATATTGTTTGAGGATGAAATATATTTAATTAT
This sequence comes from Cynegetis impunctata, assembly GCA_030704885.1. NCBI lineage: Eukaryota > Metazoa > Arthropoda > Insecta > Coleoptera > Coccinellidae > Cynegetis > Cynegetis impunctata. Next base: position 297,854 of record JARQZK010001483.1, on the reverse strand, counting down.
TCATAGCTATATAGCTATTCTATATGAAGGTTTTCAAAGTAACTCTCTATTAGGTTTTTTTTATGACGAATATAAGTGTGCTTATTGAAATAACATATTATTTCTTTATTTTCCTTTCCTGATCAGAATGTTCTTGATTATTTTTTCCCCACTTTGATATTGAAGTCGTCGATGAGATATTTGAATTGGATATTATCATTCCCAAGCGCTGTTTACTTCTTTATTGAATTTTTCTCCTTCCTCATCTGTTTGACTGAATCGCTAAGTTATAGTATTCGCGTGATGTATAATATTTTAATAGCTGTAGAGTCAAGGATATCATACATAGAGTGTGTTCGTTATAACATAAATTAGGAGATGGCCAAATATTATGCATTAATAATTAGAAAATGCGTTACGAATATCAAAATTGACATATAAATTTTTAATTATATGAGGAATTGGTTTTACTTATATATTGGGAAGTCAGGATTGTCTAATTATTAATAATATTGAAAATGTACACTTCTCATTAAAACATGATAAGAAAGGTTTTAACAATTTGGTAACAAAGAAGCGGTTTGTTGACTTCACTAGGAATAATTCAGTTTAGATAGTTTGAAAACTTCGAATTTTTTGGATTTAGTTTGGAATGAGTGTAGTTCTATCTCATGCAGAATGGGAATAGTGATTTTCGAGCAGTAATTACTCAAAATGGGAAAAAATTTATTATTTCGACTTGTTTTCTGGAAACCACGAAGGCTATTATGTTTATTCTCCATGAAGTATAAAATCCAAAATTGAAGTAATAATAAATAAATTGCCAACGAATTTCATTCTAGGGACGATTTTTCATTGGAAATTTCTCAAAATAGCTAGATCTAAGTATTGTGATCACCAACAAATCTCCATATAATTTTACTACTAAAAAAATACTCACGTCCGAATCCGCTCCTTTGTCCACACCTGGACACTTGAATGTGACGTATTCATGGCATCTTTTATGTACTACGAAACTGCACACTGCAAAGAATAAAAAATATTGAATAAACCTATCGTAAGATCGTACAGATGCAGGGACATATGGCCAATCTTGAAGATTGCTTGCAGAAATACTATTTAAGTAAACGAGTTGATAAATCATAACAATCATTGAATATTCAACCATGCTGATTCAAACTAGGTAGTCACAAATGATAATTGGAGCTTCATACTGAGGCTTGCAACAAAAAATATTCACAACAAATGAAGTAGTTCTTCAGAGTGTTTTTTAGGCATTATATACATCCCCTACATGATAATGTATAAAAAGTTAATTGTCATTAAAAGTGTTCCATTATAATAACATTCACTATCAATCCAATAATAATGTCGAAAAGCCAGTTCTTGAAAAAAAACCCGATTTTTTCGGACTCAGCTAGCACCGGAGCACTAAAATTTATTTGAAAGTCATTGGTCAAAATTGTATTTGACCCAATGATAACCATAATAAATGCTGTTGAAGAAAGCTGAAATTTCTCGAAATATGAAAAAATGCAGGAGCTTGGATAGTAAAATTATTTTTTCACATATATCTATGTATTTTTAAATATATAATGTATTCCTCCTCGCCTTCCTCATCAATCCCCACTCTACTCATTAGAAGTACCCTCAAGATGCTCTGTTAACACTTTCAGTTTTTCATTTACTGGTGTGTTATCAGGTGGTTGGTAAGAGTGTTTAAGTGTAGTAAAATGGAACAAAGTATCAGTGAGCGTGCAAAAGCCATTCTCCTTCTTAATAAATCCAAATATTATAAGCGGAAGCAATTTTCAAAGGGAGAAATGAAATGGTGCTGCACCAAGAAGAAATTTTTGAAATAGCTTCAATAAATTTACTTTACTGGATATTACCTAACGTTGGTATATTGTATTTTTCCTGATAAAAGCCAAAATAAATACGAATTAATGTTAAGCATACTGGTTGAAGAATGTCGTGAATCGAATCTAGTTCTTCAACCAGCATCATTAGAAATTGATTTCAAGTTAGCCTTTCATCATGCCTGTTAAAACGCATGGAAAAACTCAAACATTGTAGGTGACTGTAATTTTGTATGCTAGTACTAAGTTTTTGTTTGAGGCTTCTATTGAAATAATAACTTGAATATAAGCTCGTATCATGCAATCTTTAACTACCTGCCATTACATTTTTTAGAGTATGTAGGTACATTTTTTAATGTATATGTAACAAACATCAACGCTCCAACTCAATCTGCAGAAGCTGTGTGTTTTTTCAAAAGCACGAAAAAACAACAAATATTTTTGTAAAAATGGTAGCTGTAGGAAAAATTCAACCAAATTTGATAGTTTCGTCCTGCCTCGGAAACCATTTCAGATACTACTCCCTCACCTAACGCTCTCCTTCGATACACTGCAATAGTATGTATTTTGTGGAAAGAGCAGATACATCTGTAGTGTGATGGCCCCAGAAATGAACCATTGTTGGCTATACACCGATCATCAAACGCGTTCCGCAAAAAATTCAAAGATTATAGCGTCATAATGACAGTTTTTGGTTTTAATTGCCGTCATAGCAACTTAGATGTATTTCAACTGTAAATTTGTAATAAAATTACAGTATGCAAATTATTCATATAGAGAAATTTCGTAAAATAGAAATTTTAGAGATATAGTACCTTATACTAATTAACCCTCATTTGCATTGCTAAATAAGATAAACTTATAGAATTTATGAATTTGTTTCATTTGAAAGAATTGACTTTTACTGAAGTAGCTAATAAATAAAGCTTTCCTTGCAGGAAAAATAGATGATCATTTTAGAGTCCGCAAACATAATTTTTGACATTATAACTTGAATATATCAAAAACGGAAAGATTTAAGTATTTGAAATGATACACAAAATTTAGTTGAAATATTAAGTCGAATCGAAATCTGTAATAATATATAGGATATTCTATTTGAAATAAGCAAGTGGACATCTACTTCCAGTATAATATATATATATATATATATATATATATATATATATATATATATATATATATATATATATATATATATATATATATATATATATATAATGAAGTGTCATTAAATTATCTCTATTTTAGCCTCCGTTGATAGGTATATTGCCAAACATTCAAAAAGTCTCTCTTTAGTCGTTTTATATATATAGATCGATTTGTTTATATATATATATATATATATATATATATATATATATATATATATATATATATATATATATATCTATATATATATAAGATTAACAATAACTGAACTTTGATATTAATTTGGATACCCTGACTGAAGATTTAAATGAATGTAACATCAACAGACCTGTGTAGACTACATGGCAATTCACCAGTTTACCCTGATGTTTCATTTCATGTGTTCCAATATTGAGAATAGAATAAATGTCCCAGGGCTTGCTATAATTCAAGTTTCTCAACCGTAGTTAGAGAATACGAAGTAATCAAGTGCAAATTTGAACACAGAGTTGGATGTAACTTATTGTTTGTTTGAACTTTCTGGCCCTAGGCGGAAAAAGCTTTTACTTTACTTTGCTACTTGAGCGAATTCCCTATTCGTCTAGAAAATGCTGAAAAATATTCCATTTGGGACAATCTTAGAAGTGATCAACAAATGAGCAGTTATTTACAATAAATGAAGCTGAATGTAACATGTTCCTGAAAATATTTTTCAAGATTTTACAAACCCTTAACGCCATTGCAAGAATTAATTTTTTCACTATACTTTAATCGATTCCTGAGCATATATACACAATATATACATACATATACAGTGGGTGGCCATATTATAAGGGGCAGTACTCGGATTTTTGTGTTCTAGAATTTAACTGGATTTCTCAGAGAAGTTATGAGTTGTAGGTTTCCTATGTATTCTTCATAAGTATCTGTATTTTATTGGTATTATAAAAATATCAAAAATGTGGGCAATGCTTGATATAATTTTTCATATAACTTATATTACCAATAACAAAAATCTAATGAAATAAGTTTCAGTATTTCGTGATGCCACTTTTTGCTGCAGAGGTTATATGCGTCAGGTCATGCTCTCAGCACATGCCTTTGAATTCTACTGTAGTTCGGAGTTGTGACGCCCTTCTCTGATTTGAGTTTCAATCTACTGGCACTTCGTGGTCTTCACTTTCTTTGCAATTGCCTGCTTGGTTAGTTCTCACATGATTTCTATGGAGTTCCTGTCTGGTGAATTCCTGGCCAAGATGACACACTAACATGATTTTCATTCAGGAATGCAGTAACACTCCCAGCTTTAAGGCACGTTGCTGAATCATATATAAAAAGGCCATTATCATTATCAGGGAAGCATATTTTGAATTGCTGCAGTAATTGTTTTTCCAGTACTCACTTGTACTGGTCTTGTTTGATCGTCCCTTTCAGAATGTATATGCACCCCATGCCTTTGGCTGAGATGACATACTACACCATGATACAAACAAGGAGTTTAACTGTCTCCACATGTAGTTTGTATGGAATTGCTACTCAGGGCATCTTCTGACAAAAGAACTTTTGTCGACCAAAATCTGGAACGATAATTCGTCGGAGAACTAGCACAACTGTAATATATATATATATATATCTATATATATATATATATATATATATATATATATATATATATATATATATATATATAAATGCGGGATGCGAGCTCCCGGCTCAGATACGTTGAGTCCGTACCAGTGTGGCCGATCCCGGATTACGTCATCTCGCCTAGCCGTTATTGGGGGATATGTGGACTCTGGATCAAACGTCCGCGGTCATCGAAGAAATGTAACATTGGTTGCAGTTGGATTGAAACCCTGGTATAGTTTCGTTAATTACGGTGGAGCGTATGGATTTGATTAGATCTTTACAACATTGTTTAAGTTTCTTAGTAACTAGTTGAAAAGTATATTTGATTATATATTCATGTTTAAAAATTTTAAAAAATCGATTCTTCCTAGAATTCTTGGGGGGGGCGGAGTCCCAGAGTCCTTCCTCACTAGCCGCCACTGTACAGACCATTTGTATTGGTTAGTATAATGGGAAACCTAATAATGGACTGTAGCAAACTCTGAGTTCTTATCTATTATGAAGAATATAAGATCATATCACATATTCAATTTGCATTTATCTTTAAATGCACGAAAAAAGGAAGTGCTTTATAAGATTACAGAGAAAATATTGACCTACATTAATGATGAGAAAACAGTTATGGGGATCTCTTTTGATATTGCCAAGGCATTTGACACTGTGGTGTATAGCATCTTCTTCAAAGACTACATTATGTTGAAATAATTGTTATTAACCTATTCTGATACGATCGCAGTAATAAATAGGTCAAGTTATAAGTAAATCCTTGGAAATTGAGTAAGGTGTACCGCAAAGTATAGTGCTGGGATCAGTTTTATTTATAGTTTTAATAAATAAAGAACTATATGTATTTAAAGAAAAAGATATATTTTGTAATGCAGATGATGCTGCAGTAATTCTTAGGAAGCTTGAAACGTGGCATACCAAAAACAACACTTAGCCGTCTCTAAAATAAAGAGGTGGTTCGATGAAAGTATGTTAACCTTAATCATTCCCTGAGGTCATGAACCAATATCAGGTTTGGATGTCCTGTTGATCATTTCAGCTCTCTGGGTACCAATATTTAACTCCGAAGGTTCATCTGGTATCTGTTTTTATTGCTGTCCCTCCCAGTGCCCTTTTAGATAATTTATTTTGTGGATTACGTTTATTACTTGAATTCATTATTATTATTATTATTATTATTCATTTAAATAAGGGCAGAGGACAATATCCTATAATTGCCCCTCATTAACAAAAAAAAATAAATGACTAATACCTACGTAAAAAATTAAAAACTACTTTATAAGGAGAATACCAAAAAACCGAAAAAACTAAGCTCTACTAAAATAAAAAATGTCAATCATATTTTTGAACTGGTTCACAGTGACTGAATCGATTAAAACCTGAGGGAGACCATTCCATACATCAAAAATTATGTTGCTCAGGAAGTGCTTTCTGGTACGGATATGGAAAGTTTCTTTCTTTAGCTTCAGATGGTGGCCACGCAGTCGACTGTCGGGGTGGAGTGGGAACATTGACTGTAGGTCACCATAGTTAAATTTTATGATTCTAAACGATATTATCAGGTCCCCTCGCAGGCGAAGTTCCCGAAATGTGGTCAGATTTGCCATCTGCATCAGTGTTTCATAACTGGGCCTCTTACGACCAAATGGAAGTCTGATAGCACATCCCTGAATTTTTTCAAGCATATTTTGCTCACGAACTAGATTAGGATACCATACGGGACCGGCACATTCTAAGACATGTCGAATGAAAGTTTTGAAGAGCTTACAGTAAGTGCCAAATGATGATTCCGAGAACACCTTTTGCATAAGGAATAGCTTCTTGTTTGCCCGTTCACATACAAGTTGTACTCGAATCCATTCGATAGTCTTGGAATATCTTCTTGCTCAGGATATTTCGCCCCACATACATCTGAACGACCTTCCATTTCACTACACAGTATCAAGGTTTCTCATTCGTTAGTCATAGTTGGGAGAACACATTGATTAAACGCAAGATATTTCAGGTGAAGAGGTATTTTGAAAATGATGTGATTTTTTCCTGAAGTCGTGTGTGCCGCCAGTTCAAGTACAAGTATTCATTCACTACACCCATTGTGGTGTTATTCACTATTATGTCTAAATTGTCAACTAGTTCACTACGCATGAATTTCATCTCACTTAGGTTACCTTCTTCTCAGGTCTGTTTGATTGCCTACTGTATTTAATTTTGTGAGTTTTTGTTCCAATATTTCAAAGTTTCAAGTATTCACTACAATTTCTTCTTCGAATCTTCCATGGTTAAGGTATAACCCATCTACGAAGAGACCTTTGTATCTTTAGATCAGCTTTAGAAATACAGCACGTTAAATTTTAGACACTTGGCAAATGAAAGCTAGGCTTCTACCGTGACGACAGCTTTGTTAGGCTCACATGTCAGTTATATTTGTATATGCCTATGTGTTCAGTCAGATGAGCGGGTCAGAATACTCACGACCTCTCTTATTCATTTAATTGCCGTCAAATGTTATTAATTGATTACTACTTCATTTATAAAGAATGAATTTTATTTTGCCTCCAGTTATAGAAAAGAAAATGGCATATGGTCAAGAGTTATGGCCTTCAATTTATACGTAATTTACTTTGGAAGGCTCTGGAGAATACAGACACAAGCGTTGAGTTATTTGAAGCAATTAAGAGTTGTAGAATAATAGTGAAGCAAAACTCAAAATAAAATAAAGGCTAACAAGATGATTCCAAGTGAGTAAAGGTCTTAAACAATGTTGCTGTATTTCGCCAACGCTCTTCAACATTTATTTAGAAGTCCTTGAAATATGAAAAACAAAATGCCATACATGGAAATTCCATTAAATGAAATCATTTTATATATCTTATGTTTCGCCGACGATCAAATTGCAGTGGCCCAGGAATATGACTACTGGGAATATATGACCTACAAAGTGTTAAAAGAATACAAAAATTGGGGTTTGGAGGTCAATATGACAAAGACGGAGTATAAGAGCATTGATGGAATAAAACAAGATTCAGTATTAAATACAGGATAGCTAATTATGTCTTGTGAAGAGTATAAATACCCAGGGCTGAAAATAACAGCGGACGGAACAGTAGACAGAGATGTAAAAGAACGAAATGTACAAAGAAGAAAAGCGATAACTTTAATAAATGGAATACTCTGGCACCATAGTGTATCCAAACAGAACAAAAAGCTCATATATAACACCATCGTGAAGAGTACTGTTACGTACAGTTCTGAAGTCTGGCCAATCAAAGACAGAAGAGAGAAAATACTGTCCGCTACAGAAATGGATTATTGGAGAAGAGCAGCAGGAAAATCCAGAAGAGAACGAGTCACAAATCAACGAATAATAGAAATTATTACAGTAGGTGATCGCACGATAGTGTACGAGATGAGAACAAAACGAATTGTATGGTACGGGCATGTGCAGAGAATGGAGAACGAAAGACTACCTAAATAAATACTACAATGGAATCCAAATGGGCGAAGAAAGCGAGGAAGACCACGAAGGAGCTGGATAGAAGAAATAGACAGCGAAATGAGAATGAGGGGCCTGTATGACGATTTATGGGCGAACAGAAATGAGGGGAGATTGGGTATCGCAAGATGGCGGACGTCTGATTTATATATATGAATTTTGCAACTGATTCAGTAAAACATTGGATTGAATGGGCTGATACATGAAGTGAATTATTACTTAAAAATATTAAAACAATGGTTTATAAAAACAATTTACACATTTACCAAATAAAATACGCATGACGCACGTTTCGGTGAAACCTTCTTCAGGTGATAAATCCAATTGTTTTTTTGCAGATAGCAGTTTGCATTTAACTACTGAAGAAGGCGAAGTTTCACTAAAAGGTGCGTCATGCGTTTTTAATTCAATGAATGTGTAAATTGCTTTCATAAACCATTGTTTTAATAGATTCGGTAAAAGTTCAGGATAGAGATAGCGAATTCAGGTGAGTACCAGTGCTTTAGAAAAATAATCTATATAAATATAATTTATGAATAGAATATCTGTGTATTATTATACAAAACGTATAATAATTGACTAGTTTAAAAAAAAATTTACGCAGTGAAGTTTGTTCTTATTAGATTTACTGTATTCTCAATTCGGTATCAAAATTAAAGAATACTGTCCCAGTTCTTTTAAATTTATTCATTCTCTAACGTTAATTTACTTCGTTGTGCCTGTTAATTACTACATAATAAGTTATAGCGTAATGAACTCTATTCAATCCAGGTATACTTCTATACTTCTCGTATTTCTTATTAATTTGTAACGAAGTGGTAAAATATTTTCTATAACAAAGCAATTCTGTGCTTTGTATGGATAATAATTATTTTAAATGAGTGCATTTATATTAATGAAGCATTTTCTTCATGAAACGGAATTGGTTTGAATCTTGAGAGAACAAATTCTAACTCAGGCTGTCGAACATATATTACTTCTTATTACACGAAGAGCTTCTTTGAATATCTTAGCTTCTTTGACTATAAATGTTGAAGTTGACATTCCTAGCAGCTAACCTTGTAATATACTAATGTATAAAACTGATACGAAAATCTTGAATATTGAGTTCAATTTGTCAAATGTTTCAAAATATTTTTAAGTTTTCAATCTTCTGCTCATCTTTGCAATTGCTTCTTTTTTGATACCTATCTGAAATAATATATTCCACGTAAACCTTACGTTCCCTATAAATCAAGCAGTTAGAGCTTAATCTTTAAACATTTCCTTATCGAGGAATATTGAACTAATTACTCTAGAAGCTTCTCATCTATGCCAACGGCAATTTGCTTTGGCAAACTTCATAAAACTAATTTCATTTTAATCCCAAGATAATTATAGATAATCCGTGTATGTACATCATTTGAACAGAAGGATTTGTTGGATTTCAACAGGCAATTTTCACTCACTGGGTACCCTAAAGGAGTCAATTTTTCATATTATCAGTTGGATGTAACGATTGAATTTTATTATTACTACAAACTGAGAAGAATAGTAGTAACGAAATATCTGCACTGGATATGTAAGAACTTGTGAAACTCCAATATACTGAACAAAAATACTTCGATATCTAAATAAATATATATATATATATATATATATATATATATATATATATATATATATATATATATATACATATATATATATATATATATATATATATATATATATATATATATATATACATATATATATATATATATATATATATATATATGTATATATATATATATATATATATACATTATATATATATATATATATATATATATATATATATATATATATATATATATATATATATATATATATATGTATTAGTTTGAATCATATGAAAAAAATTTTTTATAATCCATTTGTCAAAATTTTCACTTGAAAATTAAAATTTTGACCAATAGTGAACTACTCTTATTCTGACAATTGAAAACAAATCAATCACAACAAAACAGAAAAATTCCATTTTCTATCATTCTACCCTCCCTAATGATAACAATTTTGAATGTTAATATTAGACTGAATAGCACGTAATAAATAACTAAGAACAGGCACATCGGAAAAAAATTTTAATAAGTCAAAGTAGACTGTATTCAAATTTTTTCAAATCAATAAATGTCGTAGTGAAACGTCAACTTTTTAATAAAATCGAGTTTTTTAAGATTCAACCAGCCTGTTATTGCTAATAATTATCAAGAGATTAAAAATAGATCACAGGCAACAACAATTCGAATAAATAATTATATATATATATATATATATATATATATATATATATATATATATATATATATATATATAAATATATATACCTATATGTATATACATTTATATATATATATATATATATATATATATATATATATATATATATATATATATATATATATATATATATATATATATATATATATAGAAGGCTGCAAGAAGACACACCATCAGCTTGCTACGAGTGATAAGAGCAGGAAAAGGGATTCTCTAAACACCAAAGATTCGCAGATGACAGAGGGAAAACAAATAAGACAGATAGTAAATAACACTACATCGGAAATTTTCTGAAAGTTAAGTATAAGTGAATTCATGGATCTTCAATATGGAAAATACAGCTTATAATTTTTTAAATAGAAGCACAACCGAGAATAAGTATTTCATTATCAAGCCAAAAAAATGAACAATATTCGAATAATCAAAGTACTTGATCATCTATTAATTTATTTGAAACTTAGGTAAATGAAATTCCAAAACAAATTCTTCAACAGAATAATATCCTGATTTGGCAACGCAAGCTAGCAACTTGAATAATTGAGAATATGTAAGAAGCAGTTTTCCAGAGTGAAATAATTAGTAAAAGGTAATGATATCAGATATCATAACATAAATTTTATATTTCATAAAAACACAGTTAAAAGTATGAATTGAAGTTCTGAAAATATGTACCTGAAATGGTTGTTTTTAATTTTTAATTTTTTAAAATCTTAACATTGGACCAACCATGGATTTGTTGATTGAATTTTTTAAATTTCTGAATGCTCGATAACTAGTATGATTATCTCCTTATAGTTCTTAATCCGCGTATCGAAAATTTGAGGAGAAAATACCGCTTTCGTGATAGAGCTCTGCTGCTCACGAATTAAAAAAAATAATTTAATTGAAAATTTTAAGAAAACAATACTGGTTGTCGCTTTTTTGGAGGAGGTGGGAATTCTGTTCAAGTCTTAAGTGGTCTTGTATTTTGTTGCCACATCGGATAATTTTTCATGAATCACAGTCATATTCCAATCTGGAAATTGATCTGAGGCAAGTAGTTCTTGCCATATGACAAGGACAATAATTATCAAAAGACCGACGTCAGATCTAATCCTCAATGCCTCATATGAGTAGATAATATTTCTTCATGACAATCGATTTTCTTACAATTATTTTGCTCAGAGAGAGTGGCCATGAAGAAATATAAGTTAATCGTTTAGGATATTGGAAATTAGATTCAATGTGGGTATTGTGTCGATTATGCTCCTCCTTTAGATCGGAATATTGTTAGAGAATAATAATCGGCAAAAAATGTGTTCAGTGAAATTTCAAATCGACCGCATGTTTTGTGATGGATATAGTCATCAACATAGAACTTAAAAAATATCTAGAAAGGAAAGATGTAATAAGCATTGGTATGAATTCCTGAATCAACGTTAGGCTTGTGCTACAAATCGTCTTTCGTCGTAAAGCTTGGATGCAATTTTGACACTATATAAGTTCAGTCCAAATTGTCTACTTCAGAAGCTCCGTAAATGAATGAAAGATTTGTCTCTAGTCGATCAATATAAGTTAAGATACGAAAGCTCCTCACCCTCTCAAGGAATAAACAAAGGCGTATTTCTGGAATCCTTGCTTATCCTCATAGTGTTTTCATCCTACTGTAAGAGTCCATAGCCAGCTAGTACGCTTCTAAAACTTTACGAATTGGAGAAATATGAAAACACACAATATTGTCGATGGTTATCCTGAATCCATAATTTTCTTATGAAATCTTTCAATATGAAATCTGTAAGTCTCTAGATTAACTTTTTTAGTGAAGATATTCGGAAGAACATCGAAGTCGACTGAAGTAGAGTGAAGCATAATACCACCAAAATCCCAGAAAAATGACAACTAGTATCTTCATCAGTTTAAATATTTTCAAAAAAATTACTTTTACTATAATACAACGGATACTCTTAAACTATTGAACTCAGCTGAAACTGAATTAACTACTAAGCGTTCTGCATATGTGAATATTAAATTACTATTCCGCAAAATATAACACTGAGATTTAGGTAACTCTAAAGCTATCAGAATTTAGTCGCGAGTTCGCTGACATCGAGAAAACCAACTTGTTAAGACGCTGATTATAATTATCGAAATGAATTCTATGCCATCCTAAAAGTATCATTTCAATCATATGAATGAAAAATTCATAGAGCATCAAATTTGAGTAGTACTTGACGGAATATAATAGAAGCTGAATGATTCTTGTGAATATATCATCATCACATAACTCATAACATCTATTCAGTTTTCTGAAATATTTGAAGTAATTTTTAGTATTGTCTTATTGAGATGAAATTTCGTTATAATTTGTAAAAAAACATTTTGAATGAATTACATTTCTAGATATTGAAATCACATATTAAGGTACTGATTTTAAAACATAAAATGATGTCTCCTTTATTCTGAAAATATATAATACTATTACATCATCATTTGAAAACTAGAATTTAAAGTACTTCTGGCTTATTGATTTAGTGAAATATTTATTCACTTCTGCAATATCAACCGTAACATTTGTATTTCTAGAGTCGAGTGATGCAGGACAAAAATTTTCATGTACTATAGTGTATAATATATAATGTATACTTAATTATATTTGTTTATCAATAAATTTGAGAGCAAGGCAAATATTTGATGTTTTCAGTGGGCCAACTAACAAAGTCATAAGTAAACAAAACTAATTCGTATTCTCACAATTATATTAGGTATACATGAAGCAAACAGATCATATAATTTTTAGATCATACTGAAATTCAAATGCCAAATTCAAAGTATAATTTTCTATTTCGTATTTCCTATACTGAAAACATATTTTGTTTAATGTGAGTAATTCGGATGCTTCATAGAATCAGTTCAAATACTCATTATACTGGAATTATTTAGACATATATATATATATACATATTTGAAAAACTTGGTTCACGGAATGAACCGCGTAAAAGATTTGAAAAATCTCGACGTTTCGGCTCCCTTTGCGAAGCCATCTTCAGGAGAATTAGAAGGGAAATAATTCAGACTCGTGGCCTCAATCTGCCTACTCCACGAATCGAATTTAGGAGGAATCGGAAACAATACGATTGCGTGGTCTCAACCTGCCTACTCCACTAACCGTATTGCTTCCTGTCAACTCTGAAGTCTCAATCTGCCTACTCTTCAGAGTCAACTGACGGGCCGATCGTCGCGTGGCCGTATTTATAGGGAAGGGGGTGGGTACTCACGCTCATCAGTGCGGGATGCACTCTGATTGGGCGTTACATGGCGACCACTGAGAAGTGGTTTCCATGCTGATGGGAGTCTGTGACTGTCATCTCTGGTGTTCAAACAATTTGGACGTTTTTCTATTTCTACAGCTTCACGGATAATTCGAGATTTGAAAGATCGGACGGGAGCAATAGTTCTTGTATTGGGGAAATCGATAATGTGGCCTGTTTGGGTGTGATGTTGGGAAAGGGCGTTGGCGATATCTGAGTGTCTTACCGAAAGTGAATGTTCCTTGGCACGGACCTGAATTCGTCGGTTCGTTTGTCCTATATAGGAACGAGGACAATTGGAACAGGGAATCTCATAAACACCGTGATTTTCGTTAGGAATTTTATCCTTGACGGATCTGACCAGATGGGAGAGTTTTTGTTGAGTAGTGAATATTGTTTTGATGTTTGTGTTTTTGAGAGATCTTGCGATCTTATCTGTTACTCCTTTGATGTAAGGAAGAAATAATTTAGGTGTAGATTCTTGTTCAGTGGGATTGGAAGGTGGTAGAGGTGGGGTGATATTTGTGTGTTTGCGTATGCTCTTGTCAATTTGATATGTGTTGTAACCGTTCCGTACTAATATATGTTTTAGAGTTTTGAGTTCTGATTCACGGTGTTCGTCGTCAGATAGTCGAATGGAACGGTAGATTAGGTTATTAACTACAGAGTTAAGTTGAGAAGGATGGTGGTGAGACTGGGCATTCAGATAACGGTTTGTATGAGTGGGTTTACGATAAACTGAATAGGAGAAGCCTTGGGATGGAAGTTTTTTGATCATGACATCGAGGAATGGCAGAGACCCATCGTTTTCCACTTCCATTGTGAATTGGATACTTGGATGTATGCCATTCAAATGATTCAAGAAGTGGAGCAACGAGTCTTCGCCATGGGGCCAGATCGCAAAGACATCGTCTACATAACGTAGCCAGCATGATGGTTTAAGGTCGAATGACGAGAGAGCTGGGGTTTCGAAATGTTCCATGAAAATGTTGGCTATGATGGGGGAGAGAGGGGATCCCATTGGGGCTCCTTGATTTGTCTGAAGAAATTGCCTTGAAAGATGAAATAAGTGTTGGCCATGCAGTGTTTGATCAGGGATAGGTTGTCTGGGGATATTTGATATTTCGTGTCTAGGATGGAAAGTGTTTCTTCAATGGGGATATTTGTAAATAAGGAGACAATATCAAAACTAACAAGGAGATCAGTTGGGTAATATCAATACTTTGAAGGAGTTCTATGAAGTGAAAAGAGTTTTTTGACGTATGACTGGGTTTGTTCGGCAAGGGGTTGAAGGGTTTTGGCGAGATATTTCGCAAGAGGATGTGTTGGACAATTGTAAGCGCTGACAATGGGTCGAAGTGGAATATTAGGCTTGTGAACTTTGGGTAGACCATAAATTCGAGGGGTTCTAGAAGATTTTTCTCTAGGGATTAGAGACTTTTTTATTTCAGGTGGGAGATTCGATTGGTTGATACGAGATCTTGTGGTTTTCTCCAGGTATGTTGTCGGGTCATGAGTGATACGCTTATAGTCGGGGGTGTCAAGAAGATTGGACATTTTATCGAGGTAAGAAGAAGTGTTAAGAATGACAGTGGCATTGCCTTTATCGGCTGGGAGGACGACTATATTTTGGTCATTGTGAAGTTCTTTGAGAGATTGCCTCTCAGAAAAAGTGAGGTTGGGACGGGGTGGCCGACTTGTACGAAGAATTTTGGCGATGTCATGCCTGGCAGTTTCCGCTTGATCTGTTGGAAGATGGGAAATTGCTTCTTCTGTTTGGGAGATGATAGTTTCTATGGGGATGGATTTAGGTGTGATGGAATAGTTGAAGCCTTTCGAGAGTGCTTTTGTTGCGATCTCGGAAATTGGAGTGTCAGAATAATTGTGAACAATGGAGGAGGTATAAGATGAAAATGATTTTCGTGGTTTTTGGGAATTAATGAGTTTAGCTAGTTTATTTTTCTGGGTTAAGGTCTTTTGGTCGGAAAGATGTTGTGCCTTGGAGTTGGATAGGCGATCAAAGGTATCCCATAGGATTGGATGGATGTGGAAAGAGTGAAGGTGATGGAAAGTTTTGAGAAGTAGTTCGTTAGTGTGATTTAGGTTGCGTCTGGTAGTGTGAATGGAATCTCTAAGGAGGGCAAAACTTGTTCTATTGAGAATTCGGGTTATGGAGGGGGATTTTGTATGATGCTTGAGCTGTAGAAATTTGGGAATGACACGATGGTCACGACATGATTTCAGAAAAAAATTATTTCTTCCTTACATCAAAGGAGTAACAGATAAGATCGCAAGATCTCTCAAAAACACAAACATCAAAACAATATTCACTACTCAACAAAAACTCTCCCATCTGGTCAGATCCGTCAAGGATAAAATTCCTAACGAAAATCACGGTGTTTATGAGATTCCCTGTTCCAATTGTCCTCGTTCCTATATAGGACAAACGAACCGACGAATTCAGGTCCGTGCCAAGGAACATTCACTTGCGGTAAGACACTCAGATATCGCCAACGCCCTTTCCCAACATCACACCCAAACAGGCCACATTATCGATTTCCGCAATACAAGAACTATTGCTCCCGTCCGATCTTTCAAATCCCGAATTATCCGTGAAGCTGTAGAAATAGAAAAACGTCCAAATTGTTCGAACACCAGAGATGACAGTCACAGACTCCCATCAGCATGGAAACCACTTCTCAGTGGTCGCCATGTAACGCCCAATCAGAGTGCATCCCGCACTGATGAGCGTGAGTACCCACCCCCCTCCCCTATAAATACGGCCACGCGACGATCGGCCCGTCAGTTGACTCTGAAGAGTAGGCAGATTGAGACTTCAGAGTTGACAGGAAGCAATACGGTTAGTGGAGTAGGCAGGTTGAGACCACGCAATCGTATTGTTTCCGATTCCTCCTAAATTCGATTCGTGGAGTAGGCAGATTGAGGCCACGAGTCTGAATTATTTCCCTTCTAATTCTCCTGAAGATGGCTTCGCAAAAGGAGCCGAAACGTCGAGTTTTTTCAAATCTTTTACGCGGTTCATTCCGTGAACCAAGTTTTTCAAATACTTCCGACCGCGGAAATCTTTCTGAACATATATATATATATATATATATATATATATATATATATATATATATATATATATATATATATATACAGGGCGTTCCAACGAAAACTTGACCCCCCCCGTAAGTCTGAAACGGACGTGTGATCGAAAATTTCAAAGAACACGTCAATTTCTGATATGAAAATCATACCCGAAACATCACCCCCTTGCTGCCAGCAGCTACCCTCCATATTTTTTTCAATGGCATGGGGGGTCTAGTGATATATCATCTGAAAGGTCTTTTGTCCCTCTATCACCTCTGTATTTGTTTATGAAATTAGTTATCATGATATATCACTCACCCCCCATGCCGTTGAAAAAAATATGGGGGGTAGCTGCTGACCGCAAGGGGGTGATGTTTCGGGTATGATTTTCATATCAGAATTAGTCCCCCTAGAAATAAAAATTGACGTGTTCTTTGAAAATTTCGATCACACGTCTGTTTCTGACTTACAGGGGGGGTCAAGTTTTCGATGGAACGCCCTGTATATATATATATATATATATATATATATATATACAGTGCTTTCATGATGAAAGGAACAAATTCATTAAAAAATTAGGTTTCTATTTCATGTTAAAATCCTCGGACAGGTCGATTAGTATTTTTATTTGGGCATTTTTCGCAATAAAAATGTTGTATACAGGGTGTCTCATTCAAGAGCTATGGCTTTGTCATTAGTTTTTTTAAAGGTAATACCCTGTATATTATTTCACTTTACAATTCTACGATAAATTCTTATCACTTTTTGTGAACATACCATATGCCTCAACTCGATGGATTGCCAGAAACGGAGATAGTGGGTAATGAGAGGTACGATATGAAAACACACAAATGTGTGTAACTAATTTAATTTTTACATATGTTCAATCTGTTGTCCGTTTACTTCGAGACATTTTTGAAGTCGATTCAATGTTTCCCGTTGCACATTTTCAATTACTTCTGGACTGACAAGTCTTATTTCCTGCCTGATTCTCTCTTTTAGATCATCAATATTATTTGGTCTATTCAAATAAACTTTAGACTTCAAATAACCCCATAAGAAAAAATCCAATGGGGTTATGTCCGGTGATCTTGGCGGCCACTCAATCGGACCTCTCCGTCCTATCCATCTGTTGGGAAAAGTTGCATCAAGAAATTGTCGAACAGCGATTGAATAGTGAGGAGGTGCCCCATCTTGTTGAAACCATATCTCGTTATTAGGTATGTCAGGATCTTGTGGGTTAGAAAACAAAACAGCTAAAGCCGGAATGAGTTCGAACTGGAGAAAGTTCAAGTAGTCCTCTCCGTTTAGTGTTCCTGTCAAAAAAATAGGGACGCAACTATACGATTTTCGAACAATCGCTGCCCATGTAATTAATTTTTTGAGGCCGCTGTGTGTGGCATTCTTGCATCCAATGAGGATTCTCGGTCGCCCAATACCTACAGTTTTTGTCTGTTGACGTGGCCATTTAAAGTTAAGGTGGCTTCATCAGAAAAAATTATGTTTGTAATGAAATTTAGATGTTGATTATGAATTTCAAAGAATCTGCTCACAAAAACTGTACTCTGCGGTCAAAATCGTCTTCTAATTAATTCATGTACCAGCTTAATTTCATAGGGATGATACTTATTTACCTTAAGTATTTTTATGCACGGACCCTACTGATAAATTGAAATTATTGGAAATTTGTAGTAATGGATGTATGAGGGTTATCTTGGGTTTCTAGTAGAACGTTCAGCACTGTTTCTTCAGATACTCTCGGTGGTCTTCCTTTAGGTAAATCTCTAACGTGGCCGTATCTCCTGAATTTTTGATTCAATTTTGCTGACTGTCGATCTAGTAATTGGCGGACGATCAGGATGATTGTCATTGAATAGATTGCAGACTTCTTCTTGAGAACGCACCCTATCTCCAAAACCAATCATCATAAAGTACTTCAATACGTTCTCTCTCAAGTAATTGCATTTTTCTTAAACAATGAAGTAGTGTAGTGCCTGGAGCGTTAAAAACGTGAAAACTGCGGACTCATACAGCACCAGTGAATGAATTCCAGATGGTACATGTGAAATTTCATTCTTCAGATTTAATGACAATGTTTACCTAAATTTTTTTTTGTACTTTTAATCCACATTTTAAATCTCCAGGTGCTCCACTATCTCCGTTAAAATCTGGGAATCCATCAAGTTGAGGCATATGGTATGTTCACAAAAAGTGATAAGAATTTATCGTAGAATTGTAAAGTGAAATAATATACAGGGTATTACCTTTAAAAAAACTAATGACAAAGCCATAGCTCTTGAATGAGACACCCTGTATACAAAATTTTTATTGCGAAAATTGCCCAAATAAAAATACTAATCGACCTGTCCGAGGATTTTAACATGAAATAGAAACCTAATTTTTTAATGAATTTGTTCCTTTCATCATGAAAGCACTGTATATATCTATATATATATAATCTCTTGATAATTATTAGCAATAACAGGCTTGTTGAATCTTAAAAAACTTGATTTTATTGAAAAGGTTGACGTTTCGCCACGACATTCGTGGCTTTATCAAAACTTTTGAGAAAAAATTGAAATTTCTTTGACATTTATTGATTTGAAAAAATTTCTATAGAAACAGACTACTGTTTCACTAAAATTTTTTTCGGCTGTGGCCGTTCTTTGCTATATATTACGTGCTATTCAGTCCAATATTAACATTCAAATTTGTTATTATTAGATGGTAAGGGAAACCACAGAAACCTTTACCCACGTAATGTTCGAAATAGGTCCAAATTATTTTGATTTTGAAGAGTCAAAGAATAATAATAATAGGGTACTATTTATCTTTTTTTCAAAAATTTCTCATTGCGGCTGTGGCCGTCTTCAGTTATTAATTACGTGCTATTCAGTCGAATATCAACAGACAGGTCCGTTGATATTAGATGGGAAGGGAACCACAGAAACCTTCACCCACGTAATGTACAAAATAGGTTTAAAATATTTGATTGTTGTCTTTAAAAAGACATTACTTGTGATTTTGGAGATCACATGTTCTAAACTATATTTTCTTTCCAGAAAAATTGAAAAATTTAGATGTTTAGATTTTGTCTAAGAAGATGAGTTGTTGTGGTTAAAATTGTTTGTTGATGTAAATCTGCGTATATTGATCTTACATGTTTGATATCTGTTCTATCATTTACGACTTCATTTAATTTTTTTTGAATATGTAACATTTCTAAAATTTCTCTGCGTTTTTGATCTTTTTCTATTTCTAAAATTTTTGTGCTATTAAAGTTGAAAGTATGATTCTCATTGTTTTTATGTTTTATTAGTGCTGTGGTTTGTGTTCTGGTATATTTGTGTGCTTTTAATCTTTCTTCTAAATTTTGAAAAGTTTGTCCTATATATGATTTATTACAATTATTACAGGGTATACTATAAACAACATGAGATTTTTGCAGAAGAGGTGTTTTACTTTTTAATTTAGAATATATTTGTTTAATTTGATTTTGTGCGGTATGGGCTACTTTAATATCGTGTGGATTTAAAATTTGTGAAATTTTATTACTTATATGAGGAATATATGGAAGAGGAATATATTTTTTGTTTATATTTTCTTTTTTTGATGTTTCTAATGTGTTGTACAGTTTATGAATTCTATTTTTAGTGATTTTCTGTATAAGTTTTATTGGATAATCGTTTTTTATGAGTAATTTATGGACATCTTGTAATGTTTCATGTCTGTGTGTAGGTGAAGTAAGTTTAAGTGCTTTGTCTATATATCCGATTATTAAACTCTTTTTTTGTGAAAAATGATGTGTACTGTTGTGAGTTCAATGTTCTTTGTGAAAAAATTTCTTTCCTATGCCATTTTGTGATAATTTCATTGTTTTTGTGCATGAGAGTAATATCAAGAAAATTTAATGTATTGTTCGTTTCTTTTTCTAGAGTAAATTGTAATTTTCTATTAAAGTCGTTGAATTTTTTGAGAATATCATCAATAAAATCTTCTGATGTTATTATAAGGCAATCATCAACATACCTTTTGAAAGTTATAATTTGTTCATTCAAATTATTTAATACATTTTCTTCTATATATTTCTAAAACTAATTGAGCTATAACACTGGAAATAGGACTTCCCATTGCTACACCATCAATTTGTTGGTAAAAGTTATTTTCATATTGAAAATAGTTTGTACCAAGAGCAAATTGAATTGCTTCTATAAAATCGGTTTTAGGAATATTTGTATAATTTTTGATAATATCCCATTTGTCATTAATTATTATTGGAACAAAAGAATTTGGAATATTGGTATAAAGAGAAACAACATCTAATGAGAAAAATTTGTAATTGTTAGGTATTTTCAAAGATTTAAGATGGTCTACTAGATCGAGAGAATTTTTGATATAATAAGGATTTTGATTTACTATATTTTTCAATATTGAAGAAAGAAATTTAGAGAGATTATATAGAGGTGATTGAATATAAGAGACGATAGGTCTTAATGGTATGTTTTCTTTATGTATTTTAGGAAGACCATAAAATTTAGGTGGAAGGCTGTTGTGTCGAATTAATTCTTTTGATTTCTTGTGGAGAAATGAAATTTTTTTGTTGCCATGTTTTAAACAATTTGTTACTTTCATTTTGCAGAGTCTTAGTTAAATCTTTTTTAATTTGTTTATATGTAGAAGAATCACTAAGCATTGCAGAAATTTTTTGTTTGTATGTATTTGTTTCTAGTATAACTGTTTTGTTTCCTTTGTCTGATTTAGTTATTGTTAGTTGTGGATTAGATTTGATGAATTTTTTGGTTTTATATAAGTTTTTGATAGTTTCTGTATTATGTAATGTTTGTTTTTCATTTTTGTATTTATTGTGGTGAGTTTTTATAGTTTGTGCTACTTTTTGTCTAATGGAATTTTGATTTTCAGGACATAAATTTGAAATACCTTTTTCTATGTTAGCTATAATATTATTAATTGGTATTTGTGTGATATTATTAATTTCTATAGAGTGTTTGGGGTCTAAATTTAATGTTTCTTCGACGAAAAAAGGTAAAACAGTGGAAGTGGTATTAATTACACTATTTTCATGCGATGTTGCTTCTACTATTGGTTGTGGTGATTGGTTAGATATTAGTTTGTTCAATTTTTTGATGAAAATCTGTGTCCTACATTCCTTAAGCTGAGAGTTTCTAACATTATTCTGAACTGTGAGTATCTTTTCAGAAGATTTGAAATTCTAAATGAAAATTTCATTAAAAAAACACTCAATTTAATAATTACCGACACTGTTAAAACTATCAATACTTTGACGAAACGAATAAATACTCTAACAAACACATTACAACAAATTCTTCCTAATGAAATTTTACTTAATTTTTTACAACATGAAGAAATTAAAAACAATAACCTAAGTAAACTCAATAAGAACAGACACATCAAAAAATTGAACAAACTAATATCTAACCAATCACCACAACCAATAGTAGAAGCAACATCGCATGAAAATAGTGTAATTAATACCACTTCCACTGTTTTACCTTTTTTCGTCGAAGAAACATTAAATTTTAGACCCCAAAACACTCTATAGAAATTCAATAATATCACACAAATAACCAATTAATAATATTATAGCTAACATAGAAAAAGGTATTTTCAAATTTATGTCCTGAAAATCAAAATTCCATTAGACAAAAAGTAGCACAAACTATAAAAACTCACCACAATAAATACAAAAATGAAAAACAAACATTACATAATACAGAAACTATCAAAAACTTATATAAAACCAAAAAATTCATCAAATCTAATCCACAACTAACAATAACTAAATCAGACAAAGGAAACAAAACAGTTATACTAGAAACAAATACATACAAACAAAAAATTTCTGCAATGCTTAGTGATTCTTCTACATATAAACAAATTAAAAAAGATTTAACTAAGACTCTGCAAAATGAAAGTAACAAATTGTTTAAAACATGGCAACAAAAAAATTTCATTTCTCCACAAAAATCAAAAGAATTAATTCGACACAACAGCCTTCCACCTAAATTTTATGGTCTTCCTAAAATACATAAAGAAAACATACCATTAAGACCTATCGTCTCTTATATTCAATCACCTCTATATAATCTCTCTAAATTTCTTTCTTCAATATTGAAAAATATAGTAAATCAAAATCCTTATTATATCAAAAATTCTCTCGATCTAGTAGACCATCTTAAATCTTTGAAAATACCTAACAATTACAAATTTTTCTCATTAGATGTTGTTTCTCTTTATACCAATATTCCAAATTCTTTGGTTCCAATAATAATTAAATGCAAATGGGATATTATCAAAAATTATACAAATATTCCTAAAACCGATTTTATAGAAGCAATTCAATTTGCTCTTGGTACAAACTATTTTCAATATGAAAATAACTTTTACCAACAAATTGATGGTGTAGCAATGGGAAGTCCTATTTCCAGTGTTATAGCTCAATTAGTTTTAGAATATTTAGAAGAAAATGTATTAAATAATTTGAATGAACAAATTATAACTTTCAAAAGGTATGTTGATGATTGCCTTATAATAACATCAGAAGATTTTATTGATGATATTCTCAAAAAATTCAACGACTTTAATAGAAAATTACAATTTACTCTAGAAAAAGAAACGAACAATACATTAAATTTTCTTGATATTACTCTCATGCACAAAAACAATGAAATTATCACAAAATGGCATAGGAAAGAAATTTTTTCACAAAGAACATTGAACTACAACAGTACACATCATTTTTCACAAAAAAAGAGTTTAATAATCGGATATATAGACAAAGCACTTAAACTTACTTCACCTACACACAGACATGAAACATTACAAGATGTCCATAAATTACTCATAAAAAACGATTATCCAATAAAACTTATACAGAAAATCACTAAAAATAGAATTCATAAACTGTACAACACATTAGAAACATCAAAAAAAGAAAATATAAACAAAAAATATATTCCTCTTCCATATATTCCTCATTTAAGTAATAAAATTTCACAAATTTTAAATCCACACGATATTAAAGTAGCCCATACCGCACAAAATCAAATTAAACAAATATATTCTAAATTAAAAAGTAAAACACCTCTTCTGCAAAAATCTCATGTTGTTTATAGTATACCCTGTAATAATTGTAATAAATCATACATTAGACAAACTTTACAAATTTTAGAAGACACATAAAAAGCACACAAATATACAAGAACACAAACCACAGCACTAATAAACATAAAAACAATGAGAATCATACTTTCAACTTTAATAGCACAAAAAATTTTAGAAATAGAAAAAGATCAAAAACGCAGAGAAATTTTAGAAATGTTACATATTCAAAAAAATTTAAATGAAGTCGTAAATGATAGAACAGATATCAAACATTTAAGTTCAATATACGCAGATTTAATTCAACAAACAAATTCTAACCACAACAACTCATCTTCTTAGACAAAATCTAAACATCTAGAATTTTCAATTTTTCTGGAAAGAAAATATAGTTTAGAACATGTGATCTCCAAAATCACAAGTAATGTCTTTTTAAAGACAACAATCAAATATTTTAAACCTATTTTGTACATTACGTGGGTGAAGGTTTCTGTGGTTCCCTTCCCATCTAATATCAACGGACCTGTCTGTTGATATTCGACTGAATAGCACGTAATTAATAACTGAAGACGGCCACAGCCGCAATGAGAAATTTTTGAAAAAAAGATAAATAGTACCCTATTATTATTATTCTTTGACTCTTCAAAATCAAAATAATTTGGACCTATTTCGAACATTACGTGGGTAAAGGTTTCTGTGGTTTCCCTTACCATCTAATAATAACAAATTTGAATGTTAATATTGGACTGAATAGCACGTAATATATAGCAAAGAACGGCCACAGCCGAAAAAAATTTTAGTGAAACAGTAGTCTGTTTCTATAGAAATTTTTCAAATCAATAAATGTCAAAGAAATTTCAATTTTTTCTCAAAAGTTTTGATAAAGCCACGAATGTCGTGGCGAAACGTCAACCTTTTCAATAAAATCAAGTTTTTTAAGATTCAACAAGCCTGTTATTGCTAATAATTATCAAGAGATTAGAAATAGTTCACAGGCAACAACAATTCGAATAAATATATATATATATATATATATATATATATATATATATATATATATATATATATATATATATATATATATATATATATTGAATTGAATTGGCATTTACTTGGTGAAAGTTTACATTCATAACTTCATAATGAAACAAAAAACTAACTTTTCATCTCGTACGAGATGAAGTCAATGTTATGACGAAGCGTTTACTCATTAAATTTTATTTAAACCTGTGAAAGGTTAGTTTTTTGTTGCTTTATGAAGTTATTATATATATATATATATATATATATATATATATATATATATATATATATATATATATATATATATATAGGGTGTAACTAAATAAATGTAAAACATTTAAGGAGGTGATTCCTCATCGAAAAAAAAAATAGGATTTTTCATATAAAGAAACTTCATTGGAGCATACCTTGTTAAGATACAGCCCCTTAAAGGGGGTACATAACATTTGTATAACAATTTTTTTCACAAGCACTAAAAAAGTTACAATATTGAAATTAACCTGACGTTTTCTACTACCAAAAAGACACTTAGCCAGTAATTTATTTGGTTTACCCCATGGTTGAAAGGGATGGAAACCGTAACCCCTAAAATTTATTTCTAATTTAACTTTTTGTCTTATTATTTGTTTACCATTTAAAAATTTATTTCCGATAGCCTGTTTCATTCTAAACAAAAAATGTCTCTTGAGTTTTTTGCTCAAAATAAACCAGTTCGCAGCAAAAAACTATTTTACGAACAACTACAGAGATACATCGTCATAAATGCGAAAATACGAAACTAATCTATCTAGTAGGTCGCTATTAGCGATAGTGACAATTAAATTGGTGGGACGCTGTCAGTTTTCAAATTTTTGAAATTGAATTAATACTAATCGTGTGTTGTTGTTCTGTTCTTAATTTGTTACTTTAATAATTCACTTGTTATTAAAATGGCATACACAAATGAGGAAATGGCTGATATGCATTACGTTTACGGTCTGTCGCAGGGGAATGGGTTAGAAGCTTCTAGAAGATATGCTGAAATGTATCCTCAACGGCATCATCCTTCACATAGAATATTTGCCCGACTGCATCAACGATTACGAGAATATGGTTCATTCGACAAAAGAACGCAGGATTGTGGTCGCCATCGAGAAGTACGAACACCACAGCTTGAGGAAGCAGTACTTAATTTGATTGAAGAATAACCTACTACCAGTACTAGAAAGACTGCTTTCCAGCTAAATGTTGATCATATGACGGTATTTCGAATTTTGAAGGAACAACTCTTATACCCTTACCATCTGCAACGAGTACAGGCACTGTTACCGCGAGACTTTCCGAACCGTCTTGAATTTTGCAATTGGATGCTGGAAATGATTAGAAGAAATTGTGACTTTCTGAAGACGATAGAATTCACAGACGAATGTAGTTTTTCTCGGGACAAGATTATTAATTTTCATAATTACCACATATGGGGGCTGATGGAAACCCTCACGCTATTGTCGAAACTAACCATCAAGAACAGTTTTCTCTTAACGTGTGGCTCGGAGCTATTGGGGATTATTTAATTGGGCCTCATTTTCTACCTCCTCGATTAAATGGTGAGGCATACGTTGAATTTTTAAGAGAAGTGCATTCAGTACTGCTGGAGGAAGTTTCTTTGGACGTCAGAATGGATATGTTTTTTATGCATGATGGGGCTCCCGCCCATTTTAGTCAAGTAGCACGTCAGCATTTAACTGAAACATATGCAAATCAGTGGATAGGTCGAGGAGGACCACAGAACTGGCCCGCTCGATCCCTGGATCTCAATCCTCTCGATTTTTCTACTTGGGGCCATTTACAGCATTTGGTTTATCGTACTCGTGTTCGCGATGTAGAGGATAAATTTTTAAATGGTAAACAAATAATAAGACAAAAAGTCACATTGGAAATAAATTTTAAGGGTTGCGGTTTCCACCCCTTACAACCATGGGGTAAACCAAATAAATTACTGGCTAAGTGTCTTCTTGGTAGTAGAAAACGTCAGGTTAATTTCAATATTGTAACTTTTTCAGTGCTTGTGAAAAAAATTGTTGTACAAATTTTATGTACCCCATTTAAAGGGCTGTATCTTAACAAGGGATGCTCCAATGAAGTTTCTTTATATGAAATATCCTATCTTTTTTTCGATGAGGAACCACCTCCTTAAATGTTTTACACTTATTTAGTTACACCCTGTATATATATATATATATATATATATATATATATATATATATATATATATATATATATATATATATATATATATATATATATATATATGTATTTAAATTTTCACTGTCACTTTGTTACAAACGGAAGAGCTAGCTGACATAAGTAATGAGTGGAATCTTTGAAAATGTCTCATGACTCTTCGAACAAATTTCAGATCCTATATCGTTAAAAAATAATAAATGCACTGTTTCGTTCTCCATGTAGATGAAAAAATTAGGCTTGGACATTGATTTTGACAATTTTTTTCATCATGTGTAGATTGAGTATTCAGTTCCAAACTTCTATTCTTCAAGCCGTGTAACATATATATATATATATATATATATATATATATATATATATATATATATATATATATATATATATATATATATATATATATATATATATGAATATTAAGAAATCTCAAATATTTTGAATTCAGAGCAAAAAACTATGTGCTATATATTTTCGAATTTGTGTGACAATAAGAGCACTAATCTTTTAGCTAACAATGAATGAGCATCATGTAAAACAAGCAGTTTGAATTCATTATGCCATAAGGGCTGGCTTACTAGAGTAAGGTGTGTGTGTATGATATAGCTTTTGATAAATTTAGTGTAATGAAAGTTATTTGTCGAAATATTCAGAACTGCAGTTGGAAGAATAGTATTAAAAATGAAATATACTATCGAATGAACTAAATTTTTATGTATTTTAATATAAGAAATTTTTGAGGCTATATTGTTAGTCAATTTTTTCACTTGATGAAAAAAGTTGGCCCCGTCAATATATTATGACGTCTACTGAACACACACCAATTCATATCTACATTTTCTATTGGGGTTTTGGAATGCATTATAATTCAATGGTGAAAATGAATCACTTACCTTGACATTGAAAACCCTGTTTGCCGAATCCCCTGTAAAAAGTAAAAATCGATTAAAATTGAATAAGAATTAGCAGCAGCAATTTATAACTGCTATATACATATGTTATGTGTTAATGTTATGCTGGAAATGTGCTGAAACGCGTGTAGATACTTTGATATTAACATTATTAAATAACTGCGAAAAAATTAAACAGCTTGATTTGGCCATTTCATAGTAACTTGAAAATGATGAGATATTGAAATAATGGGAATTTCTTGGCAAGAATGAACATATTTTTTATATGCCAATGGTCGTTGAAATTTATTCCATTCACATGTTGAGAAAACATTTTCAGTTGAATGATTTTTTCATTATGGTTACCGGCTAACCTCGTGGCTAACACATATAACTGCCTAGTCATTGCATCAAATTTTTTGAAAATCGCACAGAACTAGGCGTCTACTAATAATAAAGATTTGGTACTGTTCAACCATTATAGGCACTATAGATGGTTTGATGGTTAGAGAATCTTTCGCATTTTATATTTGTTTTCATTTCAATAGTAAATATATTTGGTTCATCATATTTTCATCTTCATCGAAAACCTAGGTACCTAATGAATTTTTAATTTGCAGTTCCTATCTCTTAGACATGTGAACTGTAATCTTCTGATACTTGGATGACTACGAGTTTGCATAATTTAGAGAAGGCTGTAAGATTCTCAAAAATATTTATGATATTGAGAGCCATAGGATAGGAATCTAGACAAGACACCAAATTTTCATTTCTAAATTATTCATATTAATGAAGAAGGATCAAGAATTCAAGGAGCGGTGGAAGGACGATAATCTTCAATGCGTAAACACCACATTAAACAAAAAAAGGGAAAAATTGCAATTCTATATCAAACTGTACTTGATAAATCAATGAGGAAATTTACTATGGCCTAAACTGCCAACCGAATGGTAAAACAAAGAATGTGATTTTAGTCCTCGTTAGTCATTCTTCTATTCGTGAAAACTATGGGATCATCAACATCGATATTTCAAACTCAAATTTATTGTTTGAAAAAAGTAGTAGTCATTTTGGCCATTCAAACTATTGATGACTTCAGTACTTGAACAGGACAATAAAATGTCTGTACTATGAAAAACTGATGATTTATTATTCTGAGTACATGCATAATAATTGAGTTACATATTGAAGGGAAATGATCATTCTATTCTAAGCAATGAAAGAGTAGAATCGTATTTATTTCCGTTTTAGGGACACCAATGTTCTTTGAAGTTTATTTCAAATGATCGACATAGTGACCTACAATGTACAAAACTGTAAAATTAAATTTATTTTCATTTTATGGAGAATTATATTCTCAGAATTTCATTCTGCATCATCAACCTGGGGACCTGTACACGTGCGTGCTGAGCAATCCAAGCTGTTGAATTATTCAAGCTATTAAGACTTCTTCGCACAATGAGTCTCTCAAACTGTTACTTCTTAATGTTCGGGAAAATCATAAGTTTACATTTTCCGTTGTCCAGCAAAGGAGTAGAACATATAGGTCAGACATCTCGATTAATCAATAGTTCCAAACAACCTTGATCCTTCAATAGAATCTGTATTTTGAGTAACATCAGTCAAAAACTTCCGTGGGGTTTTGCTAGTCCCCTATTGGGCGCCTTCCCAGGTGGCATACAGGGGAATGCCTCCCAAAAATGGGTGGTACCGGGAAAATCAAATACTTAGGGTGGACCAAAACTAGCAATCTTTTAGGCAGCGTCTTAGCCAGAATGGACGGCTTGACGACAGCTTCTGCCCCAGATTGGGCGACTGAACTACAAACCCACGAACACATCTAGCCAGGGAGGTGTTTCACGGCGAAATAACCCCTATGGAAAACACACAATCCCTATTGTCACGGAATATTAAGTGGGATGTTATAGGCCTCCTCAGAGAAGTCAGAAGGCTAGGTGAACAACTTATCACTCTAAAATCAGGACACTACCTACATATACTATGCGGCCGAAGATGACAAGTCCAGTGAAGGAGCAGGATTCCTAATACATAAGCGCCACAACGCTAACAAATTTTGTTGAAGGGAACTTTCTAGAAAATTTCCACCATGATAATCTGTCTTATTCTGAAGCTGGCCTCGACATACAACATCAAGATCATACAGGTATACGACTAGTCATGATGATGACGAAGTAGACATCCTCTATGATGATATAACTACGGCTCATGGACCAACAAGCTCAGTTTACGATTCTATGAGGAGATTTCAATGGTAAAATAGGAATGAAGCAGGACACCGCTGAAATCCCTTTGGGCAACGAAAATGGAAAGAAGAGTTACACTATTTTGGGCAGCCTATGGAAAGCTTGCGAAAATCTTTAAAAGCAACATGCAGCAATGTTTGAAGAGGAATGTGTTTAATCAGTGCGTGTTGAAGGCATGACCTATGGAGCTGAAACCTTAACACTAACTACAGTTAGTGCTGAAAAACTTATGGTAACACAGCGTAAGATGGAAAGGTAAATGTTCGTGGTGTCATCATAAAAGAAATGAAGATTTACGAAGAAGAACCGGCGTCGGTTGAAGAAGCAAAAGAAGACCCCCCTATATGTTGTACAGACGATTTGAAGAGACATGTAGGCAACTGGATACAAAGAGCTCAAGACAGAAAGGAATGGGCAGAGATGGGGGAGGCTTAAGTCCAGCAGGGGACGCAAAGAGCTGAATGATAATGATGATGATGATTCAAAAACTTCAAGCTGTTCACATCACTGCTCGTCCTTTACTTTCAGATTTGAGTTTCTATAGCTAGTAGTTTTTGAATAGTATGGTGATGTTCAATATAATAAATCTCAGTTAATTATATTTCTTGTATCAAATTATAGAATTTCCTTTCAGAAACGCAATTACTAGACCTCTATGTATCAATATCAAAAACAAAGAAGTTTATTGTGGTTTTGCATAATTCGAAAGTGCAAAGATTTTCTCAAAGAACATTCTTGAAAAAACAATTCAACTAACATGAAAAAACAATAAAAAGTAACTGAATAACATATATATTATTATATGCGCTACCTACTGTTCCTTTGAAGTCGGTACCAAGTTATCAATCAAGCTGTCTATATCTAGGGTTGCCATCACCTAAATTGCCGACGCCGGACAAATATTTTAAAAACTCCAGACATTTTGGTGAAATTTAGTTTTTTCCTGGACAACCCGTGAAAAATATTTTTCTCGAATAAAATAACAAATGGTTTTTATCTCAATTTTTTCATTTCTTTAAACCGCTTGTTTGCGATATAAACAAAACAACAATAAAAAATAAGATACTAATATAAGTTTACAGTTTTCTCTTTTCTTTCAAATGATAAACAACTTATAACGATATTTTTCGGGAGATCAAAAATCAAATAGACTATATTCTACATTGTAATAACAAATTGAAGGATAGGTCATCTGGTTCGGTTAGATAGGTTAGGTACTCAAAAGCCTAAATTATTTATTAACTATAAATCAAAAGTAAGTAACAAGTTTTAGTTTTAACGAGATCAAATTCTTTTCACAAATTCAACTCAACTTAGACATATTTTGAAAGCCCCGTTCGGACGACCCCCGGACGCCCCCGAAACTAGGACAAAGCCGGAGAATCCCAGACGGAAGGCAACCCTATCTATATCGCTGTATTATTATGTTTTTGGCGTGGCACCAACTCAATAACGCATAATAATATATATGTAATTAAATTTTTTCTGCCTTTTAGTGACGGTTTGCTATTTTTCAAAATGTGATAACATTTCCATTTTTAGGGTGAATATGCATTGAAAAAACAAGACATAAATTACAAGTTCACCTGATTAGTCACCAACTGCTGTAAATACTATATACAATATAATATAAGTATAACAAAAATATCGTTTACAAATTTCATGTGAAAAGTAGGTGTAAATAACACTCTGAATAATAAAACAAGTATTTACAATATCAAACAAAATAAAAGTTATTGGATTGGTGTATGAAACATAATCTCGATCGCCCTACCACATCATCGATATTATTGCTGAACTATGTCGATGCACGCAAGCATACAATATCTGAATATGAATCTATACTGAAATTGGAATTATAATAATTTAGGCACCCTACCTGTGGGCAGTTGAAAAAAATATCATGAACTAAACTGATAATTCACGTTCAGTGATAACGAATTTCAGTACAATGGTTGTTTTGTGGTTGATGCCCACGTCTTTGTCCACCCAGAATTGCTCCCGATTTCAGGCTTTTGTTTCATGATTCAATGAAAATTTATCAATTTCACCTGTTCCTCATCGAAAATACTAGGCTTCGCAGTTGATCACAGTTTTGACGCAATAAAATTAAAGCTTGCTACTTTCTTTGATATTCCAGACAGGGAAATTCTAACGTGTGTATTGGTTATACTATTGGTTTTCTTTCAAAATAATAATTACCAAAGTTGATGGGTGTATTAGAACTTACAAATTTTAATGAACATTGAAAAATGTCGAGAAATGGTTAAAGCAAAAGGATCTGCTAGGAGGAAATGGATCAGCACGAATAATGCAGAAGCAGAGAAGGATATGTGAAAATGAGAAAAAACAAATCGCTAAGTAAACCTAAAGGAGAATGGACAGACAAGAAAATAAGAAACATAGAAAACCAAAAAACTAGAAGAAACACAAAGATCTTCTATAAAAAATAAATGAGCAAAATGAAGCATATAAAGTTAAAGTAAGAGGCATAAGAAACAGAAACGGTGAAGTGATACAAGAAGAAACGCAATATAAAATTATCTGAAACAAATATTTCGAGGAACTGTTAACAGAGGCAGTTTCAAATAATGCAATAGAGGAAGAAAATGATGGAGAAATGGAGGAGAACGCAACAGAAGAACCTACAAAAAGTGAAGTAATAGAAATCATTAAAAGAAGTAAGATAAAATTTGATAAATATTGATAAAGTACGGCGGAGAGAGCTTCATGAAAAACTTTACCAACTAATAAAGAAAATATGGAGAGGAAAGATAATGGTTGAGGAATGGCATGTTGGACAAATTGTAACAATTCATAAAAAAGGGGACCAACAGGGGTGCAAGAACTATAGAGATATAGCTCTTTTGAATATAGCATATAAAATATTGTCATCATTAATACAGAGGCGCTTAGATAGAAGATCCGAAGGCAAAATATGTCAAACCCTATGAGGTTTCACACAAGGGAAGTCCACAACCGATGCTCTTCATACTTTTAAGCAAATAATATGAAATTGAAATAGAAATGCTATTTATAGACTTCCAACAAGCACTCAATTCAGTCAAAAGGAGTAAATAGATAGCAGTAATGGAAAAGCAGGGGATAGAAGCTAAGATAGAAAGATCAATTGCAATGACTATGAACCAATCAAAAATGAGTATAATTACAAGCAAAGGAGGAACAGAAGATTTTATAGTTTATAAAGGTGTGAGACAAGGTGATGGACTCTCAACACCTTTGTTGTTCACCAGTTATGCGAAATGTAAATAAGGGAAATTTAAGAACGAGCGAAGGCCAAATAGTTGCGTATGCAGACATAGTCATAGTCATTGTAACAAAGCGACGAAAAATAATGAAAGAAATGCTAATAGGAATAACAACAGAAGGTCAGAAGGTGGGATCAAAAATAAACAGCAGTTAGACATAGATAATGAGATTTTGAAAACAGTGTGAAAAAAATGAGTGAATACGAATTTGAGGAAGTCGAAAAGAAAATATCTGGGCGTCACGATCAGCAGTAACGGAGTACGAAGATCAGAAATAGACGAAAACACAATGGCAGCTAATAGGGCGTACCATGCCAATAAGAAACTACCAAACAGTAAATTATTAACAAGGGCACTAAACTCAAAATTTATAACACAATGATAAGACCGGTGATGATGTATGGAACAGAAACGATAACAATAACAAAAAGAGAAGAGGAGGAATTAAGGATAGTAGAACGCGGAATAAGGAGAACAATCCTAGGGCCAATAAAAGTTGATAATAATGAATACAGGCAATGCACGAACTTTGGAATACCGAGAGAATGGCTCGGCCATGTATGGAGAAGAGGAGAGGATGCAATGGTCTGCTCAGTACTGCAGTGGGAATCAGGAGGAAGGAGAAGGCGAGGAAGACCCAGATCTAAGTGGCTGAAGAAAGTAGAGGAGGATTTAGGAATGATTGGTATCGCTAGATGGAAAGAAAAAGCTAAATGAAGAAAACTAAGCGATAAATTATAGAAATGTGGGGATTGATCCACCCCAGAAATGTTATCTGGAAAGCACCCCACAAGGGGTGTTTGGTCATTGTTTATTATATTATTATTGGCTAAAGAATTATTATTTACTAAATAAGTGCTATTTGTAGGTATAAATTTTTTTCGGGCGTGTGTTGGGTGCAGTACACTTTGTGGTTTCAACAACCTTTCCTAACCACCGCCATTCAGAGCAAGTTAGATGGTTAACAATTAGTAGGGAAGTACACACTACTGTATGTCAATTGACTTCTGTTATGGCTGCTGTTTTTATGTTGAAATTACGAGCGAATTTCGAGTAGTATAATACTCATCTCTACAGCCACGCCACATGCCGTTGAAGGCTGAAAATTTGTAAGTGAATTCGGTTATCATGGGAGTCATATTTAGGCGTTTCAAATGTTTCTTCCCGCCGCCACAATTTTGATGTAAAAATTTCATTTGTCTCTGCATGTATTTAAGCTTTGTTCATCTCTTCAGCTCCTCCAAATTCAGTGAAGTTGAAAGAATAAAAAAAGATGAAAAGTGTGGGAGCACGTTTTCGTTTTCTTCAATTGGAGCTTCGAATGAAACTCAATCGAGAATGGACTTCTATACTGAAGCTTCATTTGAATATTTAGTTAGTATTAGGTACATTCAGGAGAATATAAACAATACACAAGAAATGTCCCTGAAAAGAGTCATCGCAGTATTTCAAGTCAAGAAGGTTTATTTGCTCACAGTTAATATGTGTTCAGTTTATCATTGTAATTTTTTTCATATCGGTTGAAATTTTCGGTATATATCAATCGAAGGTTTTCCACGATATATGTATGTGAACGAGGAACCTTCTATTGAGAAAACTAATAATGTGGATCCAAAGACTTAGGAAAGTCATCCAAGTATTGCTCATGTTGATCACAGGAGCTTGTGGATTTCAAGAATATCCTTATGGTAATACAATATTGCATTTTTATTATATTTGGTATTCGAAATGGACACTTGGCCTAAAGTTCCACAGTATCTAGAATATATTGATGTTAATCATATTTCGTCAAGTCAAACGTAGTGAAGTAGATCAAGATTTAACGTTTTTTATGAATATTTCATTTTTCATGCAGATGAAAATCAGATCTTCATTCAGCTTCATAAAAAACAAGATGTTGAAAATTTCGCAACTCATTATACTTTGTTAAATATTGATGTTTTTCATGCCTTATATAAGGGTGAACAGAATCACTCATTTTCAGTCCACTTTAGGCCAACTATTGGATGAAGTGAATAACAAAAGCATAAAAAATCTTAAAACAATACTGTGCCTCAAGTTTATGCCCAGTATGGTATTTAAACATCAACTAGGTATTCAAAGAAACACCCTAATGTTTAACGTTATCTCAAACGATTCACATCAGTATTTGCATACGATACAAATCTAAATAAGTACAATGATAACATATGAAAAGGTTTGCTTTTGCATAACAGTTTTTTTTATTATCTGCTCTCCTCGAATCACAAAAATATCTGAGACATCAGAAATGCATGTTATATGCAGGTGCAGTTATGTAAAAACAATTACTTGGAAGATTAGGTTTATGTAATTTTATAAAAGAATAGATTTGTGGTACCAAGGAATTTGATAATATCAAATGAAATTTAAACCTATCTGAAATAATTTTTGCACTATTAATTGCTGATTTAATTTCTGCTTGAAATTTTTCTGTAGGATCATTTTTCAGTACTTCGTTATTTCCATAGTTTAAAAAATCTATTGTTTTTGAATTATAATCAATATCATTTCTGCATTATTTTTCTCTTTGAATGATTCAATAAGTGAGTGATCTCTTCTTCTCTGATTGTGTTTTTTATATTCGTTGAATATCAATGAGATTTAAATCATGTAAATCCTTCTATAAAAGCAGGCATAATAACTTTAACAAGTGCCTGTATGAAACAAAATTATTTCAGTTTCAATGATAAAATATACCGCAGCCATAATGGTTTGATTATGGGCAGCCCTATTAGCCATAGTTAGCAGAAATTTTCCTTAACAATCTCGAAAAAGTTATACACGATCACGCTATGAGCAAAAATTTCATTTATTGGTTTAGATATATAGATGATATTTTAGTCTGTTTTGAGGGCTCGGATAGACAATTAGGAATAATAGAAAATTTCATCAATTCACTACAGCCAAATATTCAACTCACAACCGAAATAGAGAAGGATGGTTAACTAAATTTCTTAGATTTCACAACAAACATGACTTTTTAATATATCGTAAACCTTCGTTTACCTATATCATAATACACACTACGTCTAATCATCAATTTCAACACAAATTAGCAGCTTATAATAGTATGATATATACTACACCACTTTCTCAAAAAAATTTTCACAAGGAACTTAATATAACCAAGCAGATAGCAGTCAATAAATGGGTATGATCCAAACATAATAGACAAAATAATAAGAAAGTAAAATCATAAAATGGCAATTTCACAAGGATTCCCATTGATCAAACCAATAGTTATGATATAGTTATTAACGTAACAAGGCCGATATGTAGCCAATAACGGATGAGGTTGGATATTGTAATCCGAGGCGCAGCCGAGGATTATAACTAACCGAATCCGTTATTTGCGTATCGGCCGTGTGTCGTTAAAAATTTTTCGTAATCCCGTTGAAAGATTATATTTTGATTCCGAAGAAAGAAAAAAACCCTTACCTCGCAATTCTAAAGAAAAATCCCAACGTCGTGCACTCTGTTGTCATGGAACAGTTTGACAGTTTTATAAACAACGTCAGTTTTTTGTGTTCTCAAGTTCGCTTTAACGACGACCATGGATGAAATTGATGAAATTGAGGAACAAAATCAAATTCCTTTAGAAATATTGGGATAATCATGTGCAGTGCAGCGAGTGTTGATTAACTGCCGAAAATAACTCAAGAGCGATATCAAAAAAATATGAAAATTTTGAAATGTGGCGTAAAAGCAAGAATGTGAAGGTGGTTAATGAAGATGTATTATTATCCTATGCGAAATGAAAATCAAAGGTTTATTCTCCCAACTCGCTGTGGACCAAGATTTCAATGTTGTTATTGTAAGCAGAATGATGTTTTGAAATAAATATTTGAACAAGTGATTTCTTAACTGCCGCCGGCCGTTAACACTGACTTTTCAATTGTCATCTGAATACCGTTAAATCAAAATAAAAGTATGGGATTACGAAAATAGTTTAACGTATTTCGAAAAGCTTATAAGTATCAACGGATTCCATGAAACATTTATTTTCATACTTTAGAAAATATTAATATTTCATGACGTATAACTACTAACATAATTTCCAGAGAGTCTTTCCTAATCTATATATATATATATATATATATATATATATATATATATATATATATATATATATATATGTATATAATATATATAATATATATATATATATATAAATATATATATATATATATATATATATATATATATATATATATATCACACACTAGTAAGCAAAAACCAGTTATTCCTCGTTTCCTCGTGACGTGTCGACAACGTTCGGCCCTCAGAGAAATGAGCGATTCGGTAAGAACCCTTGATCAGCTATACCCCAGGAGATCCACTTCATCCCGTTTAACGTAATTAGCAGAAATTCACTGTCACTTATTGTGCTATTAGCATTAATCTGAAGATGATTCTACCATGGAGTATTATTTCTGCCTTCAGGTTACTCTGCTCATAATTTCTGATTTTCAGTGTATAATTCAGTGTTCCTAAACGATGTCGAAAAGTAGAAACATTTATGTCAGGATTTAAACACATATTGTCTCTGATGCGATATTGTAAGCAGAGCACTGTTATTACTAAACCGGAATATTCCTTCAGGGTTTCAAATTGATACATTTTTCATATGCACCCAATTTGTTCATGAAAGTATGCTTTAAATGACCACAAGACTATGACATATTTTTTTTAAATCACCTTTCGAAAAATGGAAAATAAATAAGGATTCCCAAGCTTCCCGAGATGATTTCAATAAATGCCGGTTTATGCTGTATTTAAACCAATGCAAACGATAACAATCTGTTATTACTTCTGAAGGTAGAGCATTCCATAGATTTGCGGTTCTGTTCAGAAAGGCTTTCTGATAGATTGATGTTCTGGTTATTGAAATATGCACGATATATTGGTGTGGATACGGAAAAATTATGTATTATCTCCAAACCTTGTGCGATGACCGATTTGTGCTTCCGTTGGAATAATGGAGGTAATGTCTGTATATACAATATGTGTAGAAAAAATATAAGTGGGCAATCTTTCTCCGATGCGTGAATGAAGGAGAGCGATGAATAAAGGGTCGCCTGTTAGTATCAATGCTTTTAATTTATTAGAGTCAAGTAAATACAAGGAGTGCATCGGTGCAGCGTTTCAAGCATAAGATCAGTATTCCGATGCTTGAAGAACTGGAAAAACAATAGCTGCTTTGGCATTCATGGAGTTTTAGTACGAAATAGATAAATGGTTAATAATAATAAATTAAAAGGTTAAATTGGAGTCCTAGAAGATGTACTTTGATTATATTCAGAGATATAGGTTATAGCTGAATCATTTGGTTTACAATTGAAGATCGACATGAACAAATTTCATCAGGACAAGACTGTCTTCTGCTGAATTCAAAACTAACTTAATTAATGTTAGGAAACAAAAAACTTGCCCAATGAATTTATGCTGACAGGCGTTTTGTTGATGATGACAATTACAATTACTTATTATTATATATTTCTGCTAGTATACTAGCAGAAATATATAATAATAAGTAATTGTAATTGTAATACTATAGTATACGTTGGAGGTAATATCGATCCTTGGGGAACACCGGCTTTAACAATATGCGTTTGCATCGAACAAAACACGTTTCAGCCGGTCATGGAGAAATCTTTCTATAATGTGCATAGTTCGGGATATGTTATATAGGGCAGCAAGAAACCCGTTGATCACCAATTAAGTTGGATAATAAAGGTAGTACGGCAATTGAGAGAACATTTTCATGGAAGCGTTTTTTTTATATATTCGCTAGACTTGCAAAAGTCTAGCGAAATATCTAATGAAAATATCTTCTGCTCGTAGGATAGCTGAAACAGCAAGCAGTGGTACAAGATCGGACGCGAAATGCTTCAAAAGCATAGCTGGAATTCGTTCAGTACCATAATCATATCCCTTTTCATATCTAAATTGCGAGAGATGTAGGTATATTTATTCCTTAGTTTTCTACAATCGATCTACCATCTCTATCCACGAAACAATTAAAAATGAATAATGTGAAGTGAAACCTTCTACTGGAAAAGGAAGAAATGAAAATACTGAATCAGATTTGTGAGATTAGTTAGTTCGAATTCTCATTTGAAACACGTATGAATATCATTATTTTATTAAAGTATTGAGTATGTTCAGATCAGGTATCACTTTTCTAAAGTACATACTATAGGTACATGATATGTGACACTTTCTACAATATTCATATTTTAGAACGGAATGAAACAAAATTTTCGTTGTGATAGTAGGTAGGATAGGATACCAAGAAACCTTTTCAGCTATAAATCGAAAATGGCTTACACATGAAAAATATTTTAGTAATACAATTGCGCATGCGTTTCAATAAATCCCTGAATATTACAGCTACAATAAAGGCTCAGTAATTCACTATCACCAATTTCTTCAGTCAAAGTGAAAGTTTCTCTGAGTATCGAAAAATTTGCGAATCACAACATTATGGATAGATGAACTTATACCCATATGTTCATACCAGTTCGGTTGATGTACGCTAAGAATTCCCAACACTTTCCAAAAACTGTTGATAATTTGAAATACTTAGTAGATAATGGATTATATTGAAAATCAAAAATCTCATAATATGCATTTTTTGAATGAAAATCTATAGGCTTGAATGGCTGAAAAATATTGCACCATCGACTGTTCAGGCCACAACATTCGTATGTATTTGGGTGTATGAGAAGTCATCTATCTACAACTCTGACGAATTGAAGAGATAAGTGCATCTCAATTAAAACACA
This sequence comes from Cynegetis impunctata, assembly GCA_030704885.1. Taxonomy (NCBI): domain Eukaryota; kingdom Metazoa; phylum Arthropoda; class Insecta; order Coleoptera; family Coccinellidae; genus Cynegetis; species Cynegetis impunctata. Next base: position 257,464 of record JARQZK010001483.1, on the reverse strand, counting down.
TACAATGAATAACTAGAAGAGTCAGTATGTAGAGAAATGAAATTGAAAGAAACTAAAGCAATCAATCAATCGTGATTTTTCATTCCATAGGGCGTTTCATAGGATCTCGGATATGTTCGGAAAAGCCCCGTGGTCAGACAGATGTTCTGGCTAATGGCATATGCTCGACAAATTGGTGTGTAGTATCTTGTATGACCTGCTCCTGGTGGAATAATATCCGTAATAGAGACACAAGTTGGCAATGTTTAGCCGATATTCGAGTAAATAAAGATGACCAAACTTATAATAGCGCCGCTTTGAACCTAACCTAAAATGTAATTCATATCTAGGATATAAAATATATGTATGTGATGTCAGATATTGAACTTATTTGGATTTCTGTTAGAGTAAGAGTATGGCATTTGTCTGACTGCAAATGCTGATGAACGTATGTAGTTAACATTAGAATTATTATTTCCTAGCCTCCGTATGTGTTGCAGAATTACGTATTCAATTAGTTCATGTGGCCATGACCAGTAGTGTAGATAGTAATTTGTGTTTATATTTAGAATGAATGAAATTGAATTTGCATACATTCATATGAGCGAACATTTTACAAAATTACTATTTATATTGGAATGGGTTAATTATTCAGGGTGAAAATATATTTCCTTGATAATGAAGTTGATATTTTTCTCGGAAAAACAATGTACTATATAGACTAAATGATATATCTATCTTTTATAGACAGTATACAAGTAAGCAGAACAAATTCATTTTATAAAACGTTTCGTTTAACAAAATTTCTGACTGCCATTGAAGTACAAAGGTTGACTGGAGCAAACTACAATTCTGGTACAACTTAATGGAGGGCCATTCTAGCCCCTTTAAAATTCCCGGAAATTCACATCCAATTTAATTAATTAAACTTAATTTGTGAAATGGTGGTATTCAAATCTAACTACGAGGTCTGCCGACAACCGGAATAATTGCGATTATTTGAATCTTGAAATTGCAGTAGCCGCATTGTGTATTCCATTATTTCAGGAAAGGCACATAATGTTTTTCATCCCGTATATGAAAATGGGCATTTGAATATAATGTCGGTTTGTAATTTTGCTTTTTTTTCTGTGAAACATTCACCCTCTGCTATAATGCTATATGCATTATTATAAATGTTTTGAATATAATGAATGATACAGTATTTGTCTACAAGTCTACATATCGCCTATCAAAATATGCATTAAATTGATGCTTTCTAAATTCGAAACATGTGCAATCCTGAATGAATGATGAATATGGAAAGTTGCATAATAACTAATCCAGGATGAATATAGATAGTATTTGAAGATATTTCATGTGATAAAAAATTCAAACGATACATTGGTTAAGCTTTACAACCATCAATAAAAAAGTCTGATAATGTTTTTGCTCGCTAAAAACTTACATTAAGCATTAGTATTGTTAAAATATCTCTGTTTATATTATACAGAGTCAAAAAACTCAACGTGTCTCAATTCTATCATTTTGTGAAAAGTTAAAACACATTATTTTCCATTCATTAGATGACAACTATTCAAATGAACTTTCACTATTATAAGTAATAATAATTTGAGTATTATTAGACATTCATGTGGTCATCATTTTGGGTACAAACGAGCTGACTCTTCTAAATATATGAAAAGCATATCGAAGATATGCATTTTAGTAAGTACCAATTCAGACGAATTTATTCGCACCTATATTTCGTACGTGTTCATATTTACATCAATCATTATGTCAATAGCAATAACTTCGTAGGTATATCGTGTCATTTTAGAAAATTATGGCAATTTCAGCTTCATGTTAAAACCTCGAAAGGAGAAGAATCCATTCACAAAAAATCAATACAAAAATGAAATTCACTGATTTTAATTCACACCGAGATTTACATAATTAATTAGAGAAACAAATTATATGCTTAAAGGAATTAATGGATATTCGTTTTTCATGAATGATAACCGATTGCTTGACATTTCGTAACCATTTTTTCATAAAAATCAGTGATGGGAGGTGGACAGGTATTTGACATGAAGAAACAGTTTTCATATATTTAATATACTGTGAAAAAAATTCATGTTTTACCCAGTATATAATATTTGATTTGTCACTTGATAAGAAGTTAGTAGTTGTCTAATATGCCTATCTCGATGTCCATTCAATTTGATAAACTTTTATTACATACTGTTTATATTCAGCAGACAAATTGTGTTTCATCGACTAATCCATATACTGAAATCCGTAATACGAAATAACTATTTAATCAGAACAACTATCTGAAATTTAATCATAGAAAATAAATTACCATAACCCTGGCAAGCTATTTATCATTATTCCATAAATGTAGAAAAATTTCACAAGCTATAGTCTATCTAATCATGTCTAGAACACACATCGTCTTTTCAGGTTAGAATATTTAATTATCACATCAAACATTGTGACAAGTTCTTTGAGGATATTTTCAGGAAAATTTCAATCTTATCGAACTAATTCTCAACAAAATCTTCATCCTAACTGGGGTTCGAGTCCGGTACCGAATGTACCCTAGACCGTTGCTCAATCGTGTATCCCACAGCGGTAGATAAGTGAAAATATGTGTTATTCCAAACTATTAAAGATTACTACTCGTTTATAATGATTTATTGTATTCGTAAAATATGGACGGACAAGGGTAAAATTAGTGTATGAATGATCTCATAACCGGAATATATTCCAGAAGATTCATGATCTCATTCACGGAAATTGATACTGATACGGCGTTTTTTTATATTCATTGAAATGATCAACAAAAAATTGTGCCTCGACAATATAAAACCGAAGGTAGGTACCTCAGCAAGTTACTTTTACGTAATACGGTATTATTGTTATTGATACAATATGTAACTATTGTTATTTGCATAAATTAATGCAAATGCTCACTAATAATTGAATAGGCCTGTTTTAATTGCACTGAGTAAGTACCACTGAATGATAAAATGGTACAAACAAGCTATGCTTTGTGAATATGATAGGATGACCATTGGAAAATCAAAACATATTTAGTATATAATTAATTTGTAGTGAAATATTCCTCTTATATGAATAACGTGGTTTTGTTCGATAAATATGCGAATTTTGTTTGTCATGATGACTCGGTGTGTGTGTGTGTATGTGTGTGTGTGTGTATGTGTGTGTATGTGTGTGTGTGTGTGTATGTGTGTGTGTGAGCATGTTTTTTTTTTGGGAGGATTCCGTTTTACGGATTCCAGGCATAGCTGTTCGGCCTGGATATGTGACGACTCGACGTAGCGTCATACTAAAACTCGACGCTAACGCCCCTACTCACTAAACCCTAAACCCCTTCTCCTTCTTTCCTCTAATCCCTCATGGAAACCGCAGTCAGGCATTACTTCGTGAAGGGAGGATCTAGCTACTGCTCTTCCTTCTGGTGGCTAAGGTGTTAACTTCCTTCCTTCTATCTTCTGCTATTTGCTCTTCTTCTTTTGGTGGAACGCAAGTCCTTGAGGACTTCTGTTGCAAACGTGTTGGTAGCGTTCCAGGCAGCTTCTGATGACAACATTGCATCCACTAGTGAATCTGGTTGCATTCTCTGGTTCAGGATCCTCTTTAACTCTTCACGCTGTGGATCGAAACGAGGACATACAAAGAAGACGTGCTCCGCATCTTCAGCAACTCCTGGGCAGGCCGGGCACTCCGAAGAGTCATCGTGCTCAAAGCGGTGTAGATACTCTCGAAACCACCCGTATCCCGACAACATCTGCGTAATATAGTAATTGACCTCGCCGTGATTCCGGTTAGGCCAAATGTCGATCCGAGGTATGAGACGGTGCGTCCACCTACCCTTCTCTGCAGCATCCCATTGTAGTTGCTATCGGCCTATACTCTTCTGCCGTTCTTCAATTCTAAGTTCTTCAGGGCTCAGTGCAGTTGACCTTTTTCGTTGGTAGAGGGCCCGTCTTTCCTCTGCTAGAACTCGAAGAGGCAGGGTTCAAGCAATGACTCACACTGCTTCTTCTGATATAGTGCGGAAGGCACTAGCTACTCGTAGGGCACTCAGTCGATATACTGGTCCAGCTTTTCTCCATGATTCTTGGGTTTCCAGTGCATCAGCCCAAATGGATATTCCGTAAGTGAGCACTGATGTGACTACTGATGATAATAGTAGCCTCCTGCTCTGCATTGGGCCTCCGATGTTAGGCATCAGCCGTGCGAGACTAGCCCTCACTACTGACGCTTTGGCACTGACGTGTTCCACCTGCTGCTTGAAGTTGAGTCGGGCATCCAGCATCACTCCCAGATAACGGATAAATGGTTGTGATGTGATTTCTTGTTCTCCGACTCTCAACTTGATGCTTTCTACCGTTTTTCTACTGATGATGAGCACTGCCTCGGTTTTATGCTTGGCTAGTTGCAAGTTCATCATGCCCATCCACTAATTAACTCGTCTGAATGAGATATCAAATGCCATTTCTGTCTCTTCGAGGTGCTTTGCGACGATCACGACAGCTACGTCATCCGCATATGCTACAAGTTTGACTCCCGCAGGCAATGCTATTCTCAGGAGACCATCATACATGATGTTCCATAGCAGAGGACCTAATACGGATCCCTGTGGCACTCCTCCGGAGATTTCGTACACTTCCGTACCGTTCTTCGTGTCATATTTCAGGACCCTATTCGTGAAGTACCTCGCTACTATTCTGCGAAGGTATCCTGGTACGTTTTTTTCCTCTAGGGCCCGCATAACGCAGTCCCAGTTAGCGGAGTTTAAGGCATTCTTGATGTCCAAAGCAGCCACCAAGCAGTATTTTTTCTTTCCACCCTTCCATCTCGTTCCGGCAATTGCATCCTTGGCTATATCAACAACCAATTTGATCGCATCTAAAGTTGACCGTCCTTTTCGGAAACCAAACTGGTTCTCTGCCAGGAGTGGATCGACTACAGCCTCTATTCTTTGATGAATTATGCGCTCGAATATCTTCCCGACCGTGTCTAACATGCAGAGTGGTCGGTAGAATCACGGTTCTTCCGGCGGTTTTTCCCCTTCGGAAGTAGCACTAGCCGTTGCTGTTTCCACTTCTGGGGAAAAGTCCCTTCCTTCAGGCATGTACCGTAAACGTCCAGGAATAATGTCATTGCTGCCCTAAGAAATTTCAGGGCAATATTAGGAATTCCGTCCAATCCCGGCGCCTCATTATTCCCTACTCGATTTCCTGCCTCTATCAACTCGTCCAACGTGATAGTAGGGATGTCTTCAGGGTTAAGCTGCTCCAACTTGTAGGTGAATACCGGCTGTTGGGGAAACAGCGCAGTAACAATCTTTTCTAGGAGCTGTGGACACGTAGGTGATGGCATTGGTTGGCATTTCAGCTGGGTCATAACCACCTTATATGGTCTGCCCCATGGATCTTTCTCGACTTCTGTGACCAGTTCCTTCCAGCAGCGTCTTTTGCTTTCTTTGATGGCTCTGTTCAGTTCTCGACGGTCCTTTTTATACCCTGCCAACAGCTCTGCGGAGACTTTCTTCTTTTTTTAAGACACTCTGAGCGTAGAATGCTAATGTGATCGTTCCACCAGTGCACCGAAGGTCTTGAATTCATGCCACGTTTCCGAGACATATTGGCGTCGCAAGCCTGGATGACTCTTCTCATTGGGTCCTTGGTCTTCTCTTCACCAGTTTCTACGATGATCGGATCGTACTCGAAAATAATTCCAAGAATGTTGAAATCGTATCAACAGATCGGTTCAATGTAGAAAAAAATGTTAAATCTAACCGGAATGTAAATAGTTCAGATAAGGAATTATCGTTGGCCACACGTTCTACATCTGTGTTACATCAACGTGAAAATCTACTTCAGGATGAACAGGTGCTATGTACAGAAAATGCATCTTTTAGCAATCAATTTAAAAATAAAAGAAATAATCATAATTCCAATATAAATAACAAAAAACCGGTTATCGATAGTAAGTCAGTTAACTCTGCTATACTTCATACTCAACAAGCAATACTAATGAATGAATATCAAAACATTGTCGATACGAAAATTCATAAATACCCTCTTAATTTAAATAAAACTGCATCTGAGTGGCAATCTGTAAAAAGACGTAACAAACCACGTAATAGAAAATTTGTAATGGGATGTGGTGGGACTAATTCAGAAGTGAAAACTGTTCCTAAATATATTCATTTTCATGTATCTAGACTTCATCCTAATACTAAGCCTGAAGATATGACAAAATTAATGTTTACAGTTTTTCCAGAGGTACAATGTGAATCTTTGCAATCTAAATATCCACTTATATACGCGTCTGTTAAGGTGTCCATCTATCAGGATAATCTTGAGGAGGCGTGGAGTAAGGATGTTTGGCCAAATGGGGCTCTCGTGTCTAGATATTTTGTATTCAAAAAGGGAACATCTCAAGTACCGGAAAGTGTTCCTCATATACAAAAAATACCAGGGTAAATCATCCCTCTGTTTGAGTACAGCGATGAACAAATTAAACTTATTATTGTCTAAGAATGAAGTGGATATTTTAGCGATTGCTGAACACTGGAAATCGTGTAAAGGAATCACGCAATATTATATACAGGGATGTTATTTAATTTAATTTAATTTTATATTCTATTAATGAGTTTGCAAGTTTCTGTAATATTTGAAGCTATTTTTCTTTGTTTTGAATTGTCAAACTTTTTTCTTTATATTATCTTTATTTTGACTTGTTTCATTTGTATTAAGAATACTTATTGGAATTAATAAATTGTATTGTATTGTATTGTACTCTAGGGCTACTACTAAAGCAGTGAGGTCGAGAGATTTAACTTTCCACCCAACCGCACTAGCGCTCCTGTTGCCTCTTGTTAGATTCTGGCCAGTTGATATTTCCCATAGTATCGCATTATGGTCGCTGGCTGTGTAGATGTTCAATACTTTCCAGGAAAAACATCTTCGAGCTAAGCAACTGTTGACAAATGTAAGGTCGACAGTTGAGTTTGCCTCTCCCTTAGTATACGTTGGCGTGTCACCGGTGTTAAGAAGGATCACGTCCAGTGTGGCCATTGCCTCGAGAAGTGCTTTGCCACGAGTATTAGTGAACTTGCTGCCCCAGTCTGTTGCCCAGGAATTGAAGTCACCAGCTATTGCCACGGGAAAGTGTCTTCTTGCGTCCTCAGTTAGCCGATCAAGGAATCATGTGTAAGCGTGTGTGCATGAGCACGTGTGTATGTGTTTTAGCATTAGTGAGCATGTGCGTGTGTTTTGTGGAGAAAGGAACACACTCGAATAATAGTTGGATCAATTAAATATAATAAAAGTTACAGAAAGAATATGTCTCAACTGAACGACCCTTTTACGAGTAGTCGAAGCTCCCCTAAATCCTAGAAGCCCGACAGCTCTTAAACAGAGGATATGAATAACTGGCTTTAACATGGTATAACCTACAATCTTGATGTAACTACATTAACCTATGCTTCCAATCCCATTTTGATAAGGTAACTTCGGAAAAATCCAGTATCCTGAACGATAATAAAATAGATAATTACTACCGATTAATAGTAATATAATTCTAATCCTGGCACAAAAGTAATAGAAACGTTAAAAGAGTAATGAACGATATTGCAAACATCGATTATTGTGCCCTTCACGCAGCAGTATAGAAATAAGTAATTTCGATGGACGATGAATCAACTCTGTGGTAGTTCATATTTATATTAAAAAATTAAATAATAAGAAAACAACTTGTCTAAAAACCACAAAATGAAAATAACTTTTTATTCGACTAGTTTCGCCTGTTACAGCATTATCAAGACTGAATACATAATTGCAAAGACATCGCTTGAAAATATATAAGTATTTCGGTTCGGTACCTGGGGGTGGTAAAATGTAATCGATGGGTCCAAGTTATCAGAGATTTAACAGTGGGGAGTGGTTTAAGTCTAACTGGTCATTAAGAAGAATGTAATTATGGGATTTTTGGATCTTGTTTATTTCCATGGCTTCCAGGAAGTTCATTATCATACCTTTATCACAGTAATGAAGAATTTTTGGTTTGAAAGAGGATGAGATGTTATGTTTTTTTGACTCTAGATGTTCCCTAAATGCTGATTGTCCGTTTTTTAGATGTTCTTTTAGCCTGGTTTCAAAACATCTCCCGGTCTGACCTATATATGTTGAATTACATTCTTCACAGTCCATTCTATAAATTCCTGTTCTCTTCATTGGATCGACTTTTGACATTTTGTTATTAAAAATCATTCTATCTAATCTGCTGTGACTCGAAAAAGCAGTATTCAAATTATTATTTTTAAAGAATTGAATGATCTTTGAAGAGGGGATGTGCGTATAAGGGATGCTCACAAACTTTTGTACATTTTTGTTATTGCAGTGTGGTCCATATAATTTCAAATTGATAATTGAAATTATATGGACCACACTGCAATAACAAAAATGTACAATAGTTTGTGAGCATCCCTTATACGCACATCCCTTATACGCACATCCCCTCTTCAAAGATCATTCAATTCTTTAAAAATAATAATTTGAATACTGCTTTTTCGAGTCACAGCAGATTAGATAGAATGATTTTTAATAACAAAATGTCAAAAGTCGATCCAATGAAGAGAACAGGAATTTATAGAATGGACTGTGAAGAATGTAATTCAACATATATAGGTCAGACCGGGAGATGTTTTGAAACCAGGCTAAAAGAACATCTAAAAAACGGACAATCAGCATTTAGGGAACATCTAGAGTCAAAAAAACATAACATCTCATCCTCTTTCAAACCAAAAATTCTTCATTACTGTGATAAAGGTATGATAATGAACTTCCTGGAAGCCATGGAAATAAACAAGATCCAAAAATCCCATAATTACATTCTTCTTAATGACCAGTTAGACTTAAACCACTCCCCACTGTTAAATCTCTGATAACTTGGACCCATCGATTACATTTTACCACCCCCAGGTACCGAACCGAAATATTTATATATTTTCAAGCGATGTCTTTGCAATTATGTATTCAGTCTTGATAATGCTGTAACAGGCGAAACTAGTCGAATAAAAAGTTATTTTCATTTTGTGGTTTTTAGACAAGTTGTTTTCTTATTATTTAATTTTTTAATATAAATAAGTAATTTGTTGAAATTATAATTTAGTAACTCACAGCATATATATCACTCACTCTGAAATAAATACAGAAAATATAACTCTTGAAAATACCAGTAAATTTTCTACGGATGGTTCATTCTTGGAGAACACTAATTTTCAATAATGTATCAAAATCAGCGATTGATTCAACTTTATGATAATAATAGTAATAATTATTATGTCTCATAATATCACATACATTTTGATATATATATATATATATATATATATATATATATATATATATATATATATGTATGTATATATATATATATATATATATATATATATATGTATATATATATATATATATATATATATATATATATATATATAATAAGTGAGAGAACAAAAGTGAAGGCAAATTTCAGCATGCGTTACTCTACCACTTAACCTTCAAGGCACAGCTCATAAGCTGGAATAGAAAAAAGAGAAAATCTTTAATAATTCAAAGTTTATGTAAACTCATAGCCTTATGAATTGAAAAACCAGCGCCAATTATACAAAGAATCTTAAGCTAATTCACCATATAACATACTCAAAATGTGTTCTATAATCCTTTTTTTTTTAAACGAGAAAGAGATGAAACTTTGAAATGATATTCAAGCGCGTACTACAAGTTCACAGGTATAAAAGAAAAGCTTATATTGAAAACCAGTTTTACGATGTTCAGGTGTGTAAGAACCTGGGCCCACCCTCAAATCTCTGTGATGATAATCACGCCAGTACTTCTTCCACTATTGGTGAGATTGTTGGGAAGTTTGTTATATTTTTTACATGAAAACTAAATGAAGGTACTCAATTAAGTAGATCTTTAATCTAAATGAAAACTTTTTTAATTCGAAAATATAACTAAAACAATTATAATGTGCATTTTTTTTCGTCAGATAGTCGAGATGAGTCAATATAATACAACAGTTGAGTACCGAAATCACCAACGGTTCACTCAGCTTTCAGCGTGATTTATAGTCCAGTATAAAGCAGTTCGAATATGAAGCTCTCAATCATAGAAAAGTCTTTTGTATCAAATTTTTTACGTGATTCGTAAACTTCAATTTATCATCGGTCACCACTCCCAGAAATTTCGACGTATTCAGGGGACGTAAAAAAACATCATTAATTTTAATATTAGACCTATCAGTTATGACAGTCCTCAGTCTAGCTATTATTTAACTCTTAGAGGTGTTGAGATTCGGGGCTTCTTATCGAATGAATTATGGTGCTGTGGAATACGAAACCCTTTATTAGTCGAATTTTCCCAGAATATGTACCTCGTTAAACACACACACACACACACACACATATATATATATATATATATATATATATATATATATATCTATATATCTATATATATATATATATATATATTTATATATATATATATATATATATATATATATATATATATATATATATATATATATATATATATATATATATATATATATATATATATATATATATATATATATATATATATATATATATATATATATATATATATATATATATATATATATATATATATATATATATATATATATATATATATACTGATATTTAAAATAAAAAAACTTGGCTTTTAGATTCACAAATATATTGAATAAAAATTAACAATTACATTAGTCAACTAGTTACGGGTTATGGGCCCATTATCAAGACTGAGACTCAGTCTTGATAATGGGCCCATAACCCGAAACTAGTTGACTAAAGTAATTGTTAATTTTTATTCAATATATTTGTGAAACTTAAAGCCAAGTGTTTTTATTTTAAATATCAGTATTTAATCATGTTTCACCAAGTGATAAGCGAAACTTCAATATTAATATATATATATATATATATATATATATATATATATATATATATATATATATATATATATATATATATATATATATATATATATATATATATATATATATATATATAATCTCTTGATAATTATTAGCAATAACAGGCTTGTTGAATCTCAAAAAACTTGATTTTATTAAAAAGTTGACGTTTCGCCACGACATTCGTGGCTTTATCAAAACTTTTGAAAAAATTGAAATTTCTTTGACATTTATTGATTTGAAAAAAATTGAATAGTTAAAAAAGACTACTATGTTTTACTAACATTTTTCGGCTGTGGCCGTTCTTTGTTATTTATTACGTGCTATTCAGTCCAATATTAACATCCAAATCTGTTATTATTAGATGGTAAGGGAAACCACAGAAACCTTTACCCACGTAATGTTCGAAATAGGTTCAAATTATTTTGATTTTGAAAAGTCAAAGAATAGGGTACTATTTATCTTTTTAAAAAATTTTTCATTACGGCTGTGGCCGTCTACAGTTATTAATTACGTGCTATTTAGTCCAATATCAACAGACTGATATTAGATGGGAAGGGAACCACAGAAACCTTCACCCACGTAATGTACAAAATAGGTTTAAAATATTTGATTGTTGCCTTTAAAAAGACATTACTTGTAATTTTGGAGATCACATGTTCTAAACTATACTTTTTTCTAGAAAAATTGAAAATTCTAGATGTTTAGATTTTGTCTAAGAAGAGGAGTTGTTAAGGTTAGAGTTTGTTTGTTGAATTATTTTGTTTTGATTCATGTTGTTTCTTAGAAAAATTAAAGAATTAAATCTTTATAATCTTTCTAAATTTCTTTCTTCAATATTAAAAAATATAGTAAATCAAAATACTTATTATATCAAAAATTCTCTCGATCTAGTAGACCATCTTAAAACTTTGAAAATACTTAACAATTACAAATTTTTTTCATTAGATGTTGTTTCTCTTTATACCAATATTCCAAATTCTTTGATTCTAATAGTACTTAATGACAAATGAAATATTATCAAAAATTATACAAATATTCCTGAAACCGATTTTATAGAAGCAATTCAATTTGCACTTGGTACAAACTATTTTCAATATGAAAATAATTTCTACCAACAAATTGATGGTGTAGCAATGGGAAGTCCTATTTCCAGTGTTATAGCTCAATTAGTTTCAGAATATTTAGAGGAAAATGTATTAAATGATTCGAATGAACGAATTATAACTTTCAAAAGGTATGTTGATGATTGCCTTATAATAACATCAGAAGATTTTATTGATGATATTCTCAAAAAATTCAACGACTTTAATAGAAAATTACAATTTACTCTAGAAAAAGATACGACCAATACATTAAATTTTCTTGATACTACTCTCATAAACAAAAACAATGAAATTATCACAAAATGGCATAGAAAAGAAATGTTTTCACAAAGAACATTGAACTACAACAGTACACATCATTTGTCACAAGAAAAGAGTATAATAATCGGATATATAGACAAAGCACCTAAACTTACTTCACCTACACACAGACATGAAACATTACAAGATGTCCATAAATTACTCATAAAAAACGATTACTCAATAACACTTATACAGAAAATCACTAAAAATAGAATTCATGAACTGTACAACACATTAGAAACATCAAAAAAAGAAAATATTAACAAAAAATATATTCCTCTTCCATATATTCCTCATTTAAGTAATAAAATATCACAAATTTTAAATCCACACGATATTAAAGTAGCCCACTTCGCACGAAATCAAATAAAACAAATATATTCTAAATTAAAAAGTAAAAACCTCTTCTGCAAAAATCTCATGTTGCTTATAGTATACCCTGTAATAATTGTAATAAATCATATATAGGACAAACTTTTCAAAATTTAGAAGAAAGATTAAAAGCACGCAAATATACCAGAACACAAACCACAGCACTAATAAAACATAAAAACAATGAGAATCATACTTTCAACTTTAATAGCACAAAAATTTTAGAAATAGAAAAAGATCAAAAACGCTGAGAAATTTTAGAAATGTTACATACTCAAAAAAATTTAAATAAAGTCGTAAATGATCGAACAAATATCAAACATTTGAGTTCAATGTCAAAGAATTTTCAATTTTTTCAAAAGTTTTGATAAAGCCACGAATTTCGTGGCGAAACGTCAACTTTTCAATAAAATCAAGTTTTTTGAGATTCAACAAGCCTGTTATTGCTAATAATTAACAAGAGATTAGAAATAGTTCACAGGCAACAACAATTCGAATGAATAATTATATATATATATATATATATATATATATATATATATATAATTATATATATATATATATATATATATATATGCACATAATGAATATTTTGATTTTGTTGCAACAATGCCAAGCATTCAGAATTATATACCTCCAGAGATTTTTGAACCCTGGATAATTTTAAAAACCTACGTTACTGTGAGTTACTTTCTCAAGTATATTATAATAACAACTAGCTTTCGCTAATAATCTAAGAGCCAACTTAAACCTGACAACAAATTTTTTACGATAGGTACCTGAAATTTCGTCCAGCGAATACCCATTGAACAAGTAATAGGTACTAGCTGAGCCCGGTTGCGGTAGGTTTAGGGTTCTTCAGGTGGGACAGGTATGAAAATTAGGTAAATTTATATAGTATTTTATTTTTCACTTGTGTATTAAATGTTTATTTCATCTTGGATACGGTTGCTATAAACACACTCATAATGCCAGAGGCTATTACGCCCGCATTTGCGGGCATAATGGATCAAAAAGCCCGCTTATTGTACTAGGAGAAATGAAGCGAATTTCATTGATTAAATACTTCATAATCCTTGTCGTACACGACTCTGGATTTCTCCGGCAATTAATTATTCGCAGCTTTGGCTGCATTTTCTATGATATTCTTGGGTAAATTCATTCTCATTTCCATTATTTCTATAAAACTACACAAAGAAAGCAGCAATGACACTGAATATGATGACAAAAATATTCACAAACGTCAAAATATCAACAAATGACATGCCTACTATGAGAAGGAAAATGGATAGGAGCAATTAAACGATTTTAAAATCATTTTTTCGTGAAAAATTAAATCTTGTATGCACCGCGTGCGTTACTAGATCCTTACGCCCATCGGGCGTGAGGATCTATATAACGCACTTGTTACATAAATAACTATATCTTTTCACTTGTATATTATATGTTTATTTCACCTTGAATACGGTTGCTATAAACACACTCATTATGCCCTAGGCCATAACGCCCGCATTAGCGGGCATAATGGATCAAAACGCCCGCTTATTGTACTAGGGAAATGAGGCAAATTTTATTGATTAAATACTTCATAATCCTTGTCCTATACGACTCTGGATTTCTCCGGAAATTAATTATTCGCAGCTTTGGCTGCATTTTCTATGATATTCTTGGGTAAATTCATTTTCATTTTCATTATTTCTATAAGACTATACAGAAAAAGCAGCAATGACATTCATTGAATATGATGACAAAAATATTCACAAACGTCAAAATATCCACAAATGACATGCCTAGTATGAGAAGGAAAATGGATAGGAGCAATGAAACGATTTTAAAATCGCTTTTTCATCATAATATAATAATTTTTTCGTGAAAAATAAAATCTTGTATGCACCGCGTGCGTATATCGAGGATCTATATAACGCACTTGTTCCATGAATAACTATTACGGAGGCCGCCATTTTAATATATCATAATACACCTCCACTAGAACTGAAAAATAGCAATGGCTGCCAGTTTCATAGATTAAGTCACGGTAGCCACTTTTCGAAATTCGAAAAAAATTAATTTTTCAATGTATTTTACTATTTCTTAAGGACCCTAAAACTACCGCGACTGGGCTTAGCTTATAGCATTGCTTGTTCAGAAGGTATTGAGATCTGACATGTCAGCTGGCGAACTCTGGCGGCCAGATGGATGAAGTTTTTATTTCCAACGTCAACATATGCAATTGCATGTCAAGTTTTTGATTTCTACAAATGAGGTCGCAAAAGGTGAATAATGAAAAGTTTTAATTTTGCAAAACGTAGAATCAGCAAGTCTAGAGAGTGTTGGGGCTGGGAAAATTGTAATTCTATAATATACAAATGCAAGTATTAGCTTTCATCGGTTTCCGAAGCCAAACAAATATTTTTTATTGAGAGAAAATCATTTTAGAGAAAAGGATTGATTTATTGAAAGTATGGAAAATCAATCTGAAAAAGGATCATACAACTCGAAGAATGACAGTGTGTTCTTTGCATTTTACAAAAGAATTGATTGAACCTCAGATTAGTTTCCATTATTAATGAAAATTCCAGATGCTGCAGCCAAAATATTCAAAATTTTTGGATTTGTGTTGCCTGAACATTTATTGGTATTATTAGAAGAAATGATTACAGTGATATGTGGTACGATAAATATGTCTTCTCCGATCTTAGAAGATGACAAATTCATGGAAGATTAAGTGAAATGATGGAGTAACAAATTTATGTTTATGATGGCTATTAGATTGAAGTTAGTTATAATAAGAATACACACGGAATGAAAAAGTTTTTCTTATTATATTATATTATATTCATAATTAATACATCTTGAGTTATATTATGATTGATGGTTTTTTATTATGAAAACCACATTTGATTATATAAAACATAATGATCTCTCATTGAATCCATGTATACTACTAAATACATATTTTTCGTGAAATTTTAGATATATTCTGTCCAAAGTTCTTTCAGAAATAATGAAAAAACTTCACAGCTGGATGAAGATCATGAATAAAAAGTTTCGAAATATGTTTATTGATAATTGAAAAATTCAATAGTTTATATAACACCATGAAATCAATTCCGATTATTTGCAGAAAAGTTTATTCAGAAATTAAATGTGCTATTTCTCATACATCTTTTATATGAAAAATTTGTTTACAAAACACACATATTTCTACCAGGTTTCGATTTTTTTCATTAAAACCATATATAGAAAGTTGAATACTGTATGTATAACTCCAGTGCCTCTTGAATTATCTTGATATGTAGATATCTATTTCTTAATCAAATAAACAATGTAATACACTAGAGTTGTAAACCGCTTTGTGAAATATGCTACGGAGTTTGCAGTTTCCTCGGCAGTTTCTATTCGTTGTAAGTTTTTTCCCAAATACATTATTCAGTTATGAACTATTTACCCACTTCATCTTTAAACGAATGGTTTTGCTGTAATCGTAATTAAGAGAATTTATTTATTTAGGAGAAAAATTATTCTGAAATCTCGCAGCGGCCAACGCCGTCTAATGGTCGCGATTGCTTGTGATATCTTCAGTAATAGGCATAATGTATATGGCTTTGCCACTCAGATCTAGCAAATCTGCAAAAAAAGATGAGTACAAGTTATTGCCAAATTCAAAATTGCCAGACATTGAAAGCAGTTTCATATCATAGTAATTTTTAAGAACCGATTCACAACATTAATCTATTGTGAAATATTTCAACCACTTCTGCCTTTCCATAATCTTATCCCATAATCTTCCATTCTGAATTTACAGGAAAAGCTTGTGGTATATTTCACTACTGCGTAGTTTTCATATTATGAGTTTCTTACGTAATACTTTTCATTCTTCACTATACCGCTTGGATAAAACCTCAGTGTTGAAAATTAAGCTTTATTGTCTACATCTTGGTCTACATAATCGCTTTCTTGACACACATCTCTATGGATTTTATTCGTGGAATCTGTCACAGGATTTTAATAATTCCATATTCTTTTTTCGATAGGGTTTACTCGTCGATTCTATTTCAGAGTGAAGATAAAATATATAAAACTTATGCAACAATTCTTCCATTTGAGTGATTCAGAATAATCAGCAGTATTATTTTTACATCCATCTCTATCCCAAGTCAATAAATCTGAAAGTACGCTTTCATTGTAATAGATATTCATGAATATAACTGAAGAATTTTGCATACAGTACCGTAGAGTGAGACAATTATTCAACCACACGAAGGGATTATATTTTGAGAAATGGATTGAATAAATTCATATTTTTCAGAAAGATTCAGAAAGAACACTATTATTGTAATAGACATTCGCGAAAATAACTGAGGAAAATTACATACTGTAGCGTAGAGTGAGAAAATAATTTCTTATATGAGGGGGTTGTATTTCAATTGTATTGAACAAAATCTAAAAACATATAAAACTTAAAGTACAGCCTCATTTCAATAATCTGCGGATATAACTGAGGAATATTTCATTCAGTAGCGTAGAGTGAGAAAGCCATTTCTCATATGAAGGGGTGTATATTGAACAAATTCTGAACGCATGAAATTTGAAAAGTATGTAGTTATTATATCAAACTTGAAGCTGAAATTGATCTAATAGTACAGGATCCCACTGCTCGATTCTGCAGGTATCTGTTTTTTTGATACAACCAATTTTAAATGAATATTAAAATAGTATGCAATGGATTAGAGGTAGGTTGCCTATAAAAAATTAGCCGCAATTACCTTTAATTAATTTTAGTATAATTAATTCGCTAATATAAATTGCAACTATATGTTTTTTCAATAAATTTCACGCCATTTGAAACATAATAATGTCACGAATTGAAAACAAAATGGTTGCCTGCTCTCAGTCAGCCGCAGCGTTAGGGTTGCCAGGTGTGAAGAAGTATATCAGTGTTGATTTTTTGCACTCACCTGTTTTTTTAAAATTTTCAATACAAAATTGAAGTTTCATATATTTATTACAAAAATCCATGGTTGCCAGTTGGAAAATGGCCGCAAACAGGGGTTGCCATGATTTCAATGAACGATTCTCGCTCCAGGTAAGTGGAAGCGCAAGAGAGAAAAAATGTACGCATTGTTATGTGCTGTAAACAAAAGTATAATGTAGTGTAGTTGTAGTTCTAGTATTTTTTTACTTATTATTTATGAAACATAAATTTTAGTGCATGATGACGTTAAACAATTTCGATTTCAAAGTTTTTTTATTGAAAAAGTAAAAACCAATTTTTTTTACAAATTATGTATTGAACATTATGGTTATTCTAAATGCAAATCTTTTAATTATATATATGTTCAATTTTTCTTATTCATTGTCTGTATCGGTGTCAATATCATCTGAATCAGAGCCATCATCTACTTCTATATTTTCCTCTTTGTCTTGTTGGTGTTCATCTAAAGTTAATTCTTTTGATGCTGACAGGATATCTTCTACAGTCATTGGTGTTGGATTGTCAATGAACCACGTTGGTTATTACCATCAATTACTGACCAACCGTAGTCTTCTGGATTTAAGTACAACATGGCTCAGTTGCATTTTGCTACATGCAATTTATGAAAATAGTTCTCAACAATTTTTGTTTTGATGATTTCCAACAAGGTGGAATCAATTTCGAGTCAAAACTTGTGACTTTCTTTAAAAGTTTTACAATTCTACAAAAAATGCATGGCAATTTTTTCTTCGACACGTCTTCATTTTCAAAAATCATAAATAAAAACAACAAACAATCCGTAATAAATAGGAAACGAAATTTTCACTTTTCGTAAACGAGAGAAAGTGACGTGTTCATCTTTTGTAAGCAAGAAAATACGTATACCTACTATACGTAAACTGTCATTATGATATAAGTGTCAAAGCTGTCATGATTTTTACTTGTTTACAACACATAACAATGCATGCATTTTTTCTATCTTGCGCTTCCACTTACCTGGAGCGAGAATCGTTCATTGAAATCATGGCAACCTCTGTTTGCGCCCATTTTCCAACTGGCAACCATGGATTTTTGTAAATAGTATATATGAAACTCTAATTTTGTATTGAAAATTTCAAAAAATCGGGTGAGTGCAAAAAATTAACACTGATATACTTCTTCACACATGGCAACCCTAACGCTGCGGCTGACTGAGAGCTGGCAACCATTTTGTTTTCAATTCGTGACATTATTATCTTTCAAATGGCGTGAAATTCATTGAAAAAACATATAGTTGCAATTTATATTAGCGAATTAATTATACTAAAATTAATTAAAGGTAATTGCGGCTAATTTTTTATAGGCAACCTACCCCTAATCCATTGCATACTATCTTAGTATTCATTTAAAATTGGTTGAATCCAAAAAACAGATACCTGCAGAATCGAGCAGTGGGATCTTAGACTATAAGAATTACTAGCAGAAGCGAAGATTGAAGTACCTATTTAATATTTTGAATTACAAAAATTTCGATTTAGTGCAGGCGCTGGGAAACATTCCGTTTGCAAAAACCGATGACCTCATTCTGATTGATGATTTGAGTTAAGAAAGACTTAATGAATGATATTGTGGAGGTTGCCGGACGGAATTGTGGTCCAGTTGTTTTTTTTCGGCCCTATAATAAGAGTTTTCGGTTACATCGCTGTAGCTGTGGAATAAAAGTTATATAGAATGCAGAAACCATTGACCGTTATTTCTCGACTGGAATATCTCTGCAAGACTCTTACATACCTGAAAGTGAAGGTTGCCTGAGAAGCCAGGTGTCAGTTTTATTGTAAACCTCCTCCACAGCGACAAATACCTATTCTTGAATTTTGGAGCGTGCCGCACTGTTCTTAACCGTTTATGATGACGCTTCAGTTATAGCCAAACGTCATTCCCTTACGCATCGACTATTATTACAAGTACATTTTCCAATTTTTATAATAGCAGTTATCAGAATTTTGTGATTTATTTGGTTTTTAAAGTGAAGAAATGTCGCTGCAATTAATAAATTTGAAAAGAAAAAAAACCCAACGCAAAATCATGTTTATTTTATGATTTACTGGGCAAACACGAAATTGCAGACAAGTTTGAGAAGTTCTGACTGCTGATGAACAACACTTCTTGTGGCATAAAAGTTGCATGGCCAGCTATATCAGCGAAGAAAAAATTCGTCGTCGTGAAATATCACTGCATAGAGCGCTGGAAGAAAGTGCTTCGTCGTCAGCACAGAGCGTGGCTGGCCCATCAACTGAAAAGACCCGCAATCAAAAAGAAGAAGAAGCGAATCGTCGAGTAACTCATGTTGTTCCACTTGTGCTCATACGACGAAAAACAAAATTACAAAACTTTTTTAACTGAAATTTTAGCCGCTACGCTAATTTTCAATGTTTCGCGTCGACAACAGGATGAAGTTTTCACAAAAATTTGTATCTACGAAACACCGGAAGGTTTGTTATAGGCAAAAATTTCCAATATCACAAATCACAGGAATTACATTTCATTGCCAAAATCTTTGAATAACGAAAGAGGACGACCAATAACAAACATCACTCAAAAACAGTTACTGGCTGCTTGTTAAAAACTAATGGCGGATATAAAAGACAGTGTTTCAACGATCGCTTTGGAATAAACATACTTGGCTCAACTGATGACTGTACTCGCTGAAGTAGAGGATGTAGTTAGCTCTAACTGTGATCTCAAAACGATGCTGATCGATAAATTTGGTGACAAGATTTTATTCTCATATTCAACTGAAAGGAAGCAATCAAAAATTATTCATGATGGCATCACAATGTGAACTTGACCTGAGACAGTTCTTTTCGCATGAAATACTGGATTACCCCTCGTACCTATTTGACCAAGAAGGGTTCTACAGGAAAAGTACTAAGTCAGTTTTACTAATCGAGATTCTGCAAATAATAAATTCAAATATTCGAAAGTTTGTATTTTCGATGGAATATCACTAGTAAATGGAATTCAATTAAAAAAATATATATATACTTTCGGAGATTTTGCATTTTTTGAGCGTACACAGAATTTTTCATGACAGGGTTTTATCAAAAGAATTGATGTCATCTTCGATAGATACGATGACGTTTCTATTAAGTACGTTAAATCGCAATTACGATCGAAAGGAACGAAACCGAAGCAAATATTCATATCAAGTCCATCAACCAAAATGCCAGCCGACTGCAAAGGTTTTTTTCTTGTTCAAAAATAAACTGCAGCTGGTTCAATTTCTTTGCACGTATGCTCTAACTTTTTCAAATATCAATGCTGAAACAGAAATTTTCATTACCGGTGGATATGAAGACTCCAAAAAATGCTTCAAGGCAATTGGTTATCCGAAGTGCTAGACTAGAAGCATATTGTTCAGCTATATTTTTCATGCTGTTCGTGGAGGGATTGAACAAGTTATTATAAGTTGTGCAGATCCCGATGTTTTCGTACTCAGCATCCACTTTTGCATAAGCTAATATCAAATATTAGTTGTCGAGGGATTTAGTTTGAAGGATCGTATAAAAAAAAATCTTTTATGCAGCTGAATCGCTTGGCGAAAAAATTTGTAATATTTTACCCGCGTTACATACTTTAAAGGGTTGCGACACGACAAACCGATTAGCGACTAAGAAGCAATGTATGAGCGCTGCATCCGGAGAATTCGTACAAGATGTCCATTCCATTTTTGCAAATAACTCCTCCGTAACTCCGATGTATTTTAATGATATTGAAGAAGTTTGCACTTATTTATTTGCTAAACAAAAATCTACAGCAGATGAACTGCGTTTCAAGCTAATTATTCGTAATATAGGGTTCAATTTAAATGTTTCTAAAGTTATTTGCACTTCTGATGCTTTGTATTTACATTGCTTGAGGGCTGCAGCCCAAACATATTTATGGAAAAATTCCTCCGAACCAATACATGAGCATCTGAACTTTCTCCAATTTGGTTATGAAAGACGAGATGAAAAGCTCTACCCGGTACAAATTGCCAAATCACCTTTGCCAAATTCTTCAATCAGGCCTTGCAAATGTAATGCATCTACCTTTACAAATGCATCGGCAGTAATTGTCAAAACTTACCTGCATTTTAGCAATATTTTGTTATTTTTCAGTACTTATTATTATGTAAACCTATTTTTTCTATTGATTAAATTTGTATTGTATTATAACTATGCCGTTTTTTATCTAATCTTACCCAAAAAACCTTTTAATAGCCAAGAATAACGTTTTTTTTTCCACAGCTACAGCGATGGAACCGAAAAATCTTATTATAGGGCCGAAAAAAAACTGGACCACAATTCCGTCCGGCAACCTCCACAATATCATTCATTAAGTCTTTATTAACTGAAATCATCAATCAGAATGAGGTCATCGGATTTGCAAACGGAATGTTTCCCAGCGCCCGGTCTAATTGAAGAATTTCTAAAAGCAAAAAGTAATAACAGTTTCACTCACTTATATCTCAGAATATTGTTCTTCACATGAAGGATTTATATTTTGAAGAAATGACTGTAACAAATTCTGGCAGTATATAATTCTGAAAGCATCGTTATTGGTAGGTTGGAAAAGTTATTCAATATTAAGAAGGGGTTGTATTTGGAAAGATCGAAAGTATAAAATACTAATAATAAACTATTATATTGAAAGGTTTTCGTGAAAGTCATTGAGGAAAGTTTTCAGTACGTAAAGTGAAAAAATTATTTTTCATATGGAGGGGTTATGTTTTGGCAAAATAAGCTGAAAAAATTCTGATGGCATATAATCCTAAAAGAATTTTAGCATTGTAATAGGTATGTGTGAAAATAAGTGAAGAATATCTAATACGGTAGCGGAAAAAAAATTATTCTATAACATGAAGAGAAATAGGTTGAACACATTTGGATTCATATAATTCTGAAAGTACACTATCATTCAAATAGGTTTTAGTAAATTTAACTGAAGAATATGATCATATAGTAGCGTTGAGCGAAAACATTATTTTATAATATGAGGGGGTTGCATTTTTGATGAATGGAATGAACAAATTCTGAAAGCATATAATTGTGAAAGTATACTATATTTGTAATAGTTATTTGTGGAAATCACTTAGGAAAGTTTCATACAGTAGCATAGAGTGAGAAAAATCTTCTTCATTTGAAGGTGTAGTATATTGAAGATAGATTGAACCAATTCTGGAGGTATATAATTCGGATAGGTAGTCATTAATATAACATTCTAGAACATAGTATTGATGAGTTGCATTAGGCATTTTAATTTTCGAGTAGATCCAGCAGATGCGGACGTGCGTGCGTACTTTATGAAAACTAAACCGGTGATCACTTTCACACAGTTTAGTGGTTTTTGAATTTTTGCGCACTACCAAATTCTCTCCAGATTGAGTTTGTGAGTTGAAATTTGTACGTGGATTGAGTTGATGTCGAAAAAGCGCCTTCTGGTGATTTAATCTATTTTCCTTAACCGCCTTAATCTTAACATAGAGATTTCATGTTTTTCGTGTTTTAAGATTTTGCTTAATTCAACAGTCCCTCCAAATTGACAAAGGGGGTTGAGGACTCGGTTGAGGGTATGCATGTGAAAGAGAAAAATGAGGAAAAAATATGACCACAAGTTCTGCTGATCACGAATTTTTTATTTTCAAATTTAAATTCAATGAATATTTGAGTATTCATTAATTGTGCTTATCACGAATGATACCTACTCCATTCTAGAAAATGATTGGAGTTGTGTGTATATGAAACATGATTGATATTGCTCATTGTAAAAGGGATTCAGCTCATAAAATTGATATTAGATAGATACTCGGATAGATATTTGTTTTAAGTAAGGGGAATAATTGTTCCAATATTGTTGTTGATGTGAATAAGTTACAGAACTAATTGTTGAATATGATTATTCCTCCGAGAAACCTTTGATGATCCACCACATCGGGTGAGTGTTTAAACTTTATAATGACATAAATTAGTACAAATTTATCAGTTTGCATTTTTAATGATCTATTGCTGTTCTGTCAACATTATTTGGAGGTAGCTCCGATTGTGTCTTTTGAAACAGCAGGAGAAATAAAAACTATTTCAATGAAAATTGAACAGTTTCAATTTCTGTGTTCATTTTGATCAACCTTTTTTTCTGTTATGGTTTCGTGAGCTCAACTAAGGTACCAACACCTGTCTTCTGTTTGAAATAGCACGAGATACAATGCTATTACAAGTAGTATAAATTAATATAAAATATTACCTAATCCAATATGCCTGCTTTGATTTCCTTATAGTTTCTCACACGAGTTTTCGTACAAAATATTTAGTTCTCGTGAGCGTGACAAAGCTCCATTTCATTAGGTTAGTTTGAAGTAGAAAATATGATTAATTTTTATTTATGGTACAAAATGACACGAATTGTAGTATTGTTATTATCTTGTTTGTTTTTTCACTGAAGTTTTTATTTTCATAGTTTTCCTATTTAATTGAAATCAAGCTCACGATCAGGTAGATGTGCCTCTTATTTTCAATATAGCACATGTTGGATAAAACTATATCAATATTAGTGTTTTGGTTAAACACATTTTTTTTGTTCAAGGCATCGTTAGCTTTTAGTGGAGGTGATATCACCTATGTGATATGTGGGCTAGGTAAAATGTTTTTTGGTATTTGTAATACAAATTTCTTTCTGAATAGACTGATATGTACACTCTGATATCTCTGATTTTTCTACTATAATTTTAGATGTCTAAATGAATCGTTTTGTTTTTCAGGGACCATCTTTACGAAAAGGTGAAAGAAATTCTTCTAAATGCTACACTATTGATAGATTTTAAAAGACGAACAATAAAATATTGAAAAAAAAACACATTAAATTATATATTCTTGATAGTTCTGAGAGGGAGTAGCGTACATAGTGAGAGCACTGTGTAGAAATCACTGATTTTGTTTTCAATATAAGAAATAATTCACACCATTTTCGATCATTTGGTACTATTGTTAATTTTAAACGTTGAGTTAAGGTACTTTGAGTAGGTACCTGAATAATGTAGCAACCTTCATACATATTCATTGTTGACGAACTTGCGCGATGCCGTGCAGACGCGTCAGAGGTTCGCGTCCGGTTTTTTTTTTTTTGAATTGATGCGACCGTTACTCGATGAAAATCAATTGTTAACATGTTTGAGAAATGAAACTCTAAGTTTAACGATTTTCACATATCATAAAACAACAACAGTTGCACAACGCGTTTTGCTGACACTACAGCAAATATCTAATTCAAGGAATAAAGTATAAACTTTAAAATAAAAAACACTTGGCTTATGTTTCACTATATAAAAATATTTAGATACTGTATTTAGCAGTAACGAATAGTCGATATGTTTCGACTATTCGTTACTGCTAAATACAGTATCTAAATGTTTTTATATAGTGAAACATAAGCCAAGTGTGTTTTATTTTGAAGTTTATTCTTTATTCTTTATGATGTTTCACCAAGTGATGTACGAGAATTCAATCTCAGTTGTTTAATACAATGTTTGCAAAGTACAATTATAAATTTGGGAA
The DNA here is from genome assembly GCA_030704885.1 of Cynegetis impunctata. Classification (NCBI taxonomy): domain Eukaryota; kingdom Metazoa; phylum Arthropoda; class Insecta; order Coleoptera; family Coccinellidae; genus Cynegetis; species Cynegetis impunctata. The sequence continues at coordinate 232,139 of JARQZK010001483.1, read as the reverse complement.
ATCCATTCTGGGATTCTAAGAACAAACTACCTTTATTCATTGAAAAGGTTGAGAAGGGGGAGAACAGTTCACATCCAATTGGTTGTTAACTTATTTCTGGGAATTTTTATGCCTATTAATTTCTAAAGTTTCCATAAGATTTATTTTGAACCTTCTGTTCGGAGATGTAGGAATCCGAATTGAAGTCGTGTTTCTCTCTTATTAAATGTCTAGCATATATCGAATCTTCGTTATGATTTATGTAACTTCGCCTGTGTTCAGTAATCCTTCTTTTGAAATTTCTATGTGTCCGATCTACGTATACTTTATCGCAATTTCCGCATTTAAGTTCATGAACTGCCGATTTACTGAGCTTCTCTATATGAGTTGTTGGTTTTTATGTTTTTTCCTAGACTATTTTTTCTGAATGCTAAATTGAAATCTAAATTAGAGTAAAAGGATTATAATTTGTTGGGAGCTTTGCCGAAATAAGTAAAGCTATTATATTCAATTCCTTCTGGTTTGATCAACGGTAATACTTGTGAGTTATGACATTATTGACTGCTATCTGCTTGATTATATCAAGTTCTTTGTGGAAATATTCTTGAGAAAGTGGTATACTGAAGAGGCGAGGCGTAGGTAAATTGCGCACAGTGGTCAAGAAGTTTCCCAAATTTGGGAAGGGTTCGTCAGGTAGTTGCAGCCAGGGGATTTAGTCTCTGTAAAGGTAAATTGCGCACAGCGGCCAAATTGTATCCTTAGTCCGGTATACCTCAAAACTTTTTCTTTCTGATATAATCAACGAATGAAAGTTGATGAAAAGAACACTTCTTGTAAACTGATATTTCATTATGTACAAACAGACTATCATTCTATTAAATACCTACATTATACAGAAACAAAATTTTATTCTCAAAAATATAATAAACACAAATTATTTGGGCAAATTGTGGTAACATATTGATTTTACATAAGTGCTTAAATCTATCAATTTATTTTTATAAAAACTTATTTGTTGGTCCAAGAACGCGACTTTCTTTTGAGTTATTGTACGCAATACTTTATTTGTACAGGTATTTGCACTTTTTATTTTCATATAGGACATTAGAATAGAATAGAATATATTTCCCTTAAAAGTTATAAGGTAAGTCAACATGAAAATTAAACAATAAATTAATACATAAATGTGTAAAAGACTAACATAAGATGTTTAGACAAACTTGGCAACTGCGCAAAAGAGTATTGCTTCAAAGTTCACAATTTAAAAATTCACAATTTAAAAATTCATCGGTGTTATAGAATGCCCCTGCAACCAGTATTTTCTTCAAATTCTTCTGGAAATACTTTTCCGGCATATTTTTGAAAGAGTCTGAGAGCCTATTATAAAACTTTATGCCTAGGTATATGAAGCTGCTTTGTGTGGCCCTCAGTCTACACTGTGGTAAACACAAATCTTCACAACCGCGTGTGTTGTACCAGTGGGCATCATTTTGTTTTCTTAAATTGTTTTTTTGACGATGGACCCATGAGAGGGAAGCAAGTATAGAGCACGAAGGCACGGTACGTATTCCATATTTTTTGAAATAATCTCTGCAGCTGGTCCTCTGGGAGATTCCAGCTATTGCCCTAATGCATTTTTTTTGTTTCAGAAGCACTTCATCAGCATGGCAGGATGCTCCCCACAAAATTATACCATAGGTGGCAACAGTGTGGAAATGTGCATGGTAAGTGATTAGTGCCTCTTTTTCTCCTATGGTCTGTTTAATTCTGCGTACTGTGAATATAGCCGAGGATAGCCTTTTACAGATTTTAACGACGTGATGTCTCCACGAAAGCGAGCTGTCTAATAATATACCCAGTAATGGGATAGATTCTACCTCAGAGGGCTTAGTTGAAACAATTAAGTTTTGCGTTTTTCCATTATTCATAATCATGTCATTGGCTTGAAACCACTCCTGTGCTTCTTTCGACGTTCTCTCTGACAACTCAAGAAGGTTTCCTCTGTTGCTAGCTTTGTTTAGAAGAGTGGTGTCGTCGGCAAAAATGATGACATCTTGTGCAGTTAAGTTTTCAGCTAGGTCGTTTATGAATAAAATGAAGAGAATTGGCCCCAATATGGAGCCTTGGGGTACTCCCAGGTTTATTCGCATTTCTTTTGATTTTTGATGTTTCCACTCAACAATTTGGTACCGATCTTCTAGATATGAAGAAAGAAGTTTGTGATTGTTTGAAATGTAATTAATAATTGTATAAAATTAAAAATATTTGAATGGGAAGTGTAGAAACTTGCATTATAATGCGAATGAAACGATTCGCAAGCGTTTGTAGAGCGAGAAACGCTTGGGGACATTTTTGCCCATAATTTTGGAGGAAATCTTGAATTTTCATCTATATACGTATTAATTAAATAATCAGCAAATTTCGTGATAGTATCACCTTCGGATTTTTCAGCCATCATTTCAAAGCAAAACATGACACTTACTTGCTCTGGTTGCAAATAAGGTAAACCAAACAAATGTTTCAGCCATTTTCCTACTTCCGATTTTTGATTACGATATTCTACGGACTACCCTAATTGGAGAATTTTCCGGTACCAGGCCTGTTTTAAATGAAAAATGCATCCTTCTATTTTAGATACAGGGAAAACCGTATACAGCGCTGAATGTATTCCATCTTCAAAATCTACAACTATTTTCTTTGGATTTAACGTTAATTAAAATTTTGAACATTTCATCTGAATTGTTGAAAACAGTTTAACATAAGTAGAAGTGGCTTTAGATGGAAGTAATGCAAAAACCGCTGGTAGATACTGTCCATTTTTAAATCCGTGTAGAGTGAACAATTGGTAAAAAAATTTGGGCAATATTGAAATGTGCCGTCTACAGAACACAAAAAATTTAAATTTGTGAAGCATGAAAATATTACAATGTTATTTTTTCGATCGTTTGTTATTAAAAAACTTTCTTCTTGTATCGTTTTAATAGACATCGAGTCTAATGCTTCTTGAACGTCCTGCACGCTTTTCGGCAAATGAGGCAAATATCTCTGGTAACTTTTAAAATTCGTGAAAGTTGTATGCCATTTACCTAGACACTCTTTAGGGTCACTTGTGCGCAATTTACCTATGAAAAAGAAACATTTTGGGTATACCTGGTTACAAACTGACCGCTGTGCGCAATTTACAAACCCTGAAGAGGCGATGTATCATATTATTAAAAGCTACTAATTTGTGTTGAAATGGATGATTAGACGTATTGTGATATCGGTATGTGAACAGAAAAATTTCAAGCAGAAATTAATTTTGCCAAATCAATTATGTCAGATAGGGACAACTATCATTTGACACAATACAATACATTTTCAAACCAAAAATCGTGGTCGATCTATCCGGTATAGAAGATTTGGCCGAACTCCGTCGCGTAGGCCATTCATGTACAGAGTGGTCCAAATTGGACACTTTTGATAGGAAACACCAATTTCTAGAGGAGTTAGAGAAAAACTAGCCTACATGCTCCGAGGTCGATTTTTGTGAGAAAATGAATGCCGAAAACCGCACATTCATATCTCGACTTGTTCGAAAGATACAAGGTGTTTTTCAATTTTGTGCATTTCTGACTCAACCCCGTAACTTGTTTATTTTTGTATATTTCTTATTTCTGTGAAAACATTCTTCAGGCACTTTTTTGAAAGGAATCCAATGGTGTTCCTAGTTTTTCATCAAAAAATATGGTTTAGAAGCTATGACATAAACTTTTATTTTTTCTCATGGACCACCCTGTATTTTTTTACATATTCGTGTTTGAAATAAAATTCTCGTTTCAAATATATATAATAGTTGCTACTTTTCTTTGAAAACATTCATTTTGTGGCAGTTTTCGAATTATTTTAGATATATTTTCAAAATCTGGGTTGCCATGCCTGAATATGAAACAAATTATCTTAGCAACTACAGTCTATGCGTACTGTCAAACAATTATTATTAAATGCAGTTTGCTTCACAAGTTTAGTGTGCTTCTTTGAACTGAGTTTTGAACTTACTAGAATATTTATCTGCATGTTAATTCAAAATGTATGAAAATTACGAAAAATATGATATGTTTAAGTGTAATCACATGAAGATGCTCAATCTGATTAATCTTTACTTTGACCGATATCCTGAAAGGAGACAACCGTTTCGGGATATTATGTTCACTAGATTGCAGCAAAACCTAGTTAATTACAACAATGCGAATTCTAAATAAAAACAAATTCAAACCGTATCAAAACTTTGGACAGAACATCATATGGACTGATGAAGCATGCGTTAGCAACTCTTTCTACAATAGGACTTTGGAAATTCCACATATTATAGTGGAGACACAAAATCAAGATACAGTTTCAGTGTTTGGGTCGGTAGTTTTAGAGGAAGGTTTATTGGTCCCTATATCTGTGAGGGTAACCTTACAGCAGCGGGACATTTGTAAATATTGCGGGAATTTGTTGAACCAATAATGGATGATTTGCCATTACAACAAATTGGAGAATACTTCCAACAAGACAAGGCACCGTGTCATAACGCACACATCATAACGGCGTATTCAAACGAAATATTTACGGACAATAATTTGCTTGGCAACCGGGGTCCTGTTCATTGGGCGGCAAGATCCCCCGATCTTACGCCTCCAGATTTTTACCTCTGGGGAAGAATACAGGACTTCACATACAAACGCCATCCTGATTCCCGAGAAGCATTGGAAGCAGCAGTGCGACATGCCTTTCGTTCAATACCTGCGATAGAATTGATTAATGCTGTCAATAATGTTAGGAAGCGAAGTCATGTTTTGATTTAAATGGTGCTCAATTCGAACACATGTTGTGAATAGTTCAAAAATATTGTTGTACTTGTTATTCTATCTTTTGATTAAATTAATGAGTTATTACAAAATAGGCACTAATTATTCTTTTTAACAGCTGTTATGTAAAACTATTTTGTTTCGTATTTAGGCATGGCTACCCAGATTTTGAAAATTCATCTAACATAATTCAAAAACAGACACAAAATGAATGTTTTCAAAGAAAAGTAGCAACTATTATATATATTTGAAACGAGAATTTCATTTCAAACACGAATATGTAAAAAATACAGGGTGGTCCATTAGAAAAAATACAAGTTTATGTCATAGCTTCCAAACCATATGTTTTGATGAAAAACTAGGAACACCATTGGATTCCTTTCAAAAAAGTGCCTAAAGAATGTTTCCACAGAAATAAGAAATATACAAAAATAAATAAGTTACGCGGTTGGGTCAGAAATGCACAAAATTGAAAAACACCTTGTATCTTTCGAACAAGTCAAGATATCAATGTGCGGTTTTCGGCCTTCATTTTCTTACAAAAATCGACCTCGTAGCATGTAGGCTAGTTTTTCTCTAACTCCTCTAGAAATTGGTGTTTCCTATCAAAAGTGTCCAATTTGGACCACTCTGTACATCGGACTAAGGAATAGTATATTATGATATTAGGAGAATAAGTGATACTTTATGAGCTGAGCGTGGAAAGTTTGTCTGACGAACGTAGTGAGTCAGACAATCCATGCGAAGCACATAAAGTATCTTATTCTCCGAATATCATATACTATTTTTTCTTCAAACGTGCATAATTTCATTCGAAATAAAACAATAAAAGGAAACGAATTTTTTAATAAAGATAACAAGATTGAATCTTTAACTTATTTCACTGTATATTGCCTTTTTCGTATCGTTGTCATGGATACGACGTACTTGTTTGACATCCATTAAAACAAATATTTCATGCAAATTCGGTGAAGAAAATGAGTTTAGAAATGTGTAATGATCCTCCCGAGGTGGTAGAGGCAGCTAGAATAGCTATACAAAACTTGCTGCCGACGAAATCTGCTTCAGTATATGAAGCTGCGTTTGTTAAGTTCAACAAATGGTGCCATGGAAAAAAAGTAGTGCAATACTCTGAGAACGTTTTGTTGGCATATTTTACCGAAATGGCACTGAAAATGAAGAGTTCTAGTTTGTGGGCTCATTATTCAATGATAAGGTCTGTGTTGAATTTGAAGCATAATGTGAACATTGAAAAATACAACAATTTGCATGCATTTTTATAAAAGCAAGGATAATGTTATAAGCCAAAGAAATCGAGAGTCTTGTCAAGGGAACAGTTCAGCAAATTTTTGTCTGAAGCCCCAGATGAAAAGTATTTGGCGATGAATGTAATAAAATAACATTTTGTTTGTTTCACATTGTGCTAACCAACACTTAATTTTTTAGGTAGTTTTGATATTTGGAATATCTGGGGCATGTCGTTGCGATGAACTAGTGAATATGACAGTTGATGATCTTGAAGATATGGGTTATTTGCTGCTAATAAACATTCCCAACACTAAAACTAATAAGAGTAGAACCTTCAACGTCCTGGGTGATGAATATCTGAGCAAATATAGAAAGTACGTTAATTTGCGCCCTGCCGATTTTAGGGAACGACGTTTTTTTTTTGAAATATCAAAATGGGAAATGTTATAAAGCTGTTATGGGTATCCATAAAATTAGTAGTGTAGCAAAAGACGTGGCATTGTATCTGAAGATTCCAAATTGGAAAGAATATACAGGGCATTGCTTAAGAAGAACTTCCGCAACAATGCTTGTTGATAGTGGGGTGGATATCACTACGCTGAAAAGGCATGGGGGATGGAAATCTGATGCTGTTGCCGAAGGGTACATCGAAGACTCTGTGCAAAGTAAAACCGAAATTGCTAAGAGAATTCTTCAACCTAGCTCCGCGGAAAATCTCGAACAATCTTCATTCAATGAACCCGATACAAGTAATGGATTTGTAAATGCCGTTCACTCTGGAAAAGTTGTTATGAATAGTACTGATATTGCAAGAAGTGGAGGATTCTTAAATGATGCAAATCTTCATAATTGTACTTTTACTATAAATATTACGAATAAATAATAAATACCATTGTGAATAAATTCATAGTACTATAATGTGTTTATACGCTTAGGAGTATAAGTACTTATACTCCTAGTCATATAAATCACACTTAATGTCATTGAGGAACGTCACAAAAGTTATCACTTATATGACGTTTGAAGAAAAATAAATTTATTTCTATTATGGCGCAATTGTGTAATAATTGTCCCCTACAGCAAAGGCTTTCGTTTATTATTTTCATTTCGCAGTGGTTCGTCCATTCCATACTTGACCACGCCGTTCTGATGAGGACCAAAAATTCCAACACATGTCAACGGCTGCGTCTATTTGCGGGTTAGACTGCCTTTCCTCATTCAATATTGTCCTGCGCTAAACCAGTTTATGTATATAAATATATATGTACATATATAAATATATATATATATATATATATATATATATATATATATATATATATATATATATATATATATATATATATATATAACTTTATGAAGAAATAAAAACAAACTTTTAACAGGTTGAGATAAAATATATTGGGAGCTCCGGTGGCGGAGAGGCTTTAGGTAGCGCTATGCCGTCTTCGTTGACGGAGTTGGTGGGTTCGATTCCCACCGTGTTCCTGGGTGTTTGTATCCGTCCGGATTTAAGTTGTTCCCCTCATTATAGTTAATTGATGGTTAAATGTTCAAGTTAACGAAGCCAAAATTGTACGGAGGTCGGGCGCGTATGAGAGGGCACACGCCCCACCTCTTTTAAAAACAAAAAAATATATATATATTGAGTAAACGAGTTTCGTCATAATATTGACTTCATCTCGTACTAAATAATGTTATTACAAAACAATCTAATTATAAGAAAATTTGAACATAACAGAGAGTTTCCTAGAGAAAACAAATAACAATAAGCAATTCATTCAGAGTTATTGGTAGGTATATTGAACAGATTAAGGAGAGGAGAAGGGTTTACTTCAATCTGGGTTTCCAGAATTTTCATATTTATTGATATAAAGGGATTCCTAACAGTTTGTTTTGTGGAGAATATCTTCTGTAATATAGTATAATTGTCATTAAAGGTACGGTTTTTTTGAATTGGATGGCACGCATAACTAGAGTCAGTTTTCTGCTTAACATAGCTACGTTGATGTTCATGTATTCGAGTTTTGAAATTTCTAATTGTACGTCCTATGTAGAATTTTTCACAATCCATCCAGTTGAGTCTATAAACCAGAACGTTCAACTCTATCAATTTTTGATTTGTTGTTTTTAATTAACTTCCAATGCTATTGGTTTCATATGAGACTTTGGAATTTTGTTTATGAAGAAACAATTTCAGGTTTTCGGAAGGTTTGCCAAAGTATGTTTAATTGTTAAATACTGTACTTTTCTCGGATATAAGCGGGTAAACTTCTGAAATTGAAAGTTTGTATTTTTTTCTTCCGAATGAGTCTGTCAATCTTATTGGGTGCATAACCATTATTTACTGCCATTAGTTTAATTATATTCAATACCTTTCGAAAATCATTTTCGGACAGAGGAATTTTAAAAAGCCTATGAATCATAATGTGATAAGAGGCGGAATATAATTGAACAAATGGCAATAAATATTGGTTATTCGCCCAATATGATTGACAATCTCATTCAGAAAAAAAATTCAAAATGGAAATTTAGGAAGTTTAACCACTTATATCCTAGAAAACTACAGTATTTAACAGTTTAACATACTTGGGCAAACCTTCCTGAAATTGTTTCTTCGTGAACAAAATTTCAAGTCTCCTATAACACCAACAATAGCATTGAAAAATTGATTGAAAACAACAAATCAAAAATTCATAGAGATGAATGTACTGGTGTGTTTATACACTCAATTGTAGCGATTATGAAAAATTTTATATACGAACCATTAGAAATTTCAAAACTCGAATACAGGAACACCAACGTAGCTATATTAAAAAGAAAACTGAGTCTAATTATGCGTGCCATCTTATTCAAGAAAACTATAGGTAGGACCTTTAATATCAAAATTATAATATATTACAGTTAGAACACAGTCTCCACAAACCCAACTGTTGGGAATTTCTTTAAATCAATGAATATTGTCCAATATTCCTACCATTAACTTTCAATGAATTGCTTATTGTTATTTGGATTCTCTAGGAACCCCTAGTTATGTTCAATTTTTGTAAAATAGATAATTTTAAAATACTATTATTTCACGAAACGCGTTCACTCAATTTATTATATTCCAACCTGTTAAAAGTTAATGTTTATTTCTTTATAAAGATATTAATATGATCGATCTTCTTGAAAAAAAAATAACATAATTAATCCTGCGTTTTTCACTATTATAGAAACCCATCATATCAATCTCGATAGACTAACTTACATATATTGATGGATCAAGTCAAAAAATCATTTACTTCCTTTATCAGCATAAATTCAATATGACATTCAGAACACGAAATACTGTACAGTCAATTTACAGTATTTCGGACCACTTGTTCTAAAATGAGTCAATTGTTTCAATTATATAATTACGACTGGGAATTCGAACATTAAAATAAACGATTTACTGGTAAGCGCCTAGTGAGCGATTGCAAATAAACTGATTATTAAAAACAGATTAATAAAATTAATGCTTTTGTTGATAATGGTGAATAAGCTGGTCAACTGATGGAAATATTTATAAGATCACAAATTTCTGTGGGCGGATGTGGACGTAGATGTATTTCCTGGATACAATAGACTTTTGCTATCCATAGAAGTCACATAAACAAAAATCCTTTTTTTATACTTATATTATTTTGGGTATAACTGCTTAGGCTGGTATATAAATATTTATATATACCTATATATGTATGTATGTATATATATATATATATATATATATATATATATATATATATATATATATATATATATATATATATATATATATATATATATATATATATATATATATTCATATATATATATATATATTCATATATATCTATATATATATATATATATATATATATATATATATATATATATATATATATATATATGTTTACAAGGCGATTCACAGTGGATGGTGTATTGGACGTTTACAAGAAATGATGAAGAGTAACATTCTAAAAATTAGGTTACTCAGATAATTTTTTTTGACGGAATATATTATTCAAACCAATTAAAACTGTATGTTTTTAGGCACGTTTTCAAAAGTCGCTAATTAGAAATCAATTATACTGAATATTTCCCTCCTGTCAAAAATCCCATGCCAATGGAATGCAATTATCGAAAATTACAGCGAATATTTCCCTCCTGTCATAAATCCCTTGTATATGGAATGCAATTATCGAAAATTACAGCGATAATTGCATTGTAGAAAGCGAAAGAGCCCTGCGATAATTGCATTGTAGACCGATAATTGCATAGTAGCATAGTTCATATTACGGTTATTGATGACAAGACGATAATTTATGAATTACTAACGTCAGTTTGACAAGTTGAAAGTTTATTCGGGAAATATTCCCCAAAATTACACTCGTGCATCAAAATAACCGGATAATTTCGCATTCCAGCGTGTTGTCTTTAAAAAACTGCATTCGGTCATTTTCATATTTTGGAGAAAGAGCCTCTTCTCCTTCGGTGTCGGGCTCTTTCTCCAAAAATGAAAATGAACTCATGCAGTTTTTTGACAACACGCTGTCATGCAAAATTATCGGTTATTTTGATGCACTTGTGCAATTACTTACGATAATTGCTTTGTAGAAAGCGAAAGAGCCCGTGATAATTGCATCGTACGTATCTATGGTAATTCCCATTTTAAAACCATGTTCCTATTCAGGAAATCTTCCCCAGAATTACACTCGTGCATCAGAATAACCGGATAATCAAAAAACTGCAATCGGTAATTTTTATATTTTGGAGAAAATATGAAAATGGCCGAATGCAGTTTTTTGACAACGCGCTGTCATACAAAATTATCTGTAATTTCGATGCACTTGTACAATACCTTACGAATATTTCCCTCCTGTCAAAAATCCCATGTAAATGGAATGCAATTATCGCAAAACTACAGAAATAATTGCATTGTAGAAAGCGAAAGAGTCCTGCGATAATTGCATCGTAGTTCATTTTAAAAACCATGTTCATATATCCGGGAAATATTTCCCCAAATTACACTCCTCAAAATAACCGGATAATAACCTCTTCCAGCGTGTTGTCTTTGAAAAATTGCATACGGTCATTTTCATATTTTGAAGAAAGAATCCGACAACGAAGGTGGAGGGCCCTCTGAAAATGAACTCATGCAGTTTTTTGACAACACGCTGTCATGCACAATTATCGTTAATTTTGATGCACTTGTGCAATTAATTATGACAATTACCCTTGGGTAATTATCATTTATATCTAAGCGTTTCCAAGGTACCTAATTTAATAATATTTTCTGTGATTAAGTACACTTTTTTTCGAAAATGTCCCTTTCGAGAATTGGTAACAAAATTGATGATTTAATCGACAAACTAATAGAGGATGAAAAATTATCTTACTGATTATATAACTCATATTTGAATAAGCTAATAGCCAATAGAATCCATGAATTTTGCATAGCTATACTGCGGATTGATCAGTGTGATTTTGATGTTGAGATTCGTATCAAAATGTGAATGTTTTCATATTGACGATGTTTTGACGTTTGTCAAAAAAAATTAATATTTTTTATTCGTTATACAATCGTTACGAATACCAACTCGAACAAACGAAAATAATCGTTTCACAGACCTCGTCAATCGACGTATATTTCTAAAACATCACGAGAGCGCAGCTCGCATTTTCGCAAAATACGTCTCGGACTATAATCGATTATTTTCGATGCTCTTGTGATATTATAACTGAATATACCTCGAACATTGATATATTTTTATAATTTTGACATAACTTAGGTACCTACCATAAGCATGTTTCTTTCAGGAGGTTACCAAGCAACATGCTTTCGAAAATCTATGACAAAATTATTGCAAATTATCAATGTTCTTAGTATATTATAGCTGATAATGGGTTCTGCTCTACGAATCCGAAATATTTTCAGCGTTGCAATGTACACCAAAAAGTAGTCTCAACTCTGATATTTAAAATTATATACAATGTATAGGTATATGCTATTGCTGAGAAGAAACAATTTTGTTCGATATATATATATATATATATATATATATATATATATATATATATATATATATATATATATATATATATACACATATACCCGTATATACCCTATACTGAATAAAACTTCTAATGAATCAAATAAAGTGAATTATTGAATATCGAATATCATCATAAAATTGGCATGCAATTCTCGATGCTTCTGTTTGTTACTGATGGATCGAAACATGATTAACATGTTATTCAGAGATATGATGAGGAAGTTGAGTTTGAGAACTGCATTCCAAAATTCATATTTTTCCTAAAAATAATATTATACTCATCGTGAAAGGTGATAAACCTGACCATATCATAATGAGAAAATCATTCGAGAGGGCACTAAATAGATTATTTTGATCTCGTGAATAAAGTGGACTCACTCGATTCATATACCTTTGTTGTAAATTCTATCATTTGAGTGAAAACATACATTTAAAAATACATATATAAAATAAATGAAGTCACAGGAATAATATAACATTATCTTGTGTATATAACAGACTCTTCTATACTATGTACCTTGAATGCTTCCTTACAGTAACATTTGTACCTTCCCTTGCAGGAAGATATCTTTCATGTTCCACTTGAGTCACAATAAAAAGTCTAGTTACTATATACGGATATATCATAAATACCAGTACTGACTCTAGTACCTATATGATCCATATTCAAATTCTAGGCTTGTTCCAGTGACGCCCAAGGAACCTTACGAACTTCAGAGCATCGCTCTTTGAGGTAAAACTAACTTTCTCAGTTTTCTCAAACATTGCTCAGACAACCATCGAGTCTATACGCTTACTGTAATACAAATATAATCTGAGATCGGTGAATTATGTGATATATAATCAGAAAAATATTATATTTTTCCCTTGTATATTATACGTTTATTTCACATTGGATACGGTTGCTATAAACACACTCATTATGCCCTAGGCCATTATTACCGCATTTGCGGGCATAATGGATTAAAAACGCCCGCTTATTGTACTAGGAGAAATGAAGCAAATTTCATTGATTGAATACTTCATAATACTTGTCGTATAAGACACTGGATTTCTCCGGCAATGAATTATTCGCAGCTTTGGCTGCATTTTCTATGATATTCTTGGGTAAATTCATTTTCATTTCCATTATTTCTATAAGACTACACAAAGAAAGCAGGAATGACATTCACTAAATTTGATGGCAAAAATATTCACAAACGTCAAGCTATCAACAAATGACATGCCTACTATGAGAAGGAAAATGGGTAATAGCAATAAAACGATTTTAAAATAGCTTTTTCATCATAATATAATAATTTTTTCGTGAAAAATAAAATCTTGTATGCACCACGTGCGTTACTAGATCCTTATGCCCTGCGGGAAACATTCGGCCCGAGGACCTCTGGCCCGAGGGACGAATGTTTCCCTCAGGGCATGAGGATCTATATAACGCACTTGGTACATAAATAACTATTATGTATCTAAAAAATAAAATTGTTCTTTTAATCAATTTCTCTGGCGAAGGAACCCAATTTGGCTTTTTGTGATATATGAGTAGCCACCAGAAGGATCAGGCTAGAGTATATTCGCCGAAAATTTTATATAAGCATAACTAAGCTCTTATAGAAGCCACATCATCCTAGGTTAATAAAGAGGATACTTCGTGATGCTCAGTGGAAAGCCTTCCATTAATCTAGAAATAGAGACAAGCAATATATTCTCACTACAAATTTGATACTGACGCTTGACTTACTGTTTAGTATTCTAAATTCGAATCTATTTCTACAAGAAGAATTACTTCATTTGAAATAGCTCTCAAAATAAGTCAATTTTTGAGGAAACATTTTTCCATCTTTGAAAACACAGACATCCAACTTTTTGGGTCTGTAGTTTGCAATTTTTTTTTAAATATAGGAACCACTTCTGATATTTTCACGTAGTCTGGAAAGCTACTAGGTCCTAGACAAATTTTTGTTGCGAGAGTAAAGAGTGAAAGTATCTAGGAAATAAGCTCCACTCAAATTATGCTACAACCCAGACGTGAACATAGGAGCCGCTAACTAAAATTATTCAAGAATTAGGTACTATTTTTCAGAGACAGCTAGATCTTGGAGTTTCAAGTCAGAGTTCATACATCGAATGAACGAAACGTCTGAATAATAAGTATTGAACCTATGAAATATAGTGGTGACCAATCCTCAGACCCACATTTGTGAAGATTTATTTTCTAAGGAAATTTATGGTCAGAGCATCCAAAACGTCTGTGTTATGGTACCATAACACAGACGTGCGATTTCACGCAGAAAAACGTCGTTCATGTTTACTTCAGTTAATTTCTCAGGTCCTTCTGATACCTGAAGACCATATCTGAGTTATTCATAAGTTCTTTGAAGTATACTTTATAGAATATAAGTAATTTTTAGAGGAATGAGCTAGGTATGGAAAAAGTAATCACTAATTGTCAAACTTTTATTACTCTACTTGAAGATACTTACTATATAGGTACAGTGAATAAAATTTAAAGAAAATATTAAAACTGTTAATACCTACTTCTGTTAAAACAGTATTGAGGATGATACCTATTTCCAAATTTCTAGAAATATTTCTTTGAATTTCAATTTATTATCCTATTATAGAATAAATTGTGTCCACACTGAAAATATAATGTCCTCTTGAAACTTTAAAATTCTTATGCATGAATCTTTTTTTTTCCAGTAAAATTTTCGAACAACATTAGATTAAACTGGCAGTAAGCATTTTTGCGTAGGTATCGTTATTTGATAACAGGAACCACCGTAGATAGTTCAATTTATAACCGTGTATAATATGAAATTTTTATATGAGAAAACATCACTGAATTACAGAAAATACAGAAAAACATAAGAAAATCAGATAGGTACCAATCATTCGAGTTTGAAACTCTATATATAGTGGCGCATTTTGAAGATTTTTTTTATAATTTTATGAATGTAAATGTAAGAGTGAAGCATTTCCAATTTATTATTGCTTTATTTTTTTCATAATTTCTGTAAAAATGTCAATCAACACAAGTTTTTAACCATGAAAACAAATCAGTAATTAAGGTTTATCATTTAAGGAAAACATACAGGATACCGACAAAGTTGATGAATTGTTTCAATATAACCATTTCTTTTCAGATACTTTTCTGAATGAAAAATTGTTGGAAAATAATTTAACTTACCATATAAAGTCCTTACAGTGCGAACAAAAAGTTGGTTGTTTGAAAAATCTGGGAATGAATCTGTGGTCCTTGATATTATAAACATTTTTTTTCTTTAAAGCTCCTTTCCTGCCTCTCAGTCTCAGTCCAAATTTCGTGTTGAGATCACTCTCATCATTCATCTGATTTTCCTCTTCAGCCATCCTCCGTCCACTCGCTGTTTTAGTAGCAAGAATCGAGCAGTCTCAGGTTTAAAACGTCATTAAACAATCGCGAAACGAACTCTCCGGAGTACCGCAGAACACTGAAACAACGTAAGAATCAAATGTCAATATTCAGGTGTACGAGCTGGCTCGTAGTGTAGTATTGAAGGCCGTATTTTAGGTGCAACAGTTTGTGGGTCGATTCCTGTTCGGCGTACACAGTCGGCTCCGCACTTCGGAATAATGAAAGCGCACCAAAGGATGCCATAGATGCTGATACTTACGTTCAGATTCAACGGAAGTCTGCGATCGGGTTAGCTATTATACTTTTAGCAAATTGGAAACATAAGAATAAACATTATGAATAGAAACTGTGAGTTATGAACAACGGGATTTCTATAATTCTTTGAGCAAATTAGTAATATGGTAATTACCCTTTTTAACCTGGGGTCAGCATCCAACGGCTAGCGACTCGCACACGGCTCAGTAGAATCATACTTGTTGTTCTTGAATAGGTCGTCCAATAGTACGATTATTAATAAAGGTAATTTTATTTTATCTCATACAATTACAGAGGATTATGGCTCTTCAAAAAATTAATTCATTAAATGGGGAAAACAATTGTTCTTTACTCCACAAATGCTGCCGGCCTCTGTTCTAGACTACCCAAACAGTCAAGAAAAACTGATTCATTTAACGTGAAATTTAAATACTCAGTAAAATTCAACGTTTTATATCCTGAAGAATTATTATGAAATATAAGTATGATAGAGTAATGGTGTGAAAATAAATTTCAAATCAATCAAAGGAGTAGTAGCCAATCATCGTTACTCCTAGCCCTGATCAAACGAGATATTATGGAATTACTTTATGTATCAAGTAAGGTTACCAATCAATTACTTTTCTTATACACCTATCTGATATCATTTCAAATATTTCCTTATTTTATTCAAGTGCAATTATTTTGGTAGATGTGTAAAGATCTTTTCTTCCATAAATGATTTATCATTATCAGCTCTGATTTCTGAATAATTCAAAGCAATATGCCACACAACTGAAGCAAGAAAACAGATGTTTCTTTTACTTAATACAATTATTTATAAATATATAATGTACATTCAACATCATTTATTCGAAATAACATTAATGTTGAACAAGTTAAATTATTGAGACAAATTTTGTGTTTATAACCGATATAATTTGAATATGTATCCTGATTATCTGTTGGGGATGAATTGACTAAAAGATTTTATGACTGAATAGTTTATACCAACCTATCAATATAGCAGCAGTTCTCAGGTCCTCAAAATAACTACTTTATCACGCAGATTCACAACCCGATATAAGGTTCAGAGTGTTACGGAAATAGTTTACTTTCGGGATTTCGATCAATGCAGATTTCATAGTATTCGAGACAATTCGGGGAGAAGCCTTAAATCTAGGATTTGCTTTAAACGATTCGCGATGTTAGACAAAGCTAGCAAGAATCCGCGAGCCGCTGTCACAGGCGCGCGCACTCTCAGCATCCTATGATAGGGACATTCCATTTCGCTGGTCCGATTACCTGCCCTTATTGGCGTTTTAACATTTTACCAGTAGGTCGTGACAACGATTGTTTTGTTTTCTTCCGTTTTCCCTTCACGGTTTCGCTGTTCCGTTCTTCCGTTTCTGTTGTGGTAGGATCAGGTGGGGTGGGAGTATAGCATAAGAGCTGAATATCTGTTATCAGTTAACAAAACTATTGGATGCGAGAGCGCAGTTAGTACATGCTGCTAAAATCTGGATCGGGTTATTATAACTTGTGCTTCGTTATACCACTAGTGAAGTCCAGATTTCCTGGAGCAAAATCTTCATCTTTTTAACTCTCACAATCGACAATATGAGAAATATGAAAATCAATAAACACATGGTTTGTTGCTTATATGCTGATCACTCCAAATATATATATATATATATATATATATATATATATATATATATATATATATCTATATTAATAAAAATGAAACGAGAAGTTATCGGTCTGGCTCGCATATGTGTATGTGTTTCGGACTCTTTAATCCTTATCAGATTGTCGTAACCAAGATAGGTAGAAAACCTGGAAGTGAAAATTAAAATAATCAGAATCCCTTGCTGCAGAAGATAATAACACATTTGTGATTTTCTTCTTCCGTTCATACTCTACGGTCTAGGAGATTTGGTCAAACTTCCACACGGAGGCGATTCATGCCCACCGAACCTCAGACATAGAATACAATAAAATTCAACGCGAAACATCAAATTAGTTAGTCTCTTCTCAAAATTCGTGATTTCTGCAAAACATTTGAATGGAAAAATTCTCGAAATTTATAACGAAACTTCCCCTGCTTAATGAAATATTTTTCAGCCATCAGTTATTACAAATAAAAAAGTATTTTGGTCTGTGAATTGAGTTCAAGTAATTCAGAGTTCGTAGACCTCTAACAAAACAATGTATTGAAGCACAACCATCAAACTAGAGAATATCATGTACCTAGATATACAAACAAATTCATACTTACTTCTAAAAATACACTTATTTATTGAAAAGTTTAAAAATAATTAGTCATAGAATCAATTTTAGATCACCAAACTTAATATATGTATATATATATATATATATATATATATATATATATATATGTATATATATATATATATATATATATATATATATATATATATATATATATATATATATATATATATATATATATATATATATATACAGTGGCGCACCCAGGGGGGAGCCATGGGGCTGCAGCCTCCCCCCGAGATTTATTGTAGTAACAAAAGAATTGAGATTACTAAGATAATAACTGTGAAATGAGCTCAACTTCTACTATAAAATGAGCCTACTCACTATCGGTTAACCATTAGATCTATTATGATTTACCGGATAAGGGATGTGCGTTTTCTATTTAAATTAAAGGAGGTAAATTTTGATTCAGCCCCCCCGAGTGCGCCCTTGTATATATATAAATAAATATATATATATAAATATAAATAAATAAAAATATAAAAATATATAAATATATATATATATATATATATATATATATATATATATATATATATATATATATATATATATATATATATATATATATATATATATATATATATATATATATATATATATATATATATATATATATATATATATATATATATATATATATATATATACTACAAAGAAGAAATTTATCGCGGGGAAATAGTATAAAAAACAAGCAAAATTATCGGTCTAGCCCGCATATGTCGAAGGAGCCGTTGACATGTGATTCGGGCTCTTTGGTCCTCATCAGAACGGCATAGCCAAGTATGCGATGGAAAACCTGGAAATTGAACAGCAACAACAAGCAGAATCCCTTGCTTCGGAAGACAATTAAACAATTGTGGTACATTGCTCGAACTCTCCGGTTTGGGAGATTTGGTCAAACTCTGACCACGGAGGCGAGTAATGCCATCCGTGAGATCCCGGACCGTGGAAATAAACTACATCTAGCTAGACCGATAATTTTGCTTGTTTTATATACTATTTCCCCGCGACAAATTTCTCCTTTGTAGTTTATTTCCACGGTCCGGGATCTCAAGGCATTAATCGCCACCGGTTTGACCAAATCTCCCAAACCGGAGAGTTCGAACAATGTACCACAAATGTGTGATTGTCTTTCGAAGCAAGGGATTCTGCTTGTTGCTGCTGTTCCATTTCCAGGTTTTTTTATCGCATACTTGGCTACGCCGTTCTGATGAGGACTAGAGACTCCGAAACACGTGTCAACGGCTGCTTCGACATATGCTGGCTAGACCGATAATTTTGCTTGTTATATATATGTGTATATATATATATATATATATATATATATATATATATATATATATATATATATATATATATATATATATATATATATATATATATATATATATATATATATATATATACATATATATATATATATATATATATATATATATATATATATATATATATATATATATATATATATATATATATATATATATGTGTGTGTGTGTGTTAGATAGCCCTTGGTCTGCATTTTTAAGTACGTGAAGAATTTTGGTCTTGCTAGGTGGTCGTGGGTGGCAAAGTTTCAAGTTATGAAATTTCTTTCTATTCCTATCACATTGTATAACTTATTATCTAAATTCAAGTTTGTGTTGAATGACGTTGAGTGTATATGTGTGAGACAATGACTAGGACTTCTCTGGAATATTCTATATTATATTCAAATGCAATTGTGTCTTCGGAGATATTGTAAATCTAGAAATTTTCGTCGTTGAAGGTATACAAGTAGAAGTTCATTTTAAATTTGATTTAGGCATATAAGTGATGAATCATGAATTTACTTTGTATGTATTATATACAACGTAATGATCAAAAAATTGGTATATCTGCATAGGCATTTATGTACCTTGGTATATTATCATCATTATTGTGGTCTTCATGTTTGAAAATTTTTATGAATCTTCTAATATAAGTACTTCAAAACTTTCAATATACTAACTTATAACTTTTGCGTTGCTCTTCAATCATCAGAAATGTCTAGTGTCACTAATACTTTTCAAAAAGGACAACGGTTTTCATTGTATGAGAATGCGTGGAAAAAAAATTTGTTGTTTAATTAACGTTTCCTCACGAAATTCGTGACTATATCATATCCATGTAGATGGATATATATATATATATATATATATATATATATATATATATATATATATATGTATATAGTTGTTGGAATCCGTCGTTACTACGTGATAATTTAACATGATTAACAAAACTCAATTTGAATTTACTACGTTTATTATCACAAAATATTTTGAAAAATATAACACTGCGATTGCAATTTCGGTCACTAGACCATCATCGGGCAGATTGAGTTAAGAACTGAATACAAAATAATTATAGATTTGCGCTTACGGGTGGAAAAGGATTATTGCAGGTACCTAAATAGACAAGAGGAACATATTTCAAGAAGGGCTAATCGAGTGAATTTCACAAATTGGTACAATACAATGTTCTTAGAAAAGTCACTATTGTTTAAATACACTAAATATAGGAGAATATATCAAGTCAATCTGGTCGTTCAGCAAGATATCTTTTGCATTATTATTGAGTTTAAAAATTTCTAATGATTCTAAGTAAGTAAGTTTGGTTCCTTTCGGTAATTTGTGCATAATTTGAAAATTATCTATTTGTGGAAATGGGTGGTGGTTTTCACGGCAATTATTTGAAAACGTTGAATCCGTTTTATTTTTCAAAAAAGATTGTTGGTGTTATTTCAATCTTGTCTTGAACGATCGACCAGTCTGACCTATATATACTCCTTTACATACAGGACAAACAAACTTCAATTCAATGATCCACAGAGCGCTTTCAATTCCATTATCCGTAACAAATTTAGCGAAAGAAATTTATACTATAAAACTAATTGCGCCAAATAATGGTTTTCATAAAAGTTTGATAGATAAAATGATAAACAAGAAACGTAATCAACTAGCGTACAACTGCATATATCCCCAATTAAAAGTAGAAACATCGGAAAAATTCACATGTTTAACATATTTTGGTCCTCTAACAGAAAAAGTTGCTAATGTCATACCTAAATGTAATATTAAAATTGCTTTCAAACCTGAGACAAAACTCTCAGGATTTTTATTCAATGCCAAAGATATCACTTCAAAATTTGAAAGTTCAGGAGTTTATAAGTTGATTTGTCCTGTATGTAAAGGAGTATATATAGGTCAGACTGGTCGATCGTTCAAGACAAGATTTAAAGAACACCAACAATCTTTTTTTGAAAAAATAAAACGGATTCAACGTTTTCAAATCATTGCCGTGAAAACCACCACCCATTTCCACAACTAGATTATTTTCAAATCATGCCCAAATTACCGATCGCAACCATCCTTACTTATTTAGAATCATTATCTATTTTTAACCTCAATAATAATGCAAAAGATATCTTGCTGAACGACCAGATTGACTTGATATATTCTCCTATATTTAGTGTATTTAAACAATAATGACTTTTCTAAGAAACATTGTATTGTAACAATTTGTGAAATTCACTCGATTAGCCCTTCTTGAAATATGTCCTCTTGTCTATTTACGGTACCTGCAATAATCATTTTCCGCCCGTAAGCGCAAATCTATAATTATTTTGTATTCTGTTCTTAACACAATCTGCCCGATGATGGTCTAGTGAACGAAATTGCAATCGCAGTGTTATATTTTCAAAATATTTTGTGATAATAAACGTAGTAAATTCAAATTTAGTTTTGTTAATCATATATATATATATATATATATATATATACTTATATATATATTAATATATATATATATATATATATATATATATATATATATAGTATATATATTTATATATATATATATATATATATATATATATATATATATATATATATATATATATTATATATATATATATATATATATATATATATATATATATATATATATATATATAATATATATATATAAGTATATCATCATATAATATATATATATATATATAATATATATATATATATATATATATATATATATATATATACATAAATTATATATATGAATATGTATATATATATATATATAATATATATATATATATATATATATATATATATATATATATATATATATATATATATATATATATATATATATGTATATAGGGTGTCTCATTTGAAAGTGTCCACCCTCAGTAACTCAACAACGAATCAGAATTTGTGAAAACACTCAGACAGGTCAATTTTTGATGACAGGGGGAGATGATCTGGGATACAGAACTTGTTTCTACTAGCAACCCTCTGGAGAGGGTTGCAACCCCATCAGGAATTTGAATAGGGAAAGTGAGTAGTTTTGTAGCACAAATGTATGCATGGATTCAAATTTGTATGAACCTGCAGTTAGTGCAGATTATATAGTGAGTATTCACAAAGGTACAGGGTGTTTTCTATGGAATTATGGTACTGATAAAACAAAATGAAACAGAGACGTTCTAATTGATCGTATAATTTTTATTGAAAAAAAATATTTTTAACAAACAGTATTAGTAAAAATTTACCACAAATTCTCAAATTTATCACGCTTAGATTGCATGCAGCGATAAAACCGTGATTATCTTTTGTTCCAAGACGAAGCAAAAACAAACAATAAGGTTATTAAGAAGTGTTAAATGCCCTTTTTCTCTTCATGCTTATCAGAATTTGCACTGCCAGGCCATATGCAAAGAGATTATTGCTTTCAGAAAATTTCGTTTCAGTTTCTGCATTGCAGAATTATTAGAGGTACGTTTTATCAGTCCTTAAAAAAATTACAAAATGGTTTACACGTTCGAGGAGAGAAAAGAAATGTTGAAAATTTATTTCCAGAACAATGACTGTGCTAGGGCTACTGCGAGGATTTTTAATGAACGACATCCTGATAAAAATGTTTATCATTCATTTATCATTCAGTTGGTATATAAATTTGAGGTAACAGGATCTGTTGCAAACAAAACACCTAATCGCACTGGTAAGGTTATGGGCGAAAATGACCAAGTCGCCGTAATTGATCAACTTATGGCTGAACGGGAACAATGTGGAAGTGTTTGAAAGTTGTCACAGGAAACTGGATATTCAAGAAGAAGTGTCCACAGAATATTGAAGCTAGCTAAGTTCCATCCTTGTAAAAGGACAGTTGTTCACTGAAAGTAGACGATTGTGATCGAAATTGGAATTTTGCCAAATAATTTCGTAAGAAATTATTGCAAGTCGTATGTTTTTGTACAACGTGTGATTTTCGGATGAATGCACCTTTTTCCTTAACGGAAACGTCAACAAACATAAATTGTAGGTTTTGGTCCGATGAAAATCCTCACCTCTTTAGGGAACAACATTCTCAATACCCACAAAAACTCAACGTCTGAATGCGTATTTTGAGAGAACACTTGATTGGTCCTGTGTTCATTCCTGAAAATCTCACTGGCGATGTGTATCTGGATTTGCTCGAAAACGTGATGGATCTTCTAATCACCGAAGCTGTGGAGGCAGATGAAAACCTTTTAGAAGAGGAGTTACGCTTTCAGCAGGACGGAGCTCTGCCGCACTTTGCAGCTCAGGTGAGGCAGTACCTGAATGGTAATTTTCCTGGACGTTGGATAGGCCGAAGGGGCCTATGGAGTGGTCTGCGCGATCGCCGGATCTAGCACCGCTAGATTTTCTTGAAATCACAAGTTTACAAAACCAGAGTTGCAGATTTAGACGACCTTAGAACACGAATTGTGGCAAAATATCGTAACATTACTCCTGAAATGCTACAGCATGTACGAAATAATTTTGAAGAACGATTGTATCGCTGCATGCAATGGCGAGCACTTTGAGCATTTGCGGTAAATTTTTACTAATACTGTTTGTTAAAAATCTTTTTCTTTCAATAGAAATTAAATAACGATCAATTAGAACATCTTTGTTTCTTTTAGTTTTATCGGTACCATAATTCGATAAAAAACATCCTGTTACTTTGTGAATATTCACTTTGTAGAACACAAACTGCAGGTTCACAAATTTGAATCCATGCATACATTTATGCTACAAAACCACTTACTTTCCTTATTCAAATTCCTGATGGGGTTGCAACCCTCTCCAGGGGGTTGCTAGTAGAAACAAGCTTTGTATCCCAGATCATGTCCCCCTGTCATCAAAAATCGATCTGTGTGAGTGTTTTCACAAATTCTGATTCGTTGTTGAGACACCCTGTGTATATATATATATATATATATATATATATATATATATATATATATATATATATATATTTATATATATATATATATATATATATATATATATATATATATATATATATATATATATATATATATATATATTTATATATATATATATATATATATATATATATATATATTTATATATATATATATATTTTATATATATATATATATATATATATTATTATATATTTTTATATATATATATATATATATATATATATATATATATATATATATATATATATATATATATATATATATATATATATATAGATGGAAGAAGAATGTTAACCATAATAAACGAAATATTAAAAACATACCTAGAATTGAAAATCCCACTAGAGCAGGCCGGATTTGTTTGCAGTCATGTTAATAGAAATTAAATATGGACCCTTCGCCAAATCATAGAAAAATTTCGTGTATTCAACATACTTTATGACCTTCGATAGTATTAAATGAAGTTTGATCTGGACAGTTCTGAAAGAGATGGGAGTCTAAAACCGTCTGTCGTTTTTAATAGACCTTTTCATCATATGACAAGCGCATGCGCAGCCGCCATGTTGAAAGAGCGGGAATTTAAAAGTTTCGTACTGTTTTGTACCATAATGGCTGGGCTAGCTATATTATCTCCGAAAATCTATGGATCATTGAAATGAATTATTGATGGTACTGTACTTTTTCACAATTCGGTTGAAACATATCATTGCGATCAATTAAAAAGGTGGCTTAAGTGCCACGGACGTTCTCAAAAAGGCAAAAAAGTGAACTGGTTGAAAGGTTAGCAACGAGAACAATATTATATTAATTCAAATATTATACTAGGCTAGCTATATTATCTCCGAAAATCTATCGATCATTGAAATGAATTATTGATGGTACTGTACTTTTTCACAATTCGGTTGAAACATATCATTGCGATCAATTAGAAAGGTGGCTTAAGTGCCACGGACGTTCTCAAAAAGGCAAAAAAGTGAACTGGTTGAAAGGTTAGCAACGAGAACAATATTATATTAATTCAAATATTATACTAACAAATTAAATTTGTCAGGGTTAAGAATTCTATACGAAATGAAGTACCTGTTGACCCTGCTGTTGACAGAGGAAAATGGCTGGGCGTTTTGAAGAAAAGAAATGTGAACCATAACATCTCAAGCCATTAATTATCCGCAAGTTTGGTAACCATTTTCTTCAAATGATGTGCCAAAAAACTTTAATTATGGATGTATTCATCATTATTTAGTAACATCGTGTATAAATCATGATGATGATGAAAGTGATGTTGAAAATGTGAACAATAATCAACACTCAAATGAAAATTATAGCACATCTAAGCTTAAATATTTGGATGCCAGTGAAAAAGATAGCTTACCCTGTACCAGCAAATTATACATTAAATGCTTCAAAAAACTATTAAAATTTCTAGAACAAAAAAATTAAAATAGATGATAATAGTAAGCTTTTATTTTCAATACAATAACAACAAAAAAATTGATATATGTATAAGTGCATTAATAGAGTTAATAAATGACTTTATTGTCATTTATTTATATATACAAATCTTTATAAGTTCAATGGAACTTTTATATACCTATGGCAGAGAAAATGTTTGATAATTTCTATTAACTATCTGTCTTGTTTATCAATTTACACAATTATTACATTCTTTTGTATTTGTCAGTCAAAGGCTACAGGATTTTGAAAGTTAACCACACATGCATAAACAAATATAATTTGTGACATCATGGTATGCATATTCAATGATAAAACTGTTTGAAGAAGTCAAGTACTACTTCTCCAGGTTGCAAGAAGTCTGCAAGTTTCGATCGTTTAAATATTTCAGGATCTGATATTGATCCTCCATAAGCATCAGATACAAAACTAACTCAGCCATTTGGAGTATTGTAAGCTAAATCTTCATCAATCAAATATCCCATGCGCAATGTCAATGATACCAAAATTAACTATTGCATTGATTGTTTAGATTTTTGAATACCCAATACTAAGTATAAGTCTTCACAAGCTGGACTCAATAATCTTGTAAAGCTATAGAATTCAGACATTTTTCCATGGCTGAACTTTTCGGTTGATTAACCTGAATAATTTTATTACATATTTTCACGAAATCGGTTTGACTTTCTCTGCTTCCAGTAGTTTTGATGGTTTCTTCACTGATTTCACTTCTTCCAAGTACAGCCATCTCCGAAGATAAGGAATTATCTGGAAATTGTGAATTGAAACACAAATTTTTATCAATAATACTGTGAACCTCTTCATGAACCGTTGATGTCTATAATAATAGAAAAGAGTTTTAATTTTAATCTATAGACTTTTACATTTAAACTTTACCTGCTTAGTAATGACAGTGTCCTTTATTTTTGTTGGTAGAGATCCATTTGTTTCTTCCATATCAACTCTTTTCTATTTGTTTAATAAACTGGTTCTTGCTTTCAGGACCTACAAACAAGATAGATGTTATAACTATAAACATCTTACTCATTGAATAACAATACCTTAATTGATCAATCAATTTGTTGAAATTCTTGATAGCTCAGAAGATTGGGATTTTCTTCAGTTGGACTTTTTCCATGAAAATGTAGTGAACAGATATAAGTATCTTTAGTAACAACATCAATCGTTCGAAAACCTCTGTCACTTCGACCACATTTTTTCACCCATATATCACATTTTGAACATGTTTTGATATGTATTTTGCCTGATGATTTGATAATTCTTTTTTGATATTGTAGACAAGGTTTTGGAAAATTTATGAAGTAATAAGTATTGGCTTTGAATGCCTTATACCGTGTATCACTCTCACATACTTCATAACAACACCGTTTTGTTGTTTCTTTTCGTACAGATAACATCACTATAGGTGACTTGAAAAATTTATTTTGTAATTAACACACTTCTTGTTTTATTTTTCTGTTACTTTACTGCAATTTATTTCATGTATTTAATAGTTGTTGATTTAAATTGTCTGAGCACAGGTATTTTAACATGCTTGTTTACTAAAAACAGTACGAAAAAGATGACGGACACTGACGCATGCGCACAAAAAAATTCTGTGATGAAAAGGCCTATTAAAAATCTAAACGTAATCAGTATGACAGCTGTAAAAGTCTACCTGAAAAATAGAAAAGGATCATTTTTCATCATTTCTATCATTTATGACCTTTGTTTAATTCAATCCATAACTAATAGTCACCGAAACAGATGAAGGAAAACAAACAGTTATACTAAAAACTAATAAATATAAACAGAGAATTACTACAATTCTTAGTGATTGAAGAGTGGAAGTAACAAAGTTGCTAAGTGCCATAATTTCCGAAATTCGGTTTCTGCCGTAGAAAGGTGTTAAACGACATGCTTTATGCCCTGACAAAGGTTGTAAGTGCGGGGATTTAGATTAAGCTTCATACAAGCAAGTTTAGATGGGGCTACCGGTAAGCGCCGAGCTTATTTCTTAATAATGGGGACAAGTGCCAGAATGAATCAGCCAATCAGCTGTTTTGGACAGTGCATGGTGGGCGTTGGAACGTGCTTGTTGTGTGTTTGTCCCAAAAATCCAGAAAATGAGTGAATTTAACCAAATTCAACTTCGAAAAAGTGGCAGTGGTCGTTTTGGGTATGAACAAGTGTCTGAAAGAGGCTGGCAAGGCTTATAAAACACGTAAACTTGAGGATGTGGCAGAAAAAGCATTGCCGACTGAACAGATTTGTTATTGTTACATACTAAAGAATATATAATTTACGGATTTTATTATTATGTTTAGATCGCCTGTAAATGCAAATTCTCATGCAAGGATTCAGAATATCCATGGCGTAAAAATTTGTTTGACAAATTCTATACCCAATCCTCAAAAAGACAGGCTTCCTATCTGATGAATCTCATTCATCTGGGACATATTAATAGGCGAAGACATGGCAGTTATGATGATCCTGTGGAGAGCAGACGTCAAGTAACAATAAGCTACACCCCTCCAACGAGAAGCGGAAACTTTGTTGCAGTTTGTAAGGTAACTTTCATGAATACCTTTGCAGTTTCGAGGAAAAGGTTGGATGTGATCGTCACTAAAAAGAAAGCTGGCGATACGTTTTATGTTGATAAAAGAACATGTCATAAGAAGCCAAAATTTTCTGAAACTGACCGAGAAGCCATGAAAGCCCATATATATTTGATACCAACAGATGTTGGTCATTATACAAGAGCCAAATCAGATAAAGAGTACTTAATCCCAGATTTGAATATCAACATTGTTCAAAGCTTTTCAACAACGTAATCCTGGGACTGCAGTAACATACAAGTTCTACCGGTCTGTTTTTTTGAGGACTTCCCAAAACTGTCATTTCGCCGACCAAGAATGGACACTTGCCATACCTGTGATCGACTAGATTGTGAAGTTCGTGCATGCCTCGGAACAAGTGCCCAAGCCAAAATAGAACTCGAATTATATCAGAGACGAGCTGAACGAGCCAGGAATATTTTGAAAGAAGATACATGTGAGTCTTTACCTCCTGGAAGTCAGGTCTGTTTGTCTATGGATCTTGAACAGGTCATGTTTGTTCCCATTCTGATATGTTTTACTTATCACAGCTCTCGTGCTTTAATTTCGGAATCCATGTAGGTGACACAAACGCGGCTTATTTGTTTTTATGGCACGAAGGTGTAGCAGGACGAGGCGCAAATGAGATTACTTCCATTATATCAAGATTTTCACATGAAAAGAACTAAGCAGCGAATGTTTGTGTTTTTTTATAAACGGGCAAATTTGTACTACGATTCTCATCATGTTTTTTGAAAAACTTGTTTAATTTCGTCATTTTATTTTCGATTTCTGTATTAATTACGATAATATTAGTATTAATTTGACTTCAACCTGTCTTTTCTTATTCAAAAAATACTAAAACACATTGAAAACTCATTCCGATGTTAATTTACTGAGTAGTAATAAATTTTGTGGCACCCGTTTCTATTTTTTATTTTTTATTATGTGTTTATTTTTTGCTTTGTTCAGAAATCTACATTTGTCTGAGTAGGAATTGGTTTTCCGTTAACCGTTGTCATGATTTTGAATGATAATAAACAAAAATCACAACTTTTCAAAGATTTATTACTTTTTAGTTGATTATCTCGAAACTTTGTTTTTGGCACTTAGCACCTTTGTTACTTCCACTCTTCGATTGATCTACAACTGAAAAACTTAAGAAAGATTTAACTTAAAATATGCAAACTGAAAGTAATAAATTGATAAAAATACAGATAGGATTAAGAAGAAATTATTTGGACATAACAGCGTACCACCAAAATTTTATGGTCTATCAAAAATATAAGATACCTCACCATTAAGACCTATTGTATCTTTCATTTAATCACTACTCTTCAATCTTTCTGAATTTCTAACTTTAATACTATTCAATATAGTAAATCAAAATCAATACTAAATCTAAAATTCTCCAGACCGCCTGAAAACTTTAAAATTTCCAGAAAATTATGAATTTGTTGCTTTAGATGTGATTTCCCTTGACGCTAATATTCCAAATTCGATTCTCCCAATAATAATTAATGGTAAGTTGAATATTATCAAGATTTATAGAACCATTTCCAAAATTGATTCTGTTGAAGACGTTCAATTCACATTAGGTGCTAGTTGTTTTCAATATGAAAGTGAGTTTTACCGACACATCAATGATTTGGAGATTTCCATTTAGTGCGATATAACTCAACTAGTTGTAGAATTCTTGGCAGAAAGTGTGTTGAGTAATTTCCATAAAAACTTTTCGACTTTCAAAAGAAATGTTGTTGGTCGTTTGATAATTACTTCGGAAGATCGCTGTGATAATATTCTATATAATTTCAATAATTTCTCTGATTAATTACACTTTAATATACAAAAATAAACAAACACAAACATCACCCAACATTTTCTTGATTATACTGAACATACAAAAACAACGAAATTACTACAAAATGGCATAGAAAAAACCGTTTTTCACAAAGATTTTTCAATTTCAAGAGTAACCATTATTTTTCAAGGAAGAAATGTTTATTGGATATATCAACAGTGCGCTTGAACTCAGCTCACGATCACTGAGGCATGAAACATTACAAGAACTCCATGTATTACTGGTACAGAATTTTTAGCTCACAATACACAAAATCAGATAAAACAAATCCCTTTTAAACAAAGAAGTGAAAATTACAAATATTGTAATGATTCATATAGCGGAAGAACTTCTCGAAATTTGAGGGAAGATTAAGAACACACAAATATGCAAAAGCACTTAACAAACATACAAATGATGAAAATCATAATTTCAACTCTAATCGCACTAAATAATTAGAAACAAAAAAATCAGAAATGTCGAGGAATTCAGAAATGTTGCTTATTCCGAGACATTTAATTAAGGTCCGGAATGATAGATTTGATATTAAACATTGAAGTACACAGATTTAAGTACAATATATACAGATTTAATTAATTTAACTAACACAATCAATCAAAATACAACTATTAGTCAAACAAACTCAAGGACAAGCAACCCATTTTCTAGTAGACCAATTTGAAATACACTTTTAAATTTTTCAACATTATCCACATCTTCAGAACCGCAACCTTGAATCATATACACAACATTAATTTTTTTTAGAATAGGCTTAATTTTGAACATTGTAGAAATTATATGTATTGTATATTTAAAGACATTATACCAAGTACAAAAACGACAAGTTTTTTACCGGGTGGCCAGATAAGAAAGTAAAGTGCTGTATCTCGTAAAATATTCGTCGTAGAGACTTGCGGTAAAAAATATTATAACTGAAGTAGCCAATAGAAAATCCTGGATATTATTTTCATGGTTTCAAGTTGGCCGCCAGGGGACGTAACCGCCATCTAAAACTTTCAAAGTGATTTTTCCCTGTAATACACCTAGTAAATGTATCACAAAAATATATTTGTTTTCAAGCTATGCTCCATTCGAGTAATTTTTGTTCAACTTTTTTTGATGTATCTATTGAAATGAAGTGGTGGGGGTGATTCAATGTTCGTCTCGTTGGGAAAATAATTTATTGCTCTATCAAACTCATATTATCTGTGATATGTCAAATTTTTGATAAATAACAGAAAAATCACAATTTCTTTGAAAAATTAAATGCATTAATCTGATTTGTTCTCAACAAAAATGTAGTATAATAATACCAAAATAGGCTTGTGAAAATCGTATCTCGATATCTTATTTTTAGCCTGAAATGTCGAAGAAAGAAAGTTCAATTAACATAAAATTCTAACAAGACGCCATTACACCATTAGGTATTTATTTACATTTATTTGTCCTTTTCCGAGAATTAATGATGAAATTTCATGATTTTATGATTTTCAAATGATAGTATTCTTGGTTCAAAATATTAAAAAAAAAAGTGTATTAGCATAGGTAATACACGTACAACATAATCAGTGGCTCCGTAGCTCAGCGGTCAGTGCGTTGGACTACTGAACAGAAGGTCGGTGGATCGAATCCCGGCCGAACCAACGAATTGATGCGGAACCACCTCTCGGAAGGCAATGGCAAACCACCGAGAAGTATACTGCCAAGTAAAGCCTCTTTATAAAGACGTTCGGAACCGTCGTAAAATTGTAGGTGCCTTCTATTCGTGTATCACTGCATCACCCACACAGGAATAGTTGTAGAGAAGTCGCCTACTCCCGAAACTGGGTACGGCATCGGCAGAAGACTAGAATAATAATCAATGTGATAATATGCGAGTGCAAGGTAGTCAGAATATGAAGAGCAGGCCAGGGAGTTAAAACATATGGCTAAAATCAACTTGTCAACAAATATTAAAATTATACTTAGTGGCAGTGTAATGAGTTTTTGTGGCACACATAAGGACTGAAAACTAATGCGTTTACAAACAATTGTTGCGGTATATTTTGAATGTCTTCAAAATGCGGCATTGGCCGAAAGAGTATTCAGAGCTCTATATCCAAATCGGCGTTCACGCCGTGCGAGAATTTGATAGGCATATTTGGGGAAAATTTTTATCTGAAATTCTTAGCGTCGACAGCCAGTATTACTCAAATTTCGCAGTAAACGTGGAACAATTCTCGCATGGCGTGAACGCCGATTTGGATATAGAGCTCTGTATACTCTTTGGACCAAAAAAGAATTTTGAAAACATTCAAAATATACCGCAATGATATCAACAGCTTCGTCGTTTGAAAAAAACATTTCAATCGTTTTCAATGCTTACTTGTGTGTGCTCATTACAATGCCACTATAAGTATAATTTTACTATTTGTTGACAAGTTGATTTTAGGCATATGTTTTTACTCCCTGGTCTGCTCTTCTTATTCTGACCAACTTGCATATTATTACATTGATTATTATGCTAATACACGTTTTTTTTCAACCATATTTTGAACTAAGAACACTATTATTTGAAAATCACAAAATTATGAAATTATCATCTTTGATTCTCGAAAAAAGACAAACAAATGAAAATAAATACCGGTGTAATGGCGTCTTTTTAGAATTATTTGATAACTGCAATTTTTTCGTCGATATTTTGATCTAGAAATGAGATATCAAGATAAGGTGTTCACTAGCCTATTTTGGTATCATTACACTATATTTTTATGGAAGAAAGTCAGGTTATTGTACTTGAATTTTTTTGAAAAATTGGCAATTTTCTGCTATTATTTCCAAAATCGCGTCCTAGTGGCATCACTGAAAATTTGACATCACAGATAAAATGGGGATGGAACTAAAAATGCTTTTCCCAACGAGACCTACTTTGTTAAAATTTGTTAATTCGTTCAGGAGTTAAAAATGTTTATTCAAAAAACATTCAATCACTCCCCACCACTTCATTTCAATAGATACGTCAAAAAGTGTTGAACAAATATTACCCGAATGAAGACTAACTCGAAAACAAATATATTTTTGTGATATATATATATATATATATATATATATATATATATATATATATATATATATATATATATATATATATATATATATATATATATATATATATATATATATATATATATATATATATATATATATATATATATATTTAATATATTTATATATATATATAAATATATATATATATTTATAAATATATATATATAATATATATATATATATATATATATATATATATATATAATTAATATATATATATATTTAATTATATATTTATATTAATATAAATATATATATATATAATATATATATATATATATATATATATAATATATAAATATATATATATATAAATATATATATATATATATATATATATATATATATATATATATAATATATATATATATATATATATATATAAATATATATATATATATATATATTATATATATATATATATATATATATATATATATAAAATATATATATATAATATATATATATATATATATATATATATTATATATATATATATATTATATATAGTATATATATATATATGTATATATATATATAGGGTAAGTCCGGGTGAGATGCCCACCGGGATAGATGGCAAAGTGCAACTATTTGGCTAGGCGATGACAGATGGCGCTGCCAATACGCCGCCTCGTCATTTAATACCACATGTTAATAAGTAGAAGTGTAGTGTGTCAATAGTGTGTCATATAAACGTAAGTTATCAAGTTTATAATTTTCCAAACAGGTTTGAAATAGATACATATATAAATGTTTGTATATTTTTAAAGCAGTTAATTTAACAGGTGATTTTAGTAGAGTTTGTTGTGGTAGTTTAAGGTTTATGTAATGGGCTATTCATAAATCCGATAGCTTACGTAGTGTCTTTGTTATAGGGTGGGGCATCTAACCCGGTATTTGGGATACATTGGCACACTGTTAGTCGGGTGAGATGCCTCACTATATTTGATACAAACTATGCAATAAAATTCAAAATCATGCTCATAGTCTGTATGCGATGAATATTTATTGATGTATTGTTTTCAGATGCCTACGAATATATTAGAAAACCAGGTTCCACAAGAGGTTCTTGGTCGGAAGATGCTCTTCAGCGAGCGATAACCGCAGTAAGAAATGGTATGGGAATAAACTTGGCTTCCAGAACTTTTAATATACCATCAAGGACATTACGGCGTCGGGTGCAGAATAATGACGCATCAAAAAAACCCATGGGACCAACAGGAAGTTTTAGGAATGGCTAATGAGTTGAAGTTTAGTAGCTCACATTAAAAAGCTACAAAAGAGAGGATTTGCTCCCACTCGAGATGATTTGAGGGACCATGGCATATGAATTTGCGGTAGAACTTAAATTAAACCATAGGTTTAACCACGAGGAAGAAAAAAGCTGGTTTACGATTGGTTAAATTTGTTTTTGTTACGCCACCCAGATTTGTGTGTGAGAAAGGCTGAAGGAGTTTCTGTAGCCCGCGCTGAAGGTATGTCCTGTGAAAAAGTCTTGGCTTATTTTCAACTACTACATGAAATTCTAGAAGGAAACAACTTATTCGAGTTACCGGGATCCATATGGAATTTGGACGAATCAGGTCTACAGCTTAATAATAAAGTGGGTTATGTTATAGCCCAAAAAGGATCAAAAGATGTATCCACAATTACATCTGGAGAAAAGGGGGAAACCATAACGGTTATCGCATGTTGCAATGCAGAAGGCACTTTTCTACCCTCAGCTTGTGTGTTTAAAGGCAAGTACAAAAAAGATGAATTCCAAGATGGTATGCCCAACGGATCAAAAATTTATATGAACCAGAAGTCGGCGTATGTGAACTCAGATATTTTTCTGTTGTGGTTGAAAGATCATTTTCTGCCAAGAAAAGGTGTAGGAAAAGCACTGTTGATCGTCGATGGTCATACATCTCACTGCAGTGCCGAAGTATTAGAACTTGCGGAAAGAAATGATATTATTTTATTGTGCTTGCCTAGCCACACTACCCATTACCTTCAGCCTTTAGACCGTGGGGTGTTCAAATCATTGAAATCTGCGTTTAACAGAGAGAGAGAGAGAGAGAAACAGCTTTATTGTCTTATAAAATTACAAAATTTTGTCGACAAAGCACATACCTATAAAAAATTGAAAATAAAATTTAACAATGATAACTAATTAAACAAAACACACTTTTAATCGTTGAACAAAACAAGAATCTATTAAATAGAAGAACAAAATAGAAAAACATTTATCAGTCGATTATGTATAAACATATGTTAAGAATCAACATATTTGTCAACTAAACTTATTATACAGATATAAAATTTTGTATATTACAAAAAAAAACAAAACATTAATATATGTTGCTACTAAATGTGGATCTCAAGGGTCTATGTTACATTGTGAAATTCAGTTACAGAATAAAATTCTGCCACTGAGTAAAATGGTCTCTCCAAAAGAAAAGCCTTAGTTGAACTTCGGAACTTTTTGTACGTTACTCAAGGATTTTTAAGCTCCAACGGTAGATGATTGTATTAACTTTCCGGCATTGTAGGTAAAGAGTTTTTTGTAAGACGGAGGTGGGCGTTATTAAATAAATATCGGTATCTGAATTTCTTGTGGGATATCTATGATTTGGTCTTTCTGAAAAGTTATGATTGTGTTTGCGAACCAAACAGACGGATTCGAATATGAATAGTGAAGGAAGAGTTAGAATTTTGAATTTTTTAAAGTAGAATTCGCAATGTGTCCTTACTGCTCAGATCAAACATATAACGAACTGCTCTCTTTTGCAATCTTGAAAACAGACTCACAAATGGGAGAGCTGCATGAACCCAATATGGCAAACCATAAACGAAGGTGTGATTCGAATAAAGAAAAGTATGTTCGACAACGCAGCAGAAAGTTGAAAGCTCTCTAGAAACCGTTTTAATGGCGAAACATGCAGAAGATAATTTTTTTGTTAATATGTCTATATGAGTAGACCATTTGAGCGAACTCATCAATATAAAGACCTAAAAACTTCGCTGAGTTCACTGTTTGAATTGTTTTATTGTTTAGGGTAACAGGTTGTAGGGTTCCTCTGTAAGAAACATTACTACAGTTTTATCTGTGTTGAAACAAAGTCCATTTGAATCAGACCAGGCCTTAATAGCCATCAAATCATTACTTATAAATTGACTGTAAGGCTTGTATATCAGAGTTACTCCAAGTTACACTGGTGTCATCAGCAAACAAAGTAATTCTACCACTTATTTTCAAGTCCACAAATATCGTTGATGAAAAGAAGAAAAGAGAATTGGTCCTAAAAACCGAGCCCTGAGGTACCCCACTGTCTATTGGTAGATTTATTGAATTCTTACCATTTGCTCGTACTATTTGTTGCCTGTTAGTTAGGTAAGATTTAAACCATTCTAAAGGAGACCCACGTATGCCATAAAACTGAAGTTTTCGTACTAAAATTGCATGGTTAACACAATCAAAGGCCTTTGCGAAGTCACAAAAAACTGAAGTTGTGAACAGTTTGTCATTGAGTGATGTATATACTTCATTTAGAACTGAAAACATTGCGTCATTAGTGCATTTTGTGGGTAATATATATATATATATATATATATTTACATGCTGGGTGTTAAAAAACAAAGTTTCAATATTTTGGAAGATAATTCTAGACCTCAGAATGAGTAGAAAGTTCATATAAACATGGTTCCGTAAAATGAGATGCTTTGGAGATATGAGGGCTTTGCGGTTTCATATTAAATACTAACTACTAGCTCAAGCAAATACGATAAATTACAGAAAATATTCGATTTATTTTTGACTTCTAGTGTTTCACAGAAGATGTTCCATATGAGCACCGTCCACTTCAATGCAGGAAGTACATCGTCGCATGAAGGAATAACGTACTCTTTCGAAAGCCCTGGTTGTGTTCGGAACGTTTTACAGGATAGTTCAATCCGATGTTGCAACTCTTCGATGTTATTTACAGACGTTGCATACACTCAACTTTTCAAATAACCCCAAGTACAAAAGTCCAAAGGATTCACATTGGGAGATCTAGCAGGCCATGGCACTGGGCCTCCTCGTCCTATTCATCTTCTGGGAAATGTTTGATCTAAATGTTCGCTAACAGCAAGTGTACAAATTACATAAAGTGAACAAGGAAAATTATTTAATAATTTAAAAAATTATCAAACAACTTCCCAAGGAAGCTGGTTATACGTATTCTGCAACGCAAAATCTGCATTCACAATCGAACAGTGAATTATAGAAATTGTCAAGTCACCCCGACTCAAAATCTGCATGCAGCTGTTTCGATCTTATTAGATCTCATCAGTGCAGCTTATTTGACTCGGAGTGAATTAACAAATTTCTAATTGTTTCCCAATACAAATCGTGGTCAGTAACCATAGAAATCTTAATATATATCTGCACTCTAGAATGCCAATTCAATGGAAAGAAACTGTTGTAAAAGGTTGAAGACAGTATTCAGTGCGCATGATCATAACCAGCTTATTTTCTACCAGGGTGGGTTTCAGGGATATTTTGAAAGATTTATTATAGAAAATAAAAAGGATTTGATATTATTTTGGGTTCAGGTCTACAAATTTGTATGGAGCACAAAATTGCTCACAGTGGACATATTTTATAAAGCAGCTCATTATATCCGAGAAGTTCATCGGCTAAAGCAATAACATTACAAAATAATAAATGCCGTGAGAAGGTAATTTTTGAAACATATTTTTTCTTCGATATTGCGTAGAAAGAGTTTTCCACATTGGTGAAGTTGTACTGTTTAGGTCAAATGCGTAAAGAAATGTTTAAACATTATTTAACCATTTGGTATTGTTAGAGAAGGCAGTATTTTGCGAAAATTTCAATAAGGGTATATTGAGGTGGCCGGTAAATTTATGAATTAACGTTTTACAAACAACTGAAAAAAACTTATTAAAAATTCAAAACATCAAAAACAATCTGAACGAATTTATTGAGAGTTCTGACAATCATAACTATCAGACAAGGCATGGTAATCTTCTTCGAATAAAGCCCCATTGTATAACTTTTTTTGAAAAGAGTCTATCTTATACTGGTATTCAGTAGTTTAATTAACTACCAATCTTTATAAGAGGAATCCAAAACATCAATGTATGTATCTCTGTAGCTTTTAATATTCTTGTATATCTTCGAATATTTGTTCCTTAAAACTTTATATGTTATTTTTTTAATGTATTCTCTTTCCTTTAATGGATTAAAACAATTATTACAAATACATTTTATTCAATATATTTTGAACAATTCGAAATATACATGACCAACTATACAATGTTATTCATAGAATAAAAGTATATTACAATGTAATTTAATTGTATTACCCTACACCATATATAATGATATTTGGGGATTTTTATAATGTATATCAAAATATATTAATTAAGTACTTTTATTTATGCAACATAAAATAAGAATTAAAACTATTTTATTTTATTATTTTTGTTTTATTTCAGTTCACCTTTTGCCAATATAAATGAGACAATATAAAAATTATTATACACACAAATTTACATAAAAAAAATTACAGTAATTATTACTGTAGTATTTTTTTTTAAATCGAGGTGAAAGCTTCAAAAGCGATACCGGTTGCTAACCGGTAAACTTTTCTCACATAAAGATATGCTTTTGAGGATGCAATCCTTTTTTTTGACTTCAATAGTCCTTTTCAACAAGAATAAAGACACACCAGAAAGGGATTTTTCCAAAAATTCAATGCCACTTTCAGAAAACAACTCTTTTCTCTTAAATATCCCTATTATCTGCTTCAGGTTGGTGACTCTCTTCTTCAAGCGATCAACTTTATCTTTTAATACTTTAACCTTTTTCTGGGCCAAGGTTTTTCCAACATTTGCCAGCTTCAGTTTACGAGCAAGGAGTGAGGTGGAAGCACTGAAAATATCAAATTCATAATATGTAATACACATAAAATACTTCTATGGACATTTTTTTGAGTTTGATTTAAAAAAAACAAAAAATCTACTTTCAAATATTTGAAACCATTCAAATAGAGAAATGAATCTTGAATACTGGTAGTTTATATTCTATACTGGTAGAAGTGTAAAGGGATGACAGATAGAACAAACATCAAGAAAAATATTTCAGTAATAAAATTAAGAAGTGCCTTATTTGGATTTCTCTCCTGGCTCTTTTCAATTGTCCTTTATTACCTTCGCTGTCGGTTGACGTATCATCAAGTGATCTCTTAACACTTCTGGGCGAGTCAGTGGATGAAGTGGCGACACTCAAGGGTGAGCTTGGATAGAATAATAATAAATTTAGATGAGAATACTCAATTGAACATGCACATTATGTCAGAAATTATCTTCAATAAAAATAAAATTGCTGCTGGAAAATGATTATTGTATGTTTGTTGTAATATTATTTTGAAACCAGACTTATTTATTTCAAAAATTGGAATTTAAACACTACTGAATTTGGTAATTATATAAATTTTCTGATATTTCAGCATATAAAAAAAGATGAAATGTTTTCTCGAAGAAACCTTTCTGTCAATAAATCAATATTATGAAATATTCTAAATTAAGTAACTTACCATTGGCAAATTTCATGAATAATCATCTTACCTTTCTCCGATTTCAATAGTAGGAGTGCAAGAAATATGATGACCAACAACAGAAGAATTTTCTTTGTTTTCAACAAAAACTACCTCCAGGTTATCATTCATTTCTAAAAGAGAAGGATTCACATTTTGCATTTTATCACTATGCAATTCTCGAAGAGTTCTGAAAACAATTGTAAAATACTTAGTTGGTATGAATAACAGAGTTTGCAGAACAAAGTTTCACAAAATGATAATAGTTAAATTATATAGTATTCAAACTATTAATCTTCTTAGACTTTGCGCATGGAACTTTTACCTTATACTTATTCAAAAAATATGGAAGAAACTCAACCTTAATACTTAATTCGCAAGATAAGAAAAAAGTGGCTTGGTCGACTTTCAAATTCAATTTTTGTTCACAAAAATTAAATGTTTTTACTTATACTGACCTTCGTTGGATTGAATCCTGATTTTCTTTGTTTAAAAGAAGTCTTGGAACTACATTTCGTTTCAAACGCATTCGATTGCACTTCATGTATACGTCATTTGGGGAAAAATGTTTACTGCAAATTACGTTTTATGAACTCAGGAGCTCCACAGTAGGATCCCTTCCCAATGCTCTCATCTAGATGTCATGCCTCGCTTTCGTCAAACTTAAAATGAATTATAATTTTTTCTGATCTGTATTTGTAATCAAAGATTCAAATTCATTTCACTTACTAAAAATAATGGATTCCAGGAATATTTTCTTTGTTTCCACACCATAGCACCAAGCACGTCAACATTGTCCAAATTAAAAACAAATTTAATACTATATAAAAACACAAAAACCAGTAAATGATAACAATGATAAACACGATAAACTAATCTACACTCCAAAAGTAAAATAATCTGAACTGAAACCGTCTCTGATCCGTATCAATTACGTCAATGGAGTCTTTCTACGCTGTTGCCGACTTTAAATAATTAAACGGGAGCTTGCATATGTTTCACAGAAATGCCCATAGAAAAATATAGCAAATATATATAAAATCTCTACTACTAAGATAAATGTTTATGAAATTTGTCAACACAGCAGAAAAAATAGACTGGTCATGCACATGCGCATTGAGGAAAGCAAATGAAATTTTACAACACTTTTGCATAAAACACATAGAAGGGATTAGCGATCTAGAGTAAGTATATATAGTATATATCTATGTCAATAACACTGTCTAGATAACAATCCAGAGCGCCATCCCACCAAAGATATTGGGAAACAACAATTCACCGCTTAGACTGAAAATGTGAATGCAGATTTTGCGTTGCTGAATACGTATAACCAGCTTCTTTGGAAAGTTGTTTGATAATTTTTTAAATTATTAAAGAATTTTCCTTGTTCACTTTATGTGATGTATGAAATTGACCATGGTCGACTAGTATGTTTCTCATGATTTGATAGTTGTATTTTGCGTTTTAAGCGACTAGAAAATTCGGAGCGCGCTCTCGTGAGTATATCCGAAGGTTTTAAATCACTATGTTAGTGTGCCTTGGAATCATATACACCACTGTTGTAGAGTAGATATCTTCATATTAGGAGGTACGTGTTTAAGCGACGAATTTCCGCATTTTCAGTCTAAGCGGTGAATTGTTGTTTCCCAATATCTCTGGTGGGATGGCGCTCTGGATTGTTATCCAGACAGTGTTACTGACCACGATTCGTATTGGGGAACAATTAGAAATTTGTTAATTCACTCCGACTCAAATAAGCTGCACTGATGAGATCTAATCAGATCGAAACAGCTGTATGCAGATTTTGAGTCGGGGTGACTTGACAATTTCTATAATTCACAGTTCGATTGTGAATGCAGATTTTGCGTTGCTGAATACGTATAACCAGCTTCCTTGGAAAGTTGTTTGATAATTTTTTAAATTATTAAAGAATTTTCCTTTTTCACTTAATGTAATGTATGAAATTGACAAGTATGTTTTTCATGATTTGATTGTTGCAAGTGTATAATGTGGGGGCGCTCCATCTTGCATAAACCAAATATTCATCTACTAATTTAAAGGTACCAAGTCTAGAAAATCGGGCAGGGTATTCAGAAGAAAGTTAAGGAATACGGCTCCTATTAAATTCCGTGGTAAAACTACTGATCATAACAAACGATCTCCTAAAATACCTATCCAGATATTTTTACTGAAACGCTGTTGATGCCTGAATTCATGAATGGCGTGTGGATTTTCATCCACCCAAATATGACTATTATGAAAGTTAAAAATTCCATTTCTGGTAGAGCCAGATTCGTCAGTGAAAAGGATATTAGAAGTAAAATGCGGATGTTCAACAATCTTCGTTAAAATCCATTGACAGAATGTCCTAGCTTGATGACGAGGAGTATTAAGAGCTTGTACGCGTTGAATGTGGAATGGATAGAGAAGTTGTTGATGTATAGTTCTTCAGACAAGGGGGCCACTTATTCCTACTTCCACTGAATTTTTTCTTGTACGGGGATTTTCAGTCACAATATTTAAAATTTGCTCTTCAACGTCTGTAGTACTTACATATCTTGGATGTCCAGTATCATGAGCGTTTTTTTTAAGGAACCAGTTTCCCTCAATCGTCTAAAAACTTGATTGAACGTCATATTAGAAGGAAGTTGTCGATCGTGATACGCCTCTACATGAAGGCGACGTGCTTCACTCCAACTTCCGTTGGCACGATCATACATGAAAATCATATCACTCTTTTCAATAGTAGAATAAGGCATTTCAATTAGGGAATAATTTTAATTATAAGTTCAGTAAACAAGACATCTGAATGATGAAAATAAATCAAAAATCGTATTTCGTTGCGCTAGTAGTTAATTTGAAAACCGAAAATCGCTTATATCTACAAAACAGCTCATTTACAGACCCATGTTTATTTGAAATTTTTTACTCATTCTAAGGTCTATAATCAGCTTCCAAAGTATTGAATCATTGTTTTTGAACACCCTGCATATATATATATATATATATATATTTATATATATATATATATATATATATATATATATATATATATATATATATATATATATATATATATATATATATACAAGATCAAATGGTCAAAATAGGAATAGTCTTGAAGCAGCGATTTTAATCACATTTTCATTACTGGAATATTCCATTATTTAATTTCATAAAATGTAATCACTAAGCTGATGTTCTTATTATTTCATATTATCTCTTCGTTTTATGCGATGAATTTGACAAAACTCATCAAACTAGAAAGTAGAAATGTATGAAAAGAATTAACTATTCACCATGGCCTTGCAAAATAGTATAAGTGCAATTCAAGCTTAACTACTGCCAAATATCAAAGAAAATCTATATCTCCATACTTTATTCAATTGAAAATCTACTCAGTTTTTACTCCACTGGTTCACTTTCGAATTTCAACGAACCCTGATGCGATGTTACAGTGTTCACTGGGATGTGAATTTTCCTTGTTATCCAGAAATAGAGATGTATTATTACGAGAAATATGACTGCTCGGTTTATTCAGATGTGACACATTCACTTTATACATACATCTGAGTAAAATCTACAGCCTGATTCACATTGTGCAGCAGGGGTTTCATTTCAGGGTCTTAGTAGAGATTGAAGATTTGAATTGTGTAACACACTATGCTATGATTGAAACAAATTACTTTTCGTTTATGACCGCTGATACTGATAGGAATATACATTACTCAGAATGTAGTATTTTTTTCTATTACAACGAAATTATCTTAATTATTCGTATCAATAGCTGATCATTCACCAAATGGAAGTTTCAAACTAAATGCAAATAATTTTGAATTAATTATCCCGACCACGAATTATAGTAAACCTAATTGAAATAGAAATAAAATACTGAAATGAAATTCAGTTCAAAACTACAAAGTTGGGTTAACTTTGTAGTAAAAACAAAAACGGTTTTCAAATTCTTGTTATTATCAATAATTGTCGAAAGAGGTTGCTTAAAATAGACATTCATGAGTATGATGAATATTTATTGGTGCTACTTTAGCAAGTTGAAAATATGAGTTGAAATATATCAGAATAGTGTGATATGAATAAAGCATATTTTGTATTGTAATTTGCTTATTTTACTGCGTCCAATTCTTATGTGAAATTTAAAGTGATACCTACCATATGATGAATGCAGAATTGCTTGATATTTGGATGATATCTAACTATATTCAATATCTATTTGATGACGTAACACTCAGTAATACATATCCACATATAATTTCAAGATGAAGTATTGGTAAAGTCATTAAATAAGAAAATACTAGATGGTCATACAAATATCGAAATATCAAAGAATGAATTCCAGTTCAGTATAAATGCCAGTAGTAATGATTATTCAATAAAATTGGAAAAAAGCATATATCAATAGTCAGTACTGAATTCACACGTTTTTCTCATTTTATTATAGAATTATCAGATATCTATATTTTTTATGTATTTTTTTCAGGTGAAGAGGAAATATCGCAAATTGTTATGTAATATTTACTTCTCTGGAATAATTCTTTACATACCAAAATAACTAAGAGATATCTATTGAAAACGTGAACTTTCAAAACAGTCGAAGAAGTCTTTCAAGTGATTTGAAATTTAATTTCATCTCTTCATTTGATTCAGACAAATGTTTCTGTAAGATATTTGGTATTTATGAACCATGAAAAGAAGCATCCACAGAAAATCTTTCATTTTTTTGGTGCTCGCTTCAGTAGCTGAATTTAACTGAGGTAGATTCTCCATATTA
The DNA here is from genome assembly GCA_030704885.1 of Cynegetis impunctata. Lineage (NCBI taxonomy): Eukaryota > Metazoa > Arthropoda > Insecta > Coleoptera > Coccinellidae > Cynegetis > Cynegetis impunctata. The sequence goes on along the minus strand of JARQZK010001483.1, from coordinate 187,466 downwards.
TCATTTATATTTTGAAAACTTCATTAAAGATTGAATAAGTATTCAATTTACCAACTTTGGCAAGAGTTCTGTTGAGCTGAGTAAAATGGAGTTAAGATGTGGATTAAGGTATTGATTCACAGACTTGATAGTGCACACATAAAAAAAAATGGTTTTTAGCATGCTAACGACTGTGAAAGTGGTTTTCAATCAGGCTGACCAAACCATTTAATGAAGGTGTACTCTACCCCAAGCCGCATCAAAGTAGCGAAAACTGAGTTCGGAACTTTGAATAGGTCGTTGCTACGTAATTATCACTGAAGAATCAACTTTCTAGGTTTTCCTACTTTCATTTAGATAGTTTTAGTAATTCTGTAGCTATTATCACTATTATTTGGAACTTAAAAGTTGCAGTACTTTCAGATGCTTTTCAAGGTTCTGGAACGTGACTGTTACTATTTAAAATAACTTTGAAGTCGGAAAAGCTTCAAAGTTATATTCGCGAGTCCCAGTAACTTATTCTTGTTACTCGTATAAAAGTTTTTATTACTTTATTGTGGCGTTAAAAGTAACTATGATGTCCTTGCTACTTTTGAAATTCCTTCAAAGTTATGGAACTATGTATTAATATTTAAGGTAAAATCAAATATTTCGCTACTCACGAAAACAACTTCACAGTAATTTTTAGTTTCCACTCTTCGTCAAAATCATAAATATATTCCATTCACCTAAAAAAAACTTTGAAGTAACGGTCACTTTATAGAGACTTCTTGGTGTTCGAATAGTATGTTGTTGTTTTGTGATGTGAAAATATCAGCTGTGAGAAGAAAGAAAAGTTATGGATCAGTTCCATTTCGCTCCAAGTGTTGGGGATGAAACAATACTCTGTCTTTCTCCCACTTATGAGGAACAACCGTGAAATATATGAAAGGCTTTTCTTGTGTGGAACAATTTTAAACACCTACATTGTTTCTTTTTATTTATCACATGCAAGTGTACAGTTCGACGCACATTCAGCACGCATTAATCGCTCTAAAGCACTTATTAATTATAGGTTAAATTTCCAAGGGGAACTATATAGTGGCTTCTGGAACTTTGTGGTTGTTTTGTAGACAAATATTCTACTTAATGGTGATAATGACTTTAAAGTGATAAAAGACTAGTGGCCGCTACTTACAGTGAAGTGACAAATCCTTCAAACACACAATGAGACGTTTATATTACTCTAAAGTATTTTCTGTAAAATGCGCCAGATTTACTGACCAAATGTAGGACGCCATTACATTTATTCCAATTTCCTTATAGTAGTACAATTGGAGAATCGCTAAAAACATCACGAAAAAATATAAACTGTACTAATATTTATTAGTAGGAATGTTAAAAAATATATTCTATCAATTTTATGCATTTTTATCATTGCCTTCCTGAAAGAATGTGCTGAAAAAGCTATTTTGAGAGGGAACATTGTTTTTATGAATCTATCAACATCACATTCCACAGAGTTTTTTAATTCGTTTTGAATTTCGTTGTACTGGAAGCTCGTAAATCAGAAATCATAGAAACAATATCTACTTAATCATGAAAATATTATTTCCATTTGGTTGAGGAGGCTGAATAATGATGGAAGATGACATTATTAAACGCTTTCTACATATGCAAGACAAAGAAAAGGCGAAGCAGACGCCAAAGTAAAGTAGGCGGGGACAAATATTATAAAGTAACGGTAACCCCGCCGCAACGTTCCCGCCACGTAGTTGGAACGTAATAATAGTAATAATAATATATTTATTAATCTTCAGAAATACAAAGCATTTATAGACAAGTCACAAAATAAAATAATGAACTACAAATTGATCCTAATACTACCATAAATTTTGTATACGTTAATGAACAAATAAACCCACAATAGAACAGCCAATCGTGAATACAAAATACAGATCAAAAAAAAAAAAAAAAAAAAACAGACGTCAACAATTACACAAGCCAAAAAGTGTCACCATAAATGCACATGTCTCATTTTCAAAGGAAAGCAACTCTGTTTTTAACCAACAAATAGTATTCTTCAAAACTATATACTGGGTTATCAGTCAAGATATTTAGCAAATTGTTTCTAAAACTTTTAATAGCACCATCCCGAACTTCCCGTGGCAATGCATTATACAATTTGACTTCTTCATATTTTGTTCTAGATAGCCTACTATATGGTATCACTAGCTGATTATTATGTCTTGTATTGTGAGAATGAACGTCTGCTGCCACAACATACTTTTGTGTATTTCTCTTGACAAAAATTAACTTTGTATAAACCGTGATGCCATATAAAGTCATGATCCTCAATTATTTGAAAAAGGGCCTACAAGATGAATCCGACGGTATATTCACTATTGATCTAATTTCCGATTTTTGGACCCTAAATACTTTATCCAGATGTGTGCTCGCTGCCGAGCTCCATGCTATTACCCCATAACGCATTACCGCCTCAAATAAAGCATAATAGGTAGTGACAGCCGCCCGCTGGCTTACCACCTGTCTAACTTTTCTAATGGCATGAGTCCTTTGACTCAGTGTACTGCATAGCTTAGAAATATGGTCACTCCAAAGCAAATTTACATCCAATGTTACACCCAAAAATTTTACATTTGATTCCTTATTTTTTTCATTAGACTTAGTTTCAAAAACTACTGATTTTGTTTTATTTACATTTAACACCAATTTGTTAGATGCAAACCAATCATTGGCCCTCTGCAGAATATGCTCCAAGATAGCCACCGAGTCCTCTCCTCTTCCCATGCTGACCCCGGAAGTTGCATCATCCGCGTATAATATGTTTCTTATGCTTTCGTCATTAAATGTATTCGGTAAATCATTTATATATACTAGGAAGAGGAACGGACCCAGCACAGACCCATGTGGCACGCTCGTTCCAACAAACATAGGAACACCATCCACCCCTCCGGAGTTGACTATCTGGTACCGATCAGACAAATACGAAGTCAGCAGTTTTAATGCTCTACCCCTGATGCCATAAAACCGCAACTTCTCCAGCAAAATATCCCTATCCACACAATCAAACGCTGCACTCAAATCGCTAAAAACAGCCAAAAACTAGTACCTACTTTCAAAAGCATTTGTTATGGCCTCTAGAAGTTTCAATATTGCATCAGATGTCGAAAGTCCCTTCCTAAACCCATACTGCTGTGGTATAATAATATTATGCTCGTCAAAATACGCCAACAGCTGATTATAAATTAAAGTTTCCAGGACCTTTGAAATGACCGGCAAAATAGAAACCTGGCGAAAGTTTTCAGGAAGGCTTCTGTCACCTTTTTTATATATAGGACATATTCTAGCAACCTTCAGCTAGGTTGGAAAAGAACCTTCCTCAAGGCATGAGTTTACCAAATCAACAAGAGGTCCAAGCAAAAAATCTGATACTTTTTTAAGGGTGAAAGTACTAACGCCATATACATCTTCAGTTTTTTTTATTTTTAAGGTTTTTAATCACACTCTGTACATCATAAATGTCAACAGGCCTGAAGAACATCGAGCTTACCTGAGCCAAACAGTCGCTCAAGTACATCTCAAAGTCTGGGCGATGTGATGGCAATGCTCTTGTTGAATTAATTGCATGATTTACAAAAAAAGTGTTCAACTCATTGGGATTTAGTCCCTCAGGCTCTGTCTCAGACTTATTCCTACATGTTTCCAAGTTAACAATATCCCAAACAGTTTTATTTAAGTTATCTGAATTATCCAGCTCACTTTGCTTATAACTTTTTTTCGCCCTAAGAATCGTTTGCCTATATATACTTCTAAATTCACAATACATTCTCGATTCCTTTGTGTAGGATATCTCAACTTCCATTCATAACATATCATAAGATTCTGCTTTGCTGCCTCAACCTCTTGCGTCACCCAGCTGCCCCTGGTTCCCTGAATACTTTTGATTGGTTGCAAGAGGAAACAAAGATTGTGTAAATAATGAAAAGTGAAAAATTTGAAATTTTTGTTCCTGCTGTGTGTTAATATCTATCTCAACCAGCTGAGCTCTGTGGTCTGAGAAACCCATCAAAATATTGTCACATCTGCTCACCATACAGTCACTGAAAACGTTATCCAAACAATTTCCCCCGTCATGGGTTGCCTGAAAGACAAATTTTAAACTGTGTAAGATGTTGACTAAGTTGTTCCGCTTCTGTGTTAACATCCAGGTTATTCACAAAATACCATTTACTTTCTTCAGTAGCAGTTATAAGAAAGTCTTTCAAACCAGAACCTTTAATAATTCCCTAAGAATTCAGTGTCTCAGAGATATTAGATTTTTTTGACGGTTGAAGTTTACTCACACCCTGTAGAGGCTCTCTGCCATCATCAATATTAATTATTATATTCAATTTATTCCTTGACTGAGCTTCAAGTAATGCTGCTGACAAATCTGCCTTAGAAATTACATTGGCTCAGCATCGTGTTTTGCTTTCCGTTCTCCCTGGATTGTCATTTGCAATGACCAATGCCTCACTGATTGTTCCAGCAGCTAGCCCAGGGTCAACAGTAGTGGTCCCTAAGGGTGAGGGATGGGAAATTAACGAATTTTTCTATGTTAGAAACCGGACCAGATCTTTGTTTGCAAACTTTATGCTGTCTACAACATCATGTTACTGTGATGCGATGAAATCTGTTTGGTTCTTAAGTCCATTTTTAAGCTCATCCCTCAATGAATCAAGCAAAACATCCTGCCTAACAGCATCAGTATTAGCGACCACTGCAATATGAGATGGATCGTTGGAGGTAAATTGAATTATTTTCTTCTCGAAAGACGCCTTGATCTTACCAACTACAAATTCCCATGCCTTTTTTTCATTTGAAAATTTTGTTTCCATGTTTTTACCTCTGATTCCAATGAAGTTATCCTTTTCGCAAGCTTAGGGATCTCAGTAAAAGAATTCTTGCAGTCAGGACAGATATAGAATAAGGTACGTGATTGTGACGGGACCACTCTAATCTCTGATGCCATAAGTCCAGTACAGTTTTTGCACACCAACTTCTGACACAAGTCACAGGGAAAGCCAAAGAGTGCGTTTTTATCCGCCTTCTGTTTACAATTGCCATTCCATTTAAAGAATTCCGCCATTTTGAGGTTATCAATATATTATCAACACAAATCTCGATTATGACGTGAGTGCGACGTAGCGGTATAAGTTGGGGGGTGGTATTATTTACGTAGCTATCACCTTCAAAATGTTCCCCAAATTGGTCGTAGGAACGTGATGGGGTCGTAGCAATAACGTTCCCGTCGCAAGTAACTATAACTTCAGAGTTACCAATAATAGTCGCCGGGTCGTACAAACGACTAAAAATGCTTCTCTGTTTCTCGATTATACCGAAATCACAATCATAAGTAATATAACTGTGTCCTGTTACTAGAAACGATATATCTATATCCAAATATCCTTTAGTAGCGAGGAAGATAGCACACATTAGTATCTTGGGCTACACAGGTATCATACTACACATCCAGCTTGTTGACAATGAATCCAGATAACTAATCTTTCAAGAAACATAATGAAATGTCATTTCCATCGCGACCAGCGACATCCTCATGCCACACACACACACACACACACGCACACACACGCACACACACATATATATATATATATATATATATATATATATATATATATATATATATATATATATATATATATATATATATATATATATATATATATATATAATTAATTTTTTTTTTATTTATTGACGGCAAAGCCAATTTACAAAACATATTTAACAAAGTGTGAAAAAACATATTACCGAATCGTCAAATGTCTAAATTACTAATATAATATATATATATATATATATATATATATATATATATATATATATATATATATATATATATATATATATATATAATATATATAATATATATATATAAATATATATATAAAAATATATATATATATATATATATATATATATATATATATATATATATATATATATAAACTTTACGAATGTCGCCCACGTACATTCCTAAGTGATTATTTGACAATTGCCTTATATTGAACTTTCCTACTAGATAGTTTCTTTGTAACAATATTATAATAATTATTAAGGTACAAAGCTAATAAACAAGGAACTGAAACACGAAAAGAAAACACGGGTAAATCACAGTCAATCTGTGTGGAAAACACTCTTATCGGTCTTCAGGGAGAATGTAATGGGCAAACTCCAAGACCATCATTGACAAGATTTTGATTTAAATGGAAAGGGCTTGGCTTTCATATTGTTTGCTTCAGTATAAGCAGCAGTACCTATATGTGACGATTTTATTGCAAAGTCTAAAAATGAGGTCTCGTGGCACTTATACCCCTTCCAACGAATAGTCCTGTATTCTTCTTGGTAACTCAATTGGTTCACAATGATTCTGGTATGAATAATTCTTTTCAGTTTTTGTCTTCATAATACTCTTGTAATGTAATGCACAAATAGTTATGGTATATATATATATATATATATATATATATATATATATATATATATATATATATATATATATATATATATATATATATATTTCAGAAGGTCTGCTCTTGAATTTCTGAAGAATTCCGTGGAATATTTTCATAATTAGTTTTCTTGCCTATATGAAAATAAACAAATTACAATGAATAACAACACGTGGGAAACTATTTAAAGAATCTTCTCTGAAGAAGAACAATGTTGACTTGGATACGATTTTAATTTTCAAAAAGAAGATGAAATTTCTCTCAGCAAGAATAGAAAAATTATAGCTAACGTGTGAGTACATACATTCTAATTATCCGTATTCGTCAGACGAATAAAGATCTAGAGATAAAGAACAACAGTATCTGTCGTACAACTATGAGGACCAGCAAATTTGTATGATCATATTCTATTATAACCACTAGATACTAGAGTTATTACAGTTTAAACTGATACATGAAATTAATTTTTTTTGTGAATTGTTTATTTTTCAGTCTATATTATTTCTACGTTACATTGAGATTTCTGATGACTGAAACCGTATCGAATTAATATAAACATATTTCTTCGTGGGCATGACAATATTGGGTAGACATTTTCGAAGAGGTGCTTATAGCTCTTTATGAATTTACCAACGTTGAAATGTACATTGCATTATTTTAAAAATAAAATATGTTTGGATAAGATATCTGAATAAGAAGTTTTACCAGTGAATTTCTATGAATTCCTTACTTATTTGATAAAGAAACTACTACGGAAATACTCCATAAAATACATAGAAGAACACTTCAGTCCTAAGGACTATTCCAATATTTTTACTAGGAAGCTTGGATTATATTTTCTGAATTTGATATTTTCACAACTGGAAATTGATATATATATAATTTTCACTGACCAGCCGAGCTCCGTCGCTCAGGTCGTATTTTTCGTCCCGTAGAGATGCGATCCGAACGGAATATATTATGGTTTGTAAAACCACGCTTCGATAGTAAACTGAAATCGAAACTAAAAAAAAATTAATTTTATTGAGAAAAAACAATTCGCGAAATGCATCTTATACTGACAGCGAAGAAGGTCGATATGCAGTTCGAATGGATAGTCTCCGCGAAAAGCCAAGGTGAAAGTAGTTGCATTTTCGAGAAATACGAGAAAACAAAAAAATATAAAAATAGCAGCGGATGGAAAAATTTACCCAAATTTTGATAGTTTCGTTCTGCCCCCATTGCAACACTCGATATATATATATATATATATATATATATATATATATATATATATATATATATATATATATATATATATATATATATATATATATATATATATATATATATATATATATATATATATATATATATATATATATATATATATATATATATATATATATATATATATATATATATATATATATATTTATATATTTATTTATATATATATATTTATATATATATATAATATACTATATATATATATATATATATGATATATTTATATATATATATATATATATATATATATATATATATATATATATAATATATAGGTACAGGGTGTTCGGCACATGAAGCACCAAAATTTGTTGTGGTTTTGCTGGGGTTATTTGCTATTTTTTCTCTTTGGACCCTAGGTCCTAAGACTCACGGTTAAGGAGATATAATTTTTTTAGTTTTTTTTCTCAAATTTTCCAAAACTTCGCCTTCAAACCCTCATTAGTTTTTAACTTATACATGTGAAAGCTGAACTTTTTCAACTGAGTACTCAGTAATGTGTGCTTGTACAAATATTTAATAGTTTTCATTACAATTGTTGGTACCAAAGGCGCAGACAAGAATTTTTATTCCACAAAATTAGTGATTTTGTGAAAATGAAAGGCAATTCAATTTCCTGCATTACTGTATATTTTTTTCATCGCTTATCAATTATTATACAGAGTGACTCAGTATTGCATCAATAACTTCCACAAGCCGAATTTGGATAATTGAGATGGAAAAAACGCTCGGACGGGTCAAAAAATGAATTCGATATCACTACCCGTCTAGCCGCTACCCTAACAACAATTATTTCAATTTAAACGAAAGCGCACGATTTACTTTTTAAATATTATTGTTTTCACGTTTTCAGTAAGGGTGACAACGCACGAGCCGCCAACCGCCACGGTTGGCGGTCGAGCGGTAGCGCGGTCGAGCGCGGATTGCTCTTGCGGTGGCCGTCGCGGTTTGTTGATCGCTAGTCGTCATGAAAGTGTCCGCGGTAGTAGCTCTAGCCATTTGGCAAATTTAAATTCTATCTTAAAAACGAAACAAACGCCGTTGCAATGCAAAATATTGGATTCACCCTCTGCTTCAACAAAGAAGTAGTAAAGGAGCATTCGTAATTTTCTATAGAGAATTGAGAAGCTTCGAAGATAAATTTTTCAATTATACCAGTATGTCAACGTCGTCTTTCGGTGAATTACTGAACAAAATTTACTACAAATGTTAAATTAATAATGAAGGGAAACCGCGCGATATTGCGGTCTCGTGCGTGATCTGCCATTCAAGTCTGTACAAATCGACAACCGCAAGACCGCGCGGTTGCCGCGTTCGCCGCGCCCGATGTCGACTACCGCCCAACCGCGCGGTTACGTGGCTGCCCGTGCGTTGTCTACCATATATTTCTGTAGAAATTAACAACCGCCCGACCACCAACCGCCGCGGTTGGCGGCTCGTGCGTGGTCCTATTTACTGTCTCGGTTTCAGCATTTTCAACATGTGATTGGCATACGTGTAGTGATCGAAAAATTGCAAAAACGGCGGCGATAACAGATTTCGTTAATATTGAGATGGAGAAGCTGTTTGAAAATGAGAATTCAATTAGTTATATCAGACTTTAAAAAAAAATTTGAGCTGTTAGGGGTTGCGGCTAGAGGGGTAGTGATATCTAACTCATTTGAACACTCTTATTTTTCCCCCTTTCAACAAAATTTGACCTGTCCGAACGTTTTTTCGTTATTCCATCCCAAAGCTCAAAATTCGGGGTGGAAAGTTATGGATGGCCCACCCTATATATATATATATATATATATATATATATATATATATATATATATATATATATATATATATATATATATATATATATATATATATATATATATATATATATATATATATATATCTATATATCTACAGTGCTTTAGAAAAGTAACGAATAAATTCATTATTCCTCAAAGTGAGAGTTTTTCGAAAAATTCCTCTGGCACGTCGATTTTGTTATAGACAAAGGCACTTTTTTACATAAGACCTGTATTTGTGACGTAATCGTTATTCGAGATATGACGTCATCTACAATTTCTTTAAATGTAGACACCCTATTTCGATCATGCCAATTGACAGAGCGTATCATTCTACGTACAAATCGTCTAAAAATATGGTTGTCTGACAGTTGCCTTAGCAACCGAGAATGTTTTGTATTATTGTCAGATGAAAATCGTACTTTTCTATGTTATTTATATTTATTTTCGATTTCTGATCTTTTGTTTGGCAAAAGAAGTGTGTTTAAACTATTTATTGAGTAGTGACTTTGTCATTTTATAATGAAATGGTGAAATTAACTGAACAAGAACGAATTGAAATTCTTTGCATTATCGGATTTGGAGACAGGATGCGCACCCAATAAGAAGTAGGTAGTTGAATTTTTCAATGAAACTCATCCTGGTCTGCGCCCCATTAGCCAAAGCATGGTTAGCAATATTAGATTTACCTAAATCTGGCCTACCCTCAAAATCAGAAGAAGATCAACTTAATGTTTTGTTGGCAATAGAAGATAATAATCACTCAACACTTAACCAAGTGGCTTCTGGCAGCGTTCACAATTCTCGAAATTGTGAAGAAATCAATGTATCATCCCTATAAGGTATGCATTATTCAAGAGCTAAATGAAGACGACTATGATCGGTGTATTCAATTCTGCAAGCAAATGCAAGAGCTATGGACGAATGATAATAATTTCGTAGAAAACGTTATTTTTAAATTGTAGAGTGGTTCCCTATTTCTTTGAAGTGAAACTAATTGGTGCAAGATACTTGGAGTTTCTTCAGGGCGACCCTTTTACTGAACTTATAAATTTATATCCAAATGAGGAACGACATTTCCTTTCAACAAGACCTTCGCATTATGCAGAAACTGCCCGTGCCTATTTAGATGATTTGTTCCTCAATCGTTGGATAGGGAGAAGGGAACCGTTCGAGGAGCCATACTGATTGCCAGATTTGACACCCCTAGATGACTTTTTGTGGAGTTTGTGGAGCAAATTATATGTTACTAGACTGGCGAATTTAAAAGAGTTAAAACCAAGAATGTCAGGAGATACATTGTATACCTCCTAAAGTTATTGACCATATTCAACAAGAGTTTATTAATCGTGTACAATTTCAACATTGACATTGGTTACCATCATTAAATTTAGTGAAATTAAGAATAATGTTTTTAAATATTTTCAGCTAACCTACATATGCTAATGGAATAATATTTTTGACGATATGTACGTAGAATGACGCTATTTCAATTGGCATGGAGGAAATTGGGTGCAGCACTTCGAAAAAATTATCGATGACGTCATATCTCGAACGATTACGTCACAAATATAGGTAGTATGTCAAAAAGTGCCTTTGTTTAAAACAAAATCGACGCGCCAAAGGATTTTTTCGAAAGGCTCTGAATTTCAGAAATGATGAACTTATTCGTTACCTTTCGAAACCACTCCTATTCAAGATATTATAATGAGCTGCGTTATTTAGTATCTAAAGAATTAACTTAACTACAACACCTCTACGTAGAAAGTATAAATACGTCATCTTCATTAGAAAGAACTAATTTTTTCTGATTATTTCGATGTGCAATCACTACTGACAATGTTTCCGAATTTCATAAATCAGAAATTAAGTTCACACTAGAAGTACACCAGGAATTATGTATGTCGAGAAGTTATCCAGAAGAGTGTTAATGATTCACGTTGCCAAACGTTATAATGAATGAGGAAACTACAAATTGATAATTATTAGTATAGAGGAGGAAATGTAGAGGTGTTATATTTCCTGTGGAAGTATGAAGATAGGAAGTTAATTAATGAAGCTGATTAAGATATATATATATATATATATATATATATATATATATATATATATATATAATATATATATATATATATATATATATATATATATATATATATAATATATATATATATATATATATATATATATATATATATATATATATATATATATATATATATATATAAAAAATATATATATATATATATATATATATATATATATATATATATATATATATATATATATATATATATTATAAGGATACAAGAACCACTCCTGATACCGATCCTTGACTTTCTATATATTTCAATAGTCTATTATCTTCAGGGAAAATATTAATAACTTGAATAACTTGTCAAAATACACAATATTTTCTTGTTAATGAATATCAATCAGGGAATATAATCAGATACAAGTGAAGTTGAAGTACAGGGTGGCCAGATAAGAATGCAAAGTGCTGTATCTCGTAAACTATTCGTCGTAGAGACTAACGGTAAAAAATTTTATGACTAAAGTGGCCAAAACAGAATCCTGGAAATTGTTTTTATGTTTTCAAGATGGCCGCCAGGGGGCGTAACCGCAATCTGAAACTTTTAAAGTGATTTTCCTCTGAAATTCACATAGTAAATGTATCACAAGAACACATACATTTTCAAAGTAAGCTCTATTCAAGTAATTTTTGTTTCATACTTTTTGACATATCTATTGAAATGAAGTGGTGGGGGTTGATTTTATGTTTTTTTGAATAAACAGCTGTAACTTCTAAACTACTGAATGGATTTTAACAAAGTTGATCTCGTTTGGAAAAGCATTTATTGGACCATCAAATCCATCTCATCTTTCATATGTCAAGTTTTTAGTGATGGTGCTTGAGCGCGTTTTTTGATATAATAATAGAAAATTGCTAATTTCTTCAAGAAATTAAATGCAATTATATGAAGTTTTTCCAACAAAAATGAAGTGTTATGATACCAAAATATGCTAGTGAAAACCTCATCTCGGTATCTCATTCCAAGCCTAAGATATTGAAGCAAGAAAATTTAGTCATCATAAAATTCTGAAAAGACGCCATTAAACCTGAATTTATTCTAATTTATTCGTCTTTTTTCAAAAATAAATGATGAAAAGTAGTCAGAATATGAAGAGACCATATATGAAAAACAAATGCCTAAAATGATTTTTTCGAGAAGTAGGTATTGAAATTATTCTTATAGTGACAGTGTAAAGAGTTTTTGTGGCACATAAAAGTAAAGACTGAAAATTATTAAAATGCCCTTCACAAACGTGAAAGCTGTTGATATGATTCCGGTATATTTTGAATGTCTTCAAAATGCGGCATTGGCAAAAAGAGTATACAGAGCTCGATATCCAAATTGGAGTGTACGCGATGCAAGAATTTTTCCGCGTTTAGTGCGAAATTTGTGTAATACTAGCAGCTTTCGACCTATGTTGCGAAGACACGCGGCTAGAACATTGGAAGATGATATTGTGGATATTTTAGCATACGTAGAATTGAATCCCCACGTTAGTAGGAGAGCAATGTCTGTAGCTTTGAATATATATCACGTTCTAGTATTCTAAACATTTAAAGGGATCATAGGCAAGTTTTAATTTCACTAAAAATACTATTTTATAATATGTTCCACAATTTTTAGACTGCACCCATATTATAGAGTTTTATATCAGGCCTTAAATGACGAAGACTTTAACCGACGGATGGATTATTGTCATTGGATGTCAGGCATGATCACCGAAAATAGAGAATTTTTATCCGAAATCCTTTGCACAGATGAGGCCATTTTTAGAAGAGACGGAAAGGTTAATTTACATAATATGCATTATAGGTCTGACAAAACTCCCAAATGGTTGCGCGTGGTCCAATATCAAGGCCATTGGGGTCTATATGTGTAGTGTGCCATCGTAGGCGGAAGTATTATAGGTTCCTATTTCTTTGATCAACCGCTAAAGGGTACCGTGTTTCTAGATTTTCTGGTGAACCATTTGTAACATGTAAATTTTCCACGTAACTGCAGCCACTGCATTCTACACTGAAATAGGTACCGTGATTCCACGCTATCAACCGATACGTCACTTTTGTTCTTCTATGATTAAGAAGGAGAGTATCTAGGTAGCGTCGGATTAACAATCGTTCTTTCTTTTCAGCAAATGGTTCTTGTAGATAAAACATCGTTGATTATTAGAATTATGTTCAATATCTATTGAAAGTTTATTAAAGTTTATTGAGATTATTTAGTATCTGTGGCGTCTGATAGACGGTAAGTTATGAGAAGAAATATAATTATTCCGTATAAATGCATTATCTTGAAAATCTGAATTAATTCCTTATTTAATTTTTCCGCCATTTCATATTCTTTTCATTTATCTATATTAAAATTATTTATCTTTCTATATTGAAATAATCATCTCACATTTCTCAATTTAAAATATTTCTATTTCATTTGCTTGTTTCATTCTCTCAATTTAACACAAGATTTTTGTAGGTTAACGATGGCAAATTTCACATGGTCATATCTTATGTTCAGTTTAATGTTGGAACATATACTGTCTTTCTTAGCATCTTTACTTGAGATAAATCTAAATGATAGTTTGAATTGGCCATCGATACCCTACAGATATTCTTGGAACATATTAAGTTTGAGATTGTATGTTGATTTGCCCCGAATTATTTTAGCCACTTGGTCTGGGTTTGAAGTTCACCTTGGTTAGAACTAAAAGACAAGTTGTTTGAAGATTGAAATTCACCTTATTTGGAGTTTACAAAAGAAACCACCTTGTCTGTGACTAACATCCACCTTGGCAAACCACAGCTGTAGCTACCAAGAACTTGGGACAAAGATAGGGCAGAAGTCAACAATCCACCCAAGGAAAACGTCGACAGAATATATATTAAAACATAAAGATAAGTCTCATCAATTTATGTAAAAGAGAACAGTAAATACCTTTCATTTGACCTAGTTGTTATTATTACTGTGAACAAATCAGAACCTTTATATGTTTAACCAATCTCCCTGCTAGCCAGGGCATAAATATCTGTCAAAAAGGAGGTAGGTTACATAATTTGCCTATTTTGTTAGAAGATGTGCCCTTGCAATTACGGCTAAATATTTTTCTACAACTTGATGGCTGCCCAGCATATTTTTCAAGAAATGTGCGAGAACATTCAGATTATGTATATCACCAGAGGTGGATTGGACGAGGAAGCCTATTTCCTTGGCCACCCAGGTCCCTTTACTTAGCCTGTTCAGATTTTTATCTATGGGGTCGGATAAAAGACATTGTGTACCAAATTCCTCCAACAACGAGGGTTGACATGAAAATGCGAATATGAGAGGCCATTCGTAGCCTGTCAGTAGCAGAAATTCAATCTGCTGTGATGTCCACGAATCAGCGGTTCCAAGAATGCATTGAGTACGATGGGAGACAATTCGAGCATTTAAGGAGGCATTAGTTCAATTGCAAAATAACTTTTATTATATTGCTTACTATGCCCCGTCACGTTTTTTCAAAAACTTCTTGAACAAAGAATACTTTTATTCAAGAATCATAAAGTTATGACATTTCGTCATTGCTTTTCGAAAAAAGATGAATAAATTAAAATATATACAGGTGTAATGGCGTCTTTTTAGAATTTTATGATGACTCAATCTTCTTTCTTCGATATCTTAGGCTTGGAATAGAATACCGAGATGCGGTTCTGACTTGACTATTTTGGTATCATTGCACTTCATTTTTATTGGAAAAATTCATATTATTGCATTCAATTCTTCAAGGAAAGTAGCAATTTTCTATCATTATATCAAAAAACGCGCTCAATTGCCATCACTAAAATCTTGACATATGACAG
Organism: Cynegetis impunctata; assembly: GCA_030704885.1. NCBI lineage: Eukaryota > Metazoa > Arthropoda > Insecta > Coleoptera > Coccinellidae > Cynegetis > Cynegetis impunctata. The sequence continues at coordinate 172,011 of JARQZK010001483.1, read as the reverse complement.
ATAAGATGGATTTGATGGTTCAATAAATGCTTTTTCAAACGAGATCAACTTTGTCAAAATCCATTCAGTAGTTTGGAAGTTATAGCTGTTTATTCAAAAAAAAACATTTAATCAACCCCCACCACTTCATTTCAATAGATACGTTAAAAAGTATAAAACAAAAATTACTCGAATAGAGCTTACTCTATCTGTTCGTGTTTTGTGATATATTTACAATGTGAATTTTAGAGAAAAATCACTTTAAAAGTTTCAGATGGCGGTTACGCCCCCTGGCGGCCATCTTGGAAACATTAAAACAAGTTCCAGAATTTTGTTTTGGCCACTTTAGTCCTACAATTTTTTACTGTAGGTCTCTATGACGAATAGTTTACGAGATACAGCTCTTCGCATTCTTATCTGGCATACTTTTGCAATTTCTAGAGAAATGTGTTTGCATTCGACAAAGTTCTTCATGTTTTTTCATTTGAATATTATGAAATTATACTAAACTGTCAATTTTCTTGTTGAATATAGGAAGTTATATAATGATAGGTCTGTTCAGTTTTCTCAAACATATGTTACTCCTGAAATATAACTAAATATATTTTGGTCTACTACATCCAATATCACAGTTTTCGCATAGCTATTAATATACGTCTAAATTATGAAATATTGCTGTAATTGACTTTTAAATTTATAAATATCCAATTTTGAATTTTTATAAAATGAAGACTCAAATTTGGCAAGAGAAATCTTTAGATCAGTTATAGATTCCCAGCGAATTCAAATGGATGGAGTTAATATGAAATCAGTGAATTTAGCAATAATACTAATAAAGAAACAACTTTCAGAAATATTCAAGAAACAAACTGTTTGACATAGTATTCCAATAGATTGTCCCTTCCAGGTACAGAAAACTCTTATCTATTAAATTAATAAAATTATATCAAGTCTATTCAAAAAAAAAGATCTATTATTTTTCAAGGCCCAAAATAAACAAAGAGAGTGAAAATGATAGCAAATAAAAAAAAAATATTCATTAGATGAAAAAAGTGGCTGATTATTCAAAAAGAAACAATTAATGTCCTTTCGTATGTTTATGAAATGATATGTAAATATTTGAAGTTCAGAGTGATATATGTTTGAATAATTTACTGGTGCGAATCTTTGCAGAATTAGGAAAAAATTTTCTACTTTCCGAGTAGATTTGTTTTCTGTTCCTCTAGAATTGATATTACCAAAATTTTATGGGATATATTTTCAAGGAATTACCACATTACTGTTTCCTGAATATGTGAATCAAAGTATTTCTGAATTCGAAATTTATTAATTTGACATCATATTTCTTTGTGTATTTCCACTTCTAAATGCAGTGAAGAGTTTATAATTTGAACTACAATTTCAGTTTTTATTATAAGGATTCATTATTCCGAAAACTAACATAAGATTCAATATCATGATTAATATTGGTATCATTTATGGTGAATTATATTAATCAATAACTTTCAATTCAGAATTCAATTGAGCAATTTAAACTTGCATTCTAAAAATACAGTTAAACATATACAGGTCAAGTAAGCTGCTTATAAAATTGAGCATGAAACATGCGATAAAATGAACATGCTGATGATACTTCACGATTTTCGACGGAACAATAAGCATCATTAATTCTGGATATAAAAATTTGAATACAACAAGTTGAGGCATGTTTTTAAATAAGTTAATACTTTGCAAGAAAATATATTATACCTTCTGAAGAGATTATCTACTTTTTTATAATTTCTTGAATGAGTTCGAATGATGGTGTAGATATAAGTATATAATTATTCATTCTACCACCAGTTACATAGAAGAATGTTTCATTTACCTGAACCCATCTTAAATTTTTTCAAATATAGTGCAAATCTTATATTTTTAGGAGTCCTTCATTTCAATACATTATAGATAAAATACTTACTAAATACATCAATGTAAGAACTAAAACTTTTCCTAGTATGTTCAGCTTATTTCGATCGATGTAACTATCACGTTTCTGAAGACATAAAAATACACTCTGACCTATTTCATTAAAACCAATCTAACAAGATTAAAATAAATATAACCTAGGGAATTCCTTATATAACTCATTTATCAACCCACTGGCTCCGTATCTCTATGACTCTTTTGAACAATTCCAATATTGAAAGAAGGTCTCCCGTGCTTCGGCCGGAACGTGCAGAAATTTAATTTCAGCATTATTGGAAAGGGACATGATGTGCATTAAGAAGCTAGGAACGCAATAGTTGAGAAGAGTTTGATTGGGTAAAATGTTATGTTCAAGTAGCGTGGGCGATACTCGATCCTGTTTATATGTAGGTATAGATTTCGTCAACTGGCGGAATGCTAATGTTGCAGAATAGCTCAAACACTTTCGCTTCAATAAGTGAACATAATCACTTTTTGTCTAATCTATTTTATAGTAAACATTGTACAAGTATTCTCGGAAAGGTTAATTGCTTATCACCTCACAATTTAGATTGTTGTTGTAATTGTTTCCTTAGGAACATATCAATTTATGTAAATTGACATACCAAGCTTACAGTTTTCATTTCTAGCTCATGACACCACTATATGGCGACACGTCATGGCATAGATTCAATTCCAATAATATTGAAAATCAAACATTGAATATCTTGGCTAGATCATATATCTAATGAGTTCTCAAGGAGATGATGCTGCGGCAGCTAATTAATTGAAATTGTTTTTCACGAATAATCGGAAGGTGTACCATATTGAATAAAGAAACAGTTGTTCAAAAATATTCAACGGTGCAGTTTCGTAAAGAAACCATCAGATAGGCCACCCCTTACTAACCTTACTGTCCAATTAACAAATTCTATTAACTTTATGAATTTTAAGTGCCCGCATTTTCGGAAGATTTAGTTGCTTCTGAGAGGGAGAAAAGGTATTCAGAACATTTCTTGTTTTTTTTTTAAATTGTTTTGACCAAGTACCTATCAATGTTTTCCTAAATCCGGAGCTTCATTGATTTTTTCGTTCAATTCTTCTCTTGGAGGAAACCGAAATAAAATTTCTTTGTCCACGACTGTACTATAAATAATTCATTATACGTGTGCTTCCTGAAGTAAAATTATACCTATTAATCACTAGTGAATAATGGTTTATTATACACTGCATGACGTCTCTCTCAAAACATATGTCCAAACTTGAGACTATTATTCACATTGTTAGGATAGTATTGTTATTAGATTTTTAGATTTTATGTAACTAAGATATATAAATTCAATGCCTTCGTTTATTTTCAATAATTGTTCTGTTAATATTAATATAAATAAATGCAAAATTATCAGAGTGAAAGAAAGGAATGGAATCGATGTCAAGTGAAATAGTTGACGTTTACGCGAGTATGCAGCTTTCAGTGAACACAGAAAATGTTATGTCAACGCTTTCGATAAATATTTGTATTGTTGAAAATGCAGATTATTACTAATTTTTCCAATGAAGTCGTGGACAATGTATAGTATTCTACTCGCACAAAACTACAATTTTTCACTCGGATGAATTGCTTCACCCTCGTGAAAAATGGCAATCATTTTGTGCTCGTTGAATAATATACTATTATTGTTCATTACAAAATTGGTTAGTCACAGTATACTGCTGGTTATCTAGGTTCATCTTCTGTTCGTAGACTTCATTCGGGTCAGGGTATATTTTCAAAAAATTGTCTTTCAAAAGTTAATGATAATTACAGTAAATGCTTCCCATTCGTGAGGGATACGTTCCGTAATTATGCCGCGAATATGGAAACGTGAATAATGTGGTTTATATTCAACTATAAGGCATACGTTTCAAAGTTTTCAGTTGATAAAGATTTTTTCAAAATTGATTAGTTGAAGTATTTTATTGGTTACCTGAGATCGTCTTGTGTTCCTAGCCTTTGCTCGCGGCAAAGTTAATTTTTTATGAATTTCTTCCTCGGGGAAGAAGTGATATTTATGAGCTTAAATGTTTTCTCAAAATTTTTCAGATAGTCCATGTATGGTCCTCTTACCTCTTGTCCGTATACTAATTTTTTGGTAAATTTCTCGTTCAGAGGAGAAATGATGAAAAAAATTTCTACCTACTTGTATTTTCTTCATGTAGGGAACCTCATATAATAATTTTCCTTAATCTGGACTTCCATCTTCACCGGAAACCACTATTATTTTTTTCAAAATCAACAAAAAAATCACTAATCGGCTTCTTATGGCGTTTAGTAGCGATCAATCATAATTTGAATCTTTCCTTGTGACAGGAGAATTCTCAGAATGGTCAATTTTTCTACATAGCACGATTTTTTCGCTACCTTGGACTTAGTTTATCAAGATAGTTACAATAATTATTCAGGATGGAGTTTTTTGTATCGTTCCATCGGACATGGCCTCTAGATGGACGAAAATTTCTGCTCTTGGCCGCCAGGTCACTTGGGTGGCCCCTAGAGTTCAAAAATCTACTCTCATGGGCACTTTTCGTTGAAAAGCTGTGAATTTCATGAGGACACAACCCAGAAGCATATAACTTGGCCATATAGCTTTCGAATATGATGCCCTACAATCACTTTGTGAGTTGAGCCCACCTAAAGTGGCGACATTCGACATCTTGGTCAAATTTTCACCATATATGAAACAACTTTTGCGGGAATAAGAGAGAATGCGGAATGATACGAGAGGTTAATACTTTTGTCAGGAACGTAGATACACCAAGGGAGTGAAGCTTGAACCATGGTTATGTATGAACTCAATTCATCAGAACCCTGAACAATACAATGTACTGCCATATAATCCAGACCCCTCTGAGACCCTACCAGCCTCGACATTGTGAAATATTAAGTAAACCATCTTTCAAAATTAAGGAGTACCATTGTTTCCACAGTGCCTTAGAATTCTAAGGTATAGAGATCTTCCAGAAATGCTTGTGATACTTTCTTATTTTTCGACTTTTGTTTAGCGCCGTTGTCGCGTTCTTAGTGTATCTATGTGAATTCAGTTTGTCATGTAGTCGTTGGGATGTTTGTCCTATGTACTCTTTGTTACAGTTTTTGCATGGAATGCTATATACAACATTAGATTTTTTCCATTTCGGTGTCGCAGTTTTCAACCTGTTGTACGTTTCCTTTACTTGATGTATCGATTAATGTATAATTTGCATGTTGTATGGCGCTTACTATTTTTTTTTATGGGATAATCTGTCCTTTAATGGTATAGAAACCCGAAATTTTTGTTCTTGTGTTTCTCGTTGTCCTTTTCTCGTGTTGTATAGTTTGTCCACCCGTTGTTTTACTAAGCCTTTTACCAAAGTTACGGGGAAATTGTTTTTATGTAGTAGTTTTTCTAATTCCGTTTCTATCTGTGGTCTTAGTGGTGGTGAGGTTAATATTAGTGCTCGATCTATGTAGCCATCAATTACCTTGTCTTTTTTATGGGCGATGTGTTGGTTCGAGTGATAGTCTAGTATGCGGTCAGTAATTTGTTCCTTTTTATACAATTGTGTACGTATTCCATTATGTTGCTTTATTATTGCCATACCCAAAAATTTTATTTATCATCTTGTTGTTCCTCTATCGTGAATTTCAACAGTTCTTGTGCATTGTTGAAGTCATTCAGGATGTTCCTCATTATGCTCGGTGTTGTTATCAGCAGGCAATCGTCCACGTATCGTTTAAAAAAGGTACATTTGTCATGATTGTTCATTACTTTTTCTTCTATATGTTCCAAAATTATTTGAGCGATTACACTAGAGATAGGGTTGCCCATGGCTACTCCATTAGTTTGCTTATAATAGTCATCATTGAACTGAAAGTAACTGTTGTTTAATATAAAGATTATTGTTTCTATGAATTTTTTTCCTGGTATTTTTGTATGTTCCTTTATTACACACTATTTTTCCTTCAGAGGTATTGGCACTATATATCTGAAAAAAAACATACATACATAAAAAATCAATTAATATTGACTTTTTTTTATAGACAGAGCAATAAAATTGACTTCGCCTGCATTAAGACCACAAATACTGATAGACTTGACTGAACAATTAAGACTAAACAACTACCCCATGACGAGGATAAAATGAATAATAAAACAAAGAGTGGACAGACTATACAACACAATGACAAAACAAAAAGCAAATGAATCTATAATACCGGTCACCATACCATATATAAACAAATTTTCCCATAAGACTAAAAACATTTTAACACCATACAACATCAAAATTATAAACAAACCTCGAAACCAGATTAAACAAATATATAGCAAGTTAAAGGTAGCAACACCCACAAACAAAAAGTCCAATGTGATATACAGTATACCATGTAAGGATTGTGATAAGGGATACATCGGACAGACCTCACAGAGACTACAAGATAGACTAAACGCACATAAATACACTAAAAACGCGACTACCGCTCTCAACAAACATCATACTACAACAGGGCACACATTTGACTATGAAGAAACTGTGATATTAGGAGTGGAACCAAAACAAAAACAAAGGGAGTTTTTGGAAATGACTCATATACAATTGAATTTAGAAAACACGGTAAATGACAGACAAGACATTAAACAACTAAGTCAGACATCTCTTCCACTCTTGAAAAGACCAGATACACGAACATGAAGAAGAAAATAAATGGCAAGACATATGACATGACATACTATATGACAGGCGGTTTGTTTTTAATGTGTTTTTGTTAGTTGATTAAGTTTAATTTTATTGTGGATGTACTTGACAAGATTATTGTATTATGAGCAAAACTAAATTTGAATTTACTACGTTTATTATCACAAAATATTTTGAAAAATATAACACTGCGATTGCAATTTCGGTCATTAGACCATCATCGGGCAGATTGAGTTAAGAACTGAATACAGAATTATAGATTTGCGCTTACGGGTGGGAAAGAATTATTGCAGGTACCTAAATAGACAAGAGGAACATATTTCAATAAGGGCTAATCGAGTGAATTTCCCAAATTGGTACAATACAATGTTCTTAGAAAAGTCGTTATTGTTTGAATACACTAAATATAGGAGAATATATCAGGTCAATCTGGTCGTTCAGCAAGGTATCTTTTGCATTATGATTGAGTTTAAAAATTTCTAATGATTCTAAGTAAGTAAGTTTGGTTCCTTTCGGTAATTTGTGCATGATTTTAAAATTATCTATTTGTGGAAATGGGTGATGGTTTTCACGGCAATGATTTGAAAACGTTGAATCCGTTTTATTTTTCAAAAAAGATTGTTGGTGTTCTTTAAATCTTGTTTTGAACGATCGACCAGTCTGACCTATATATATATACTCCTTTAAATACAGGACAAATCAACTTATAAACTCCTGAACTTTCAAATTTTGAAGTGATATCTTTGGCATTGAATAAAAATCCTGAGAGTTTTGTCTTAGGTTTGAAAGCAATTTTAATATTACAATTAGGTATGACATTAGCAACTTTTTCTGTTCGATGACCAAAATATGTTAAAGATGTGAATTTTTCCGATTTTTCTACATTTAATTGAGGATATATGCTGTGGTACGCTAGTTGACTACGTTTCTTGTTTATCATTTTATCTATCAAACTTGTATGAAAACCATTATTTGAAGCAATTATTTTTATAGTCGAAATTTCTTTTGCTGAATTTGTTACGGATAATGGAATTGAAAACGCTCTGTGGATCATTGAATTAAAAGCTGAATGTTTATGGAAAAGAGGATGATTTGAATCCGACGGAATACATATATCCGTGAAAGTTGGTTTTCTATATATATCGAAACTCAAAGTATTATTATTATGAAAGATAGTTAAATCCAAGAAGTTTATCTGTCGATCCAATTCTTTTTCAATTTTGAACTTTATATTTGGGTGAATGCTATAAATATAATTCAAAAACTGATCTAATTGTCTCGCGGTGCCCTTAAAACAAGCAATTGCATCATCAAGGTATCTATGCCAAAAACTTATATGTGATGCTTTCGTAGAATTGAATATTATGTTCTCTATACGTGACATGAAAATATCTGCTATAAGCGGACTTAAGGGGGAACCCCTAGCCAGCCCACTAGATTGTTCAAAAATTTTGTTATCAAACTGGAAGTAATTTTGACTGAGACATATATCTAATAAGAAAATGATATCATTTATTTTAATAATATCCATAGTGGATTGTTGCAAAATATCTAAGACAAGTGGTAAACACTTATCTGCTGGTATATTGGAGAACATATTATCAACATCGAAGCTAACAAGAAAAGAGTTAGCAGGAGTTACAAAGTCTTTCAGTTTCTGTACTGAATCAACAGAGTGCTTTACTGTATATTTTGGAGTGAAATTAGTTAATTTTCTGAATGTGAAATTCAGATCTTTGGCTAATTTATACGTTGGGCTATTTATGTGAGAAACTACAGGTCATATTGGGCTATTTTCTTTGTGGTTTTTTATTAATCCGTAAAGTCTAGGAGTTCCAGGGTTCATATGTAATATTGAAAAATTAGGTATTGATAGTGTATTTGGGGAAATTTCCTGAAGGGCTTGTCCAGCAACTTTTTGAAATTCATTTGTTGGATCGACTGATATTTGTTTAATTTGTTCCGTTTGAAGAAAATCATCCATTTTGGAAACATAATCATTTCTTGAGAGAACTATTATCGCATCGGATTTATCTGCTTTAGTGATAGTTAAATTATTAATTTCAATTTTATGTTTCAAGGATTTTATGTCATCTAAATATTTATTTGGTTTTGGAACCTGATAGCTTCTAAGAATTTTTGAAATTTTGAATTCGGCTAACGCTGGTTCATCAGTATTTTTCTAAGATAAAATAGATTCAACAGCTAATAATTCTTTCTCGTTTTTATCAATACTAATTGGAACGAATTGATGTCCTTTTCCATCAACTATTATTGTATTAATTATTGATTTTATATGTATGTATGTTACATTTAAGGTTGAGTACCCTATCGTCTGATATATCGGCATTACTGATAATAATACGTTTTACAGGTTGTTTTATATATCGAGAGCTGAAGAAGGTAGATGTACCACCGAAACGTACAATTTTATACATTTATTCGTTTATAATAATTAATTAAATTAACCTGTCAGAGCTAAACTTTTATTGTTCCCATATAACGTAAACAGGTAACTAATTCATATACATCTATATATACTTATATATATATATATATATATATATATATATATATATAAATAGATATATATATATATATATATATATATATATATACAGTATGGTGCGAATGAAAGGAATAAATTCGTTATTTCGTAAACTGGCGACTTTAAGGAAAAATCCTGAAACCCGTCGATTTTTATTTCAAAACGGGCTATTCATAAGGATACCTTTCTATTTTTGACGTCATCTATGCGAGCGTGATGACGTCATCGCCAAAATTTTTAAATGGAAATGTGGGTGTTGTAATACATAATTTGAAAGGTCTTTTGAATACCTATTCATCCATATCAATATGTACAGTAATTGATTTT